>JBBMJY010000020.1:4850063-4873037 GCA_037833715.1 Toxotes lorentzi
GTGTGTGTGTGTGTGTGTGTGTGTGTGTGTGTGTGTGTGTGTGTGTGTGTGTGTGCGTGCGTGTGCGTGTGTGTGTGTGTGTGTGAGAGAGAGAGAAAAGAAAAGAGGAAGGAAGTTAAAGAAACACTGGTGAGCTGGCTGCAGGTTAGGAGAGTGAGATTGCAATGTGAAGGTTACCTAGCTTGAACCCCCCACTGAGTATATAATGATAGGTAAAATAAATAAATAGTGTTTTTCCTCCCTCCTATCACTGCTGTTGATGTGCCATTAAACATGGTACTTTACCCCCAGCTGCTCTAATTGAACTGTTCTGTGGCCAAAAGTACAGGAGTGGGGTCATTGCTGGCAGCTCCCAGGTGTGAGCGTGAGTGTGTGTAGCCTGTAACTAACCAGCCCCCTGCAACTGTTCCCGCAGGCCTGTCCTGTAAATAAAAACGTCCTCCTGCCGGCCTTAAATAAAGGGCAGTAGTAACCCACTGGCAGGCAGGTATGGAACCTCAGCGAGTCAGCAAATCATTGAAAAAGCAATGTTGTTAAATAGGTTAGACTGCAGCTGAAGGAAAGGGCTCAGCTATGTGAGTAAAAGGTGGGAGATGATATTGATGATTTTCCTCATCTGCATCCTGGGAATAGACGTGAATAACGATCTAATCACTTTGGCAGATAAGGGTTGCTTTTCATTATCGGTTGACTAAACAGCTGATTAATTGTTTATAAAATAAGTTTATAAAATGCCCCCCCCCCATCGATCATATAGAAGACGATATATGAAATTCAGTTGTAGGGAACTTTTCTTAGCTGTAACACTGATAGAAATGATGCTGTTTTCTGCTTTGTCATAGAGACAAGATAGTGTTAAATTCTGTTCAATCTGTTAAATGTATTATAGAAATTTGTACGTATGCACACAAATGTTTTGTAAATGCTCATGAATTAAGTAAAGTAAATAAAGTGGACATCTTTGATAAATACGGGTTGGATATTATGTTATGATTTGGAGATATCTGTTCATTAGCAGGTTGACAGTGCAAAAACAAACAAATAAACAAACAAAACAACTAACACCAATTTAAAAAACATAATGCAAAGCTAATTGGAGTTTTAAGAAAGATTGTCTTTGAATATTAGATTCCTAAAGATACTCCTTCATTGGAAGATTGGTGTTAAAAATGCTTTTACTACGCGTGTGATGCCCATCACAGTGATCCTGCTCTACTGTAGCACTGTAGCACATATTAGCTCCTCCCTATGATTTCACTAAATGATACACATGTAATCTCAGATGGTGGGAACAGAACAGAATAGAATAAAAAAAAAAGACCAAACCCAACAAACATATTTTGTTATGAAAAAAATCTGGCTCCATGTAATACTTCTTGGCTGTGCGGCTGTTGCTTTCATACCTGCTGTCAGTGGTGTAGTGGTAATCTGGAGGATGGAAAGAAATCCCAGTGGGCTGGTAACAATTTTGCCTGATTATTGTGGGCTAACAAACAATATTGTGCTTTCTGCAGCCAGAGTGGGTACAGCCCCATGTTCTCCCTCTCTCTCTCTCTCTCTCCCCACGTTACTAAGTCTACAGTAGAGGAGAGAAAAATGAGCAGCTCATCCTGTGGTGCCTTGAGCATCCTGGCTAAGTACAGTAGTATTCTACACATCATTTTTTAGATGGAGAGCAAAAAACGGAAGAAGATGGTGCCAAGAAAATAGAGAAAAAAGAAAAAAAACTTGAGCAGGCAGGCAAATGCTCTAAAATAATGGATATGTGTGGAGGTGGGCAGTGCAAGTGTGAAATGCTTGGTGTTAAAGCAGCATTAAGCTGCCAAAATACAAACTTAACTGTCATGATTATGTCACATTTCAAGTAAAGGCTTTCTCCAATTGTCATTTTTATCAGCAGCCGGCTGCACAGCCATCACACTGTATCACATAAACAGGAGCAGGCATCCCTGAAAACTGTTGGGCTGATAAACAAGATTGTGGAGGCCAGTAACTTACGGCAACGATTCCTCAGATTTTAAAAAAGGTTGACAGTTTTTATTTGTGAAGAATTTCCCAGGTTTACTCACCATGTGACTTCTGAGCTCAGTTACACTTTGTGTTTGTGCAGTGTATTTTTCCTCGAGACTAGAATATCTTTTAGCTGCTTTTCAGTTGGGGATAAATTTGTTCGTTTCAAGTGGTGTCAGACACAGGGTTTTGTTGTTCCATTGATCAGGGCTGCACTTATTGACTCATCTGTCATTTTTCTTATCAAAACCACAGTCATTTTACAACTGTAGTAACAACTGTAGTATTTATATTTGTAATAAATACACACTGTATAAGGAAACGCTTCACGCCTGGGGGATCCTTGAGCTGCTGCCCCCAGATACAACCCTCCCCCCAGCAGCACCACCTCTCTACATGGTTCATCTACGTCATCATTTTAAGACCTGGGCTGAAATTAAGTTTCATCTGCTGCCTGCTGCAGACCAAACTGTAGATCACGTGAAGTAGACCCCAGACCCCCATTTAAACGGCTTTCACAGATGTTTAGCATGAAAACAGCCTCCTTTGGAGCTCAGTGTGCAAATGTCCTCAGACGACTTACACACCTGCACACACACACACACAATCCACAGATTATTATGTTAGGAATACATTAATAAGATAATGACTGCATGAGTGGGCTTTGTTTCTTCTGTGTGATTCAGGACGAAACATTGATCTGCTGGCCTGAGACAAACCCTGGAAACCTTGCTGACAGTAATATTGTTTTTGCTTTCCAGTGTTTGTTTTTGCCTGCACTGTACTCCCTGTACCACAGCCAGAATCAGCAATGTTCAAAATAAATTCCACCCCAACCGGTTCAGCCCTAGCAAATCAAAGCCTCGTCCGTTTTTGTTTTCCGAATCCATTATTTTCCCTTAATGAAAACAAATGGATCAATGTTACAACAGGTCTGTTCGCTCTCCCTATCTCTCTCTGCCTCTGCCTCCTCATCATCCCGTATAATGCATGTCAGTGTGGAACAGTCAGGAATAAGTTGGATAGTGTGCTGTGAGAAGGGAGACACGTTTAGGGAACACAGAGTTGATGGGGAGAAAGGGCATATGTAAGCCCAGGAGAGGAACTGGATTAGAATGTTGTACTTCCATTACAGAGAGACTGCTGTGGGAAATAAGAAATGTTGTTGGCTTTACCTCACCCCATATGTGTTCACTCATTCTCTGCCAACCTTGTTCATCTCTTCTTTTGACTTCCTTCTTCTTGGTGTGTGGGGGATAGAGGGTGGGGGTTGGGGGTCACCGTGTGTAGCATAAGAACACGAACATGCTGAAATGGAAGGTTGTGAATTAAACATGCATGTTCTTTCTGCTTTGCTCTGCCACTGTGGTGGGATGCGGCCTTTAGTGTCTGCGTATTTGCGTGTGTGTCTGTGTGTGTATGTGTGAGCATGTGTGTGTGTCCAAGCCTGGGGTGTCCCATATCAGTAGGGGCCATTTGCCCAGGTCCTCTGCTGAGTCCCTTTAATATTTAACACCTGCTCCCCTCACCTGCTGTCACTTGCAGAAGATACACTGCTGCGTCATTCACTCACTGAGTCCTTCCCCACTTTCACCTCTAATTGTTTTCTCTTGCTCTCCAGCTTTTACTTCGCTCATGTCTCCCTGTCTCCTCCAGCCCCATGTGTCTGTCTGATCCTCATCTCCCGTTTCTATCCTTCTCAGCTGCCACCCCTCTGTCTTTTTATTCTGCCGTGTCGCTCAGTCTTCTCGTGTCTTCCCACTCTTGCGTCCTCCGCTGTTATTCTCTGGTGGCTCTGGTTGTGAGAGGAAAAGCCAGCTATGTTAGAAGGCTTTGGGAAATCTTGCTAGCCTTGAACCCCTGTGAGGCAAGATTGGATGATGGGTTTGTGTGTCTGTGTGAAAGAGAAAGTAAGAAAAAGAGAGAGAGGGAGAGGGTTAATATGGTTACTATGGCGACTAAACCAGACTACAGCATTTAGTTCTGTTCTTCTGGCTGCTAAGGTTCTCTGGCTGCATTTACACCACAGGTCTTGTTGCCCAGTTCCTTCTAGCTTGGCTGAGCACCACACAGAACACATCTGGAAGCTGTGAAGCTGACAGATCATTTCCTTGTCCCTGCAGTAGCAACTCCAACCCCGAGATGGGACATTTTAAAATGCTTTCAGGGCTCCAGACTAACTTTTTACACTACTAGCACTGGTGTTCCCTACTGAAAATTTTAGTAGCACCAGCACAAAATTTTGGAGCACTGCTTAAACAAAATGTAACACAACACATTCACATTTTTTTTCCATCTGAACTGTATTGCTGATAAACGCTTTGGTAATAAAGAGAAAATTTACAGAAATAACAATGTGCTGTGCTGTGCATGCAAGTTAAATTGTGCTCTTTTAAACATAGATTCCAAATAATAAATTTACAAATGTAAACATAAGGTATGTGGTCAGGAGGAGCTCCAATTCAGAGTGACCCATGAATTTAGTGAATAGCAGCTCCTCATTTGCAATGTGATAGGCAGCATGGAATTTTTTGATTTCAGCCTCATCGATTAGTATATTCTGTTCCACATGTGAGCAAAAAAAAAAAAAAAAAAGTGGGTCACAGACGCAGCAAAGGAAGTCTTACTACTGGGCTTTACTTGACCAGAAACTCACATAAGCACACCTACACACACATGTTTTAATTAGTGGTTCCAGTCAAATCAGTAAATTGGGAAGAACAGCAAACAGCTTAAAACAAACAAAACAAAACAGAAGCAAAACATTTAGCACAGAAGTAAATCTATGACTCAGTTGTGTTAAGAATATTTGTACTTTTGGTTATAACCTGGCTAAGACACTGTGCTGTGTAAGTTAGAAAAAAGAGCTGCAGCATCACTCCTCATCATGTTGTCTTGTCTTGGAGTTGTTTTCATCTTTGCAGAGTAACTTAAATATTTGCTGTAGTTTTGGCTTTGAGACAGTCACTCCTCATCATCCTTTTTAACTTTGAGTGCTTTTCATCTTTGCATGGTGATGTTCAATCACAGTCTGTTTACTTTCCAGCTCACTTTCCTCCTTTCCTTTTCTTGAACTTTCTGTTGATCAGGTTTGAATTTCCATAGGTTGGCCTCTTGTGTTTCTCCTCAGCCATGGTCACTATCACTACTCTTTGCAGCCTACACTGCCCTTCTTGTCTTTCCTGGTGCTGAATTACAGTTATATACTTGAAAACAGAAAAGATTTAGCTTGTTGTTCACCAAGGCTCAGTGGTTATTTATCTTGGCTGCGGGCATTGTTAAGCAGTTAAATAAGCCGTCAAGCAACTGACAGATGATTGACAAGACTTCCGAGGTTTACAAAAGATCAATCTGGGAGATTGCTACTTTAAAGATTTAAACACATTAAAGTAAAATAAATGTTTGTGCCTCTTCTTTGACTAGATTGCTTCTCTGAAAAGATGAATAATATCATTTTAAGGATATGATTCGCTGGTTCAATCACATTTCACTGTACCGGACCTCCTGTGAGCTACTAAGTGCCAAGAAAAATACAAATGCAAGCAGAAGGCAGCTGAATGACGGCAGTAAGATAACAAAAACCCTTTGGAAAAATAATACTGTTATTGCATGTCTGGTGTCCTCTTTGCATTGTGGTTTCATGGCTCTGAATGCAGAGCGCCAGGAAGGGGCACTTTACACACATCTTTTTATTTGCTGCAATCGTTTTTGGTGCTCACTGAAGTGGTTTTCTTTGTTGTAGTACTATAACTATTACTGAAATTTTGATGATAACAAGACAAAAAATCTTGGGGAAAAAGAAGTCGTTACATGTTTCTGCATACCCTGCCTGGGGCAACAGTGGGAGATTCTGTTTTTCTTTATAGGGAAATTGTAGCTGTAGACAGAATTTTTTTTTAAATTGCTTTGCATTGTGTCTGAATGTTGCTGAATGGATCACTGACTTGGAGGATGAGAGAACAACAAATTTGCATCTAATAATGTTGACAAGTCTAAAGGGTCAACACAATCCAATAAGGTTACCAACGTGGTGCCTTTTATAGTCTCAGGGAAATCATAGTTACATACACAGTTACCTACACAAAAGAGCCTGTCCCTCGGTGCTTCTGTGTAGCAGTATTTATTTATGATTATCAGAACCAGGCCAATCTGGAAAATAAGTGTATTTACCTGGCTGTCAGTGTAGGCTCCTAATCATGTCCACCTATAGAAACATGCATTTATTCTTGTCTGGCAAGTATGCACAGACAGTAATGCATATTTGCAATCATATGTAGCCACCAAACAGTTGCTGCTTTTAATGCATCAGGGTAGGATAAGGTGGAACAACTAACATCTCCATTGTGTGTTAGCCTTTTCTAGAAATTACAACAATATAATCTAAAAAGTGTTAGGCTACTAAAACGTGCACATCATTACATCACTGAGTGTGGTTGGGTGGTTCTTTTAGTTACTTTTGAAGAAAGTTTTAAGCCCCCTGTTG
The DNA here is from genome assembly GCA_037833715.1 of Toxotes lorentzi. NCBI lineage: Eukaryota > Metazoa > Chordata > Actinopteri > Toxotidae > Toxotes > Toxotes lorentzi. The sequence goes on from JBBMJY010000020.1 coordinate 4,856,557, forward strand.
AAACACAAAACACTAACCCTTGGCCCTGGTGTTGGATTAACAATCCACAAACAAAAAATGCCCATGGTAGCACTGAGCGACATGGCGAGTTGGTTTCTATTTACACTGGCCAGGCAACTGGAGCAAAAATACTGTCAGTCACAGCTGCTATCCGACAGCTCAGTCTTTATGGTTCTGGCTAGCGGTGCTGCTGCCCAGTCACAACAGCCTAAGCCTCTGCTTTATTCCCACAGTGGTGACTTTAGCTCGCACAAGTCAGCTTTGACACTGACAACCAGTGGCGTTCATGGGGGCAGGAATAGGTTGCCCTTTTTCCTCTTGGGCGCAAATTGCCCTTTTCAACTGGCAATCAAAAGTTTTCAGGCCCTGCCCTGGCCCTTTCATAGGGTATGACCTTCTCTGGCTCAGTTGAGTTGGAGTTAAGGCTTTTATTTATTTTTTGCCCATGCCCCTGAAAACTGCCTCAGCAAGACGCTGCTGACAACATATTTTTAAATGTGAAATAATCCATAGCGTCATTTGTGTGCCTATAGCGGGAAGTCATTTCGGCTGTCCGAAATGCAGATGTCTACTCGAGTGCCTTTAGTTAATCACAGTTGGATGGAAGGAAATGAATGTTATCTCAAAAAAAACCTCCACTTGCAGTTCTTTCACCATCGGCTGGAGTCAAAATATGTCACTGGATTTGAACTTCTCTGCCACATCTGGCTACAGTGATAACAGGCGAAAGATGTGTCTCCTCTTTGACTTATACCTACAACAATAATGTTGAAATTCAGCAAAACGTTACTGGCAGAGCGTGTAACCAGTTTCTATTATATTTACTGTAATTACAAAACCCATTACCACTTAATGCCTCATCACAGGTCTGCTAAGAGTTGTGATTTTTATTTTATTTTATTTCGAGCTGCATGTCACCATTCAGTTATCTCAGCGTTAACAGCACTCAGTCAGAGACATGCCAAACTCTGGGAACAGGGCAGAGAAGGTTAATACTGAATACTGCTGTTGGATTATCAGTGCAATGACACTGTGCTCACTTATTTCAAGAACTACAGAAATACTGGTTTGCTTGAGCCATACCCATCCTGACAGTTAGAAGTCTTGATTAGGAAGGAAAAGTGTCTGGCTCTGTAAGAGATGTCCAGACTCATTATGGGCCAGATGATGAAATGCCCTGATTAACTAGCAGATTGATCTGAGTTGCCTTGATGTATCAAACATCAAATTCAATAAAACTTTACTTCAGTTCAAACACCAAGACCTTTAATATCACTTGAATCCACGTCTAACTTTATCTTATGACTTATTATCTAAATATATTTTATCCAGACATGATGATTGTCAGGTGAAGCAACACATTTCTGGCTTAAATGCCTTTGGAAAACATTGTTGACTGTGTAACAGCACTTGTGTAACTGTCTGTTTATGTGTCTCTTCGTTCTGTTTATCTGTCTGTGTTGGCAGTGCGTCTCAGTTATTGTTGTTTGCTTGTTGGAAGCGGCTGCTGAAGATGTCAATCTCTCCTCGGCAGAGCTGCTGCAGCTGCTTAGCATACATCATGGGCTGTGTTGGTGTGTCCTGTTGTCTGTCTGTGCTGTGCTGTGTGACGGAACAGCAGAATGTCGCTATCAGCCAACAGGTCCCTCTGTCTCACACACAAGGAGAGAATTACCTTAGCTGGACCTGCCGCCTTTGCACCTGTGTTTGTGTGAGTGTTTATGAAAAAGTGTGTGTGTGTGCATGAGTGTTGATGCATCACTGAGATCTGTCAGCAGTCATCTCTACTCAACCTCAAACCCACCACTCTACAGCAGCAGTCCCACTCAAACCAGCCTTCCATATTATTATATCTTTCTTCATTTTTTTTCTCCTGCTTTCACCACTGTCATCTCTCGCACACTCTCCCTCACACACTCAATACTTTCCAGATTTCCCCCCTGCATCACTCTCTTATATCCTTTTATTTTTCAGTTATCCTCCATGTCTTTTACTTGCTCTCTTTCTTCCCGTCACCTCTTGCCAACCTTATCCCCTTTCCTTTTCTCTTGTCATCCCCCCTGCTCTCCTCCTCCTCTCACGCCCCAGTTGGGGAGTACAATAAGATGCCAATGGCAGGGTTGCGATGTGTGTGTGTGTGTGCATGTGTTTGTCTGTGTGATGTCACAGTACAGCAGCTCTATAATAGCTCTCTCTTTTTTAATCCCTGTGCTCACAGACCACACTGCTATTTTAAGATTCTATAAACCTTTTCAAAGGAGCTTCAAGGGGAGAGCTTGTCCATGTACTGTGTTCTGAGTATGTGTGTCTTTGGGAAGAAAGAGTCCGGGGGGGGGGGGTTTAGGTATGTTTCATGCATGTGTTAACAAAAGTCCCGTTTGACTGCACTGTTTTGAATTTTCATCTGTTTGGGGATTTGCTCTGTATAATATTTTTTCAGAGGCTCTTCCCAGTTCTCACCTGCACATTGGCCTTTCTTCTGGGTCACGGTCAAGTGTGAGAATCTCAAGGAAAAATAAAATTGAATATTTAGAACACCTGATGCCATGTTAATAAGACAGACAAAATCTCAAGACAATAAACAGACGATAAACCTGGCAGTAAACATGGTTCACAGTATATTGCAAGCTCATTATTGCCTCAGCAATATATCTCCAGTCCTGGACTGTCTGTTGTCTCGCCTTCCATCATATGTAAAGCTGTTACTGGCACAGCAGAGCAGTTTCCTAGGTGCAGTGCACTTGGGCCACCATTTTTAAGTTGATTGCCCCTTTAACCTCAGAAAACCTGAATGGAGAAGCCATCCTGGGCTCTTTGCCTGCACCTGGACGCCTTGGAGGCCAGGTGTGAAAAAGGGCAACTTTTCACTTATTTATTTCACTGCTGAAAAACATCAGGAGGCAGTGAAGGTTATAACCTCACCTTCAAGAGCATATAAAATCTAAGGGCTCCAGCAAATCCTTAGACCTCAAAATACATTGTTGGATGATCTTTTTTTTCTCTCTGTTAACTGCTTGGTTAAGGTTAGAGATGAAGCAAGTGAATCATTCTTAAAGCAGCTCTGATTGAGCTCTTTGTCCACCTGTGGGCAGCTGAAGATGCTGTAAACACAACACTGGCCTATTATCACCTATTAAAGTTTTTTTAAGCAAATGTTTTAGCAAACAGTTGACTATTTACTCATCCAGCAGGCACAGAACAACATTAGCATTCATTTGTATTCATGTTTGTGGCAGCCACACAAATACAAGTCCATTATTTGCTCTCCTTTGAGCTCTGTTTTGATATCAACCGATTCCTCAGGGATCTCTCCAGCTCTTTAGTTTGGTAAACGTACCACTATGCTCAGCACGTCAAGACAAGTCAATTTATTTATATAGCGCCAAATCAGAACAGAAGTTATCCCAGGGAACCTTTCATATAGAATAGGTCAAGACCGTGCCCTTTATAATATTATTTACAGGCATTATTTACAACTCCCACCATGCACAAGCACTTGGCGAAAGTGGCAGGGGAAAGAACGTCCTTTTAGGAAGCAAAAACCTCAAGCAGAACCAGGCTCAGAGGGGACAGCCAGTGGCAGCAAGATGCTTTTTTTCTCTGAGGTTTGGTGTTGGCCAAATAGCTTACAGTGAGTTGCAAGCTGCAGCTGGAAATAAGGTTGGTGAGAGCTGAACTAAAAGTTGCAGGACATAGAACCAGAACAAGGAGCTCAAAGATGCTGAAACATTCCCCAGAGCTGAAGGGAACTGCAGTGTCGAGGGGACAGTTCTCTGTGGATTTGTTATTGTTACATTATCCAAATCATTTGACCCATTGTGAATATAAAAATCTAGTTAAGATCTCTTATTTAAGGAAAGGAAACAATATCATAATGTGTAAATGCTAAAAAAAATAGAAATCTAAATATAAAGTAGCAGAAAATGTAAAAAAAAATAAAATAAATAAAAATCAGTGCTTGAGTAAATGTACTTGGTTGTATTCCACTGCTGCTTAACACTGAACATAAACATAGGCTGTTTGAAGCTGTTTAAAGAAATGACCAGTGCTGCAGTTTTTCTAGAGTGGACAGCCTCATGGGTCTTATTCCGGCCTGATAAATGTGTTGCGCCCTCCTTCCTCACACTGGCACCAGTGTGTGCCCTACAACTGTCCCCAACGTTTTTATTTCACTGAAACATTTGGCTGTCCTGAACTGCTTTGAGTGCTTTCTTCCTTAATAGAGACAGTTTCCTACATGAAATCCACAACCTGTCTCTTGACATTATTCCCACAAACCTCCTCAAGGAGTTTCTTGATATTGTCGGTGTGTCATCTCCACTGTAAATGGCTCTATGGCCACTGGGGCTGTTGCATCCTGTTTTATACATGCAGTGGGCCTGCCTCTTATAAAAAGGCAATTTTCAGCAGTTTCAGACTCATCTCCATATTGCTGTTTTTGTACATAGCACTACATATACAGACTCTTTTATTTGAATGGTAACACTATTATATGGAAAACAGTATGGTTACAGGAGTTGACTGTTTGGAAACAGCTTCTCCTTGACTGTTGGTTCTGACTGTGCTGTTCTTTTTCTCGCAGATTTCAGTGCTACCTTCAATATGGTAACTCATGCCATCATAATTGACTGTCTGGAGCATGGGGCTGGTGTAAACAGCACTGTCCTGCATTAGCTCATGTCATAACTGAGGTGCAGAACCGTTTGGGCAATTTTTCATCTGTCTTGTCAAGACTCACTCATCGGGTCCCTCAGGGTTCAATTCAAAATACATTTCTCTTCTGCATTCATTTGCTGCACCACTGAGTCATATCATTGGGTCTTACATTTCTTTTCATTGTGGACCAGCTAACACCCACTGATCAGTACAGTTTAAAAGCTGTATTTACAGCAATTTTTAAACTGACCCCAAAACTGTTTTTCAGACTGATATAAGAGTGAATTGCAAGGATTTTTGAATCTCCTTTGTCTGCCTTAGTTATTAATCTAAAAAATACCCCATGGAACCAGGTGTGCTGAACCGTAAAAATTCAGACCTTAAAGCTAAGCTATCTTTAACTACATACATGTTGTCGTCCATTCCAGTGTCAAGAGGGAATTGAAATGATATTTGAATTACAACAAAGATAGTCGAATTGTTGTATGGATGATTCTATGGAGGGGTTTTATTTAATCAGGCCTTTTAAAACCTGGAAAATACACCAGCTCTCCATGCTCAATTTAACAGCAGAGTTGGGAGATAATGTCCAACTCAGTTAATTAAAGTCAAACTTTAGTAATCCCAGTGGGGGAATTTGTCCTCTGGATTTGACCCATCCTAACTACGTAGGAGGAGTGGGCAGCCACTGTGCAGCTCCATCTCTAAAGAAGACCTCCTTCCTGTTAGGCAACAGAACTAACTACTGATCCACCGCGCTGTCAATGGTAAATACATACAGACAAATATATGTAATAAATAATGAAAGCTGTTATTTGATATATATTTGATACATATTGCAAAGGTTTAACTGATGGACTCAAGATGTCTCCTATGGCATCTCCTTAGTGAAAGGTCTCAGTGTGTGTCCACTGGAGGTCTCAGTGTTCCACATCACAATTGTGTAAGTTGTATACTGGAACATGATTAGCTCCCAAAACAGCTGTCAAGGAATCATGCTTGTAGGGACATGTGTTGAAGATGAATGTGAAAACAACCTTCTAGAGTCAAACTGTGAACATTGATCATTCTGCACAGTGAAGGTCAAACATCCAAGTGAAGTCACAACAAGCAAAACACATTTTTGAGTGGAGGGGGACTTTAATTTATGCTTCATTGATCTTCTTGAGAAAGTGTGTCTTTTGCATTTGACCCATCAAACTTTTTTTTGGGTGCAAAGGCCAGCACTGCATGTAGAGCTCATCTCCTGTTCCAAGGCCTCTGCCTCTTATCTCCTCCCCACCGGATTACTGTAGCTCCTTGCACATATGGATCGGTCTGTCCTGCATGCAGCTAGAATAGTAAATTGCTGCCAGGTTCAAAAATGTATCCAGAAAGGTAGACCACATTTCCCTGTTGGCATGTCTTCATCTTTCTCTTGAGCTGCCATAGGACAAATGCGGTGTGTAAGGTCTGGCATTTCAAGAGTAACATTCTGTTGTTTGTCATTGAGTCTCTTCCAAACTCAAGGACGAAGCAGCTACACTGTTATGTTGTGCAGATCATTGGAATAACTGGAATACATTTGGGGATTATGTTGATCTGCTGAGTGTTTCTCCTCAATAGCAGTAGATTTACTTCCCCTAGAGCATTGCTGATTGCACACCACAGACGCTGCCTATCAGAACAAAGAACTTAATAGCGTTTTATGTCACAGAAGTTCAAGTCTTCAATATATGGATTATCTCTAGTTTCTAAGGCTCAGTTGTTGCTTGTGATGATAATGATAGTGATGTCAAAGACGACAATAAGTATGATGACAGTGATGATGATAGCGATGACAATGATGTGTGTGATGATGAGTAGCATTCCTATAAAGACCAGAGAGCCCTTTTTATCCCTGATGTAGGGAAAACGGGAGGTGATAGTTATCACGGCAGCACTGAGGTCATTTTCTGTAATTCCTTTTTTTATTAAAAACTATTTTATATGCCTCTGTGCAGTATTTATATTGTACGGAAACATACTAATGAACAGTAAACACAGTTACAGAAAAATAACATCTACATTAATAATGTAAACATCTGCTGTATAATTAAAGTGGCTCTTCCCTGAAAAACAAAGCTGTTCACTGCAGTGTTTGTCTGCGCTGTCTGACGTACATGCAGGATGTCGTATTTCCTTTAATTTCAGTGTTATTGTTCTAATATATTCTCTGTGATTCAATCCAGGAAACATTTGTTGTTGTGTTAACATGTGCGCAGTAGCGCAGATGAAGCATTGCCAAAAGTGTCACTGTTGGGAAACAACATTTCTCAAGTACGTTGGTAGACAGTGATGTGGGATTTTCATGGGAATTCATAACAAGAAAAACAATTACAATCAAATATCCAATAAACATTAGTTCACAGGGACATTAAGCTCACCAGTATTCGTCTTAACTAGTACTTACAGTTGGATCCCTGGTTACTGAATGCTTTGTGATGCATGGGCTAATGGCATGAAGGTACCCTGTGGAGCTTTTGTGTGAGTTTTGTGTATACCAAGTTATGAGAAAGTAAATGCTCTCAACACGGTTGTTAGGTCTGAAAGATAGACAGGGCATTTTGTTTAAGATTAACTTGATTTATCCCTAAAGATGGGATGAAAACTGAATAAAATCATTGGAGGTAATAAACCTGTGTCTGAAAAATCCCTGTCAGCAGACACTGTCTGCAGGGATGTCCTAATATTGACTATCTATCATGTAACTACCTAAAACCAGGGTAGGTGGCACGTTAAAAGTTCAGTAATTCCTGATACGTTTGCAGAGCTACAACTGATACACTCGCTCACTGTAATTGGTATGTGAACAAAGGGATGCATTCTCCAGAGCAAATACTCCCTATAGGTAGAGTGCTACCTCACAGCTTTTCAATTGTCTAATAAGCCAATTATTTCAACAGGCATAGAACCCAATCAATCATAGTTACAGAGGTGCAGGACTTGAGGGAACAATAGCCATCGCTACGCCAACGTATCACATCAATCATCTCTCAAGAGCAAACAAGTGAAAAATGCTGAGGAAGAGTGTGATTTTTAGATTTATTTTGTTGTATATTTAACTGTAATTATAGTTGAAATAAGTGATTTCATCAATTTTCAAGGAAATCAAGGAAAGTAATGGGAGAGAGTGGAGAAAGAGGGGGGAGAGAGGGTGAGAGAAGACAGAGAAAGAGACCAGGAACAGATATACAGTTGTACAAGAGGCAAGCATGGAGAGAATAAAGGTAGTGTAGAACAGAGCGCCCTTTGGTTCTTGTAACATAAGTTTTTGATGCTACCGGGGTTATTCGATTTTTGAACCTGTACCCCGGCCCTTTTAATTGCTTTTACTGCCAGTTTCCCTGATTTCTCCTGAATCTCTTATCTTACCCATTATAAATATTTTGTGCAAAGGGCAGACTTTGAAATGGCAACAGTGGTGAATTTGGAAGTGCAGTGGCAAATGTTAGTTCTCGATTGCACATTTCCGGCCTCACTGTATTATCGATTGTCAATTTAATGAACTTTACAAAGAAGCATGTGCATCGATGGGCGTGCGATGCCTGAGATGAACTCTGTTTGTGATTGTGGTAGTTAAGCTCAGGCCTATGTAAATTTTGCTGGAATCAATGCACAGAACACATCACCTTTTGATAGTAATACCGTATTTCACACAGCATATGTGCAAGGGAGAACAGAACGACTGAACTGGGCAAACTTGGTGTCGTTTGAAAGTCCTCATTAGGAAATTCAAAATTTTGTGCCCGTAGCTGCTTCCTAGACGGAGCAGTTACACACACACACACACACACACACACACCTCTCCAATTAAAGTTGAAGGATTCAAGCACTGTCTGACTGGTTGATATAATGGAAATAATAACCGTGACACTTATAGGTGTAATAGCGATATTAATACAGTGGCAATGATACCATCACCAAGTAATAATAATAATAATAATAATACTAATGATAAAAATGATGATGTGCACTTTTACATAATCCCGTACATACATAACCAGTACATTAGGATGTTAAAAACTAGTGAGCTGTTATCGTAGCATATGTAGAATTACTTCACTGTTAAAACAGCTCAGTGACATGTGCAGTTAAACAAGCATGCATAATGTTGACATAAGTAGCTGCACAGATAAGCTGTTATGCCACTCCACATAATAGACAGATACAATAAATGAAGACACTTGCATACATGCATAGTAGTGTAGTCTCACCCCCATCTACTATATAGACAGGCAGCCATATGTGCTAAGAGCATCGGCACATGCCTCGAGGCATCCACCATGTATGTGCTTCACGTGTTCTGCTGGGAGAGAGGTAGAGAAAGATGGAGAGGTGGGATAGGATAATAAAAAAAGGCGGAGAAAAAGGAGATTTGAGTGAAGCTCTTGTCAGAGCCATACCATGTTGGTGTCAGTTCCACTCCTCTTCCTCCATGTTAAGAAGTTTCTCTCTCCCTTAGAGGGAAAACGCACCAGCTGGCCTTGAGAGAGAGGCAGAGAGAGAGAGAGAGAGAAGAAGAGATTCGAGTGATAGAAATAATAGGGAGGCAAGTGTAGGTACAAGAGGAGGTAGAAAAACCGAAGCAAACTGATAGATTTGTTAACATAACAGCACATGCAGCAGCCATATCCAATTATATGCCATTGAGAACCAATTTCTGTACATGCAGCATTTCCATTCAACCAAACAACTGAGCTCTTTCTCGATATTTGTTCTTGTGCCCCTGTGACATTTTATTTAGTCTGTAGGTCACAGTGCAGAGAGAGTTAAAATGGAAAAACACTGATTGTGTACAATACCAAGCTCACAGCCCATCTCAAAGTGCGGGGAAGTATCACTGTACATGTTCAGGAGCTCATTCTCTACGGGATCATTTATAGATAACTCTTTCCCACAACAGTTTGGCATTCTGGGATTTTATAGTCACCCCCCCTGCAGTTGACATCATCTGATTAGCTACCTTCAAGCTGAGAGAGTGCAGCTAATTAGTGAAATCACCTGATGTATTAATTAGCTGGAAGAAAAAAAAAACCTGTATTTGCTTGGTCTCTTTTAGATCCTCTATCCCCTTTCCAAGCAAATCTTCTTTTGGTTGCATATAATTGGACATCACTAATAATTACGTGACACACACACACACAGATGTAGGAGTGGGGCTGCTGCAACGGTTTGAGACACCGCCTCTTCAGTTTTATTCATTAGTCTTTTGCAAATTGTGTTGGTGGAATTTTACATTCAGTACTTGTGGCAGTTAGTAAACATTAATGGGGAAACTGGCTCCCACTCTTGGAGCCAGGTTGGGGAGAGAAGCTCGAAGCCAAGCTAACCCCCATAGCCTGTCTGAGCACAGCCTGAAGAGGCAGCAGGAAGCCACTGTCTTGTGGCCTCACCAACTGGGATACTGCAAAGAGGCATAATTGGCACAGGTGCAGTGGGTAACACCAAGTATTTCTGGGTGGCATTGCCTCAGTATTGGGTACCATAGTATGATTTTAATGCAAGTAATTTGGTCCTTCTGTACGGAAGTCATAGTTGCGTTTTCTTACATGGCATTTAGTCTACACTGTTCAACACAGATCAAAGATGTGAATTGTCCCCTTTGCTATTCTTGACTTTTATGCAACTGTGTCTCCTAGAAATTACATTTCTATACAACAAATCTGCAACAACAAATACGTTTAGAAGAAAATGTAATTGTGACCAGATTAAATTTCCTATTAACATGAAGAGGAAATAATGTTAATTTACACCTTTGGCAAGTTGCAAATATTTTGATACTGAACTCATCAGTTACAGACATTTTTTTCTACCATTTGATCTTTAATCTTCCCATTTTCCCAGTTGTAGTGACTACAGCATTATTACACTTAACCAAAGTACTTTTGTTGCCTAAACCTAACCACAGACAGGAGTCAGGATGCAAACCCTGGTCTCTTGTGATACAGTTGTGTGCTTTGTATGCTTGCCATCCATCCCAGTCAGCTCCTGGTGACTCCACTGCCATTAATAAATGCAGTGCTTCATTTATTCATTAAAAAAAGCCCACAAATGTAATCCAGCTGCCAGTTACAAATCATAATGCCACCAAAGCGTTATGAAAACAGTTTAGTAGTATATGGACATCATTTCTAAATTACAGGGTTGCTTTCATGGAAAGGACAGTGAATTGCAGCTGTGGCGTGGAAAAAACTCCAGCACTGGGACGTTATTGTGTCTTCCCATCAAATTGCAGATGGTGCCGTCTGTCTGTTTTCATCAGCATGTGACCTCTGACGTCCAGTTGAGCCTTTCGCTGTTGACTGTGAAGCGACCGGGAAAAAGGATTAGTACCTCCAAATCTGAGGTTGTGGTTCTGTCACAAAACAAGGTGGCTTGCTGTGTTCAGATGAGTGCTATTCATAAGTGAGACTCACAATTTACTGGTCTGTGCGCAAAGAGCCAACATGGTTTGGTCACCTTTGAAGAGACTCCATGTAAGAGAAAAGAAAGCTAGGTGATTATACTTTCAAGTTAGCCTTACAAGAGAAACTTGAAGAGTGGGCGGAGAACTTTTTGTGGGAAAGGTCTGTCTTGTCTGCCTGTCGTGTTTGCTCAAATTTAACCGCAACCCTGAAAAAGGACCAGCGGCTATAGGAAATGGATAAATGGACATTATCATTCTATGCCTAGGCGGCAGCTGTCGTAGTTACATGCGAACAATGTAAGCAAGAAGCTGGAGCTGAAATAGTGAGTGAGTGGGCAGGGAAGCAAAGGTGATTGAAGATAAGAAACAGGTGAGCGGCTGGGTATGGAGACAGGAAGAAAGTTCAGGGACATCTGGTGGGCGGATAGAAAACGGCAGTTCTGGGGAGATGAAGGGCCAAATGTTGGGGTTAGAGACAGGGGCCAAGGGGAACAGAGGAGCAGATTGTGACAGTGGTAAATGGTATGTGCCTTAAATTCAGCTTTATTAAAGTTTATTAAAATGACACATTATCGTAATTAGAGTCCCATCAGCATCTGACTTCATATTATTTATATCACATATTATAAAGTGGCTACTAAAAGCATCATTTTTAAGAAATAAAGATGCAAATGAGGAAAAGATCAGAAAATATGAAGAAGTGAACTAGAATAAGATGAGAAGGGTAGTAAGAGTAGGGAAGACATGCCAGTCAGGGTAGGTAGTGGCATTTATTTTTCTGTTTCTATCCAGGTAAAACTGAGTGAGTACATGTGTTACATTTCATTATATTTTTCAATAATTCACACCAGAAACCTTTGAGTCATAGTCCCACTTCTCTGACCTCCATACAGAGCTCTGACTCACTTCACATAATATGGTATTTCATTATCCAAATTAGGAAAATGTGCTACATAAACATGAGGCATCTCTGTTGTTTATGCTATCAAAAACAGCCTCACTGTTAATTCCTTATTATAGTAAAAATAATATCCCATTTCCTTCCATTGTACATCCTTTATTGGTACAGGAAGCCTAGCATTCCTTGTTGAATCCAGTATGTTCAATGTTTTGATTTCTCATCCCCACTGCTGTGGATGTGCTACTGATGCTCCCCTCTCCATTTGAGCTGCTGCCCTTGAACTATTAAATGTCTTGTGCACAGCCTCAGTAAGAAAGTATGAACAGCAAAGTTGCGATGAGATGAAGAGACAGAAACAGAGTGGTGTAAGGATAGATGGAGTAAAGGAGAGAAGAGTTGTGTTGTGTTTCTGAGGTGATGCCCACTTTGGCAAGTCACACTCCCTTCACTGCTCTGTTCTGCTCTGCTCTACTCTGCGTGGGCTGTTGCTGTATAAATAACACTCAGAGCAGATCAGAGAGGGAGAGAGAAAGAGACAGAGAGAGGATGAGGGAGGCAATAACAGCAGAGAAAGAGATGGTGAGGGAGAGAGGGGGCGCATGGGGGAAGCAAAGAAGGAGAGAGAGAGAGAGTGAAAGAGAAGGATGGAGAAACACAGTTGATCAGAGTGATATTAGATGTTCAAGAGGAAGAGGGAGCGAAGAGAAAAGAACTGTGGGGAGAGAGAGAGGAGATTGAGAGGGCTTGTAGAATAATTGAACCATATATGGTAACATTAAGTACGAGGCGATTTGAGAGGATGAGAGTGAGAAAGAACAAGTGTGAGAGAGAAATGGATGTGAAGATGTACAGTATGAACCCTTCAGAGGGAAAGAGAGAGAGGTTTTGTGTCTGTGTGTGTGTGAGATGGTCTGTCTTAGGCGGTGCTTGCATGACACCATCAGCGTTAGTCATGGGGAAGATGATTAATAGTGTAAAGATACTGCAGCAGCTCATCACTGCCAAACAGCAGATCTCAGATCATTTTGCTTATGTGCACAACATCTAATTCTAACAGACTTTTCCTTTTTTTTTTTTTTTAAACTTGAATTCAACTTCAACATATTGAACATTTAGATTTAGAGTGAGACACACACAAGCCCCTTTACAGAACTGACAGCTGTTAAATGTGTTGATTTCTTAGATCAGCATTAAGGATTTTAAGGGGCTGGTTATTCTAGAAAACACCTAGTTTGTACAAGGCGGGTTTATTTAGAAAGCACCATTCAGACACATGCAAAAGTTCTTTACAGGGGCATAGAATAACGTTAAAAATAAGACTTCATTTAAAAGACAGTAAAAACAAGGCAATTCAAGGTGCTTAACAGAGGCATTTAGAAAAACTTTAAAATTGCATTTTAAAGACAATACAAGCAGAAACCAAAGCAAAAACAAGCAAATAAATAGTTAAAGATTAAATGGAGATTACATATGTAATTTATTGGTAAGCCGCACTAAACAATAATGTTTTAAGCCCTGATTTAAATGAGCTGGCAGTTTTAGCAGACCTCAGGTATTCAGGAAGCTTGTTCCACAGGGGATAGTACAGAAACTAAAAGCTGCTTCACCTTGTTTGGTTTTTATTCTGAGAACAGTAAAACAGTAAACCTGTCCCAGATGACCTGAGGGGTCTGGATGCTTCATTACGTACAAGTAAATCAGAGATGTATTTAGGCCTGAGACCATTTAGTGCTTTGTAGACAAGTAATACAATTTTAAAATCCTTTGACACCGAGGAAGCCAGCGCAGTGATTTAAGCACCGTTGAAATGTGCTCCACTTTCTTGGTGTTAACGAGGACTCTGGCAGCAGCATTCTGGATGAGCTGCAGCTGTCTGGTACATGTTGTCAGACCACATCGGAAATCAAAAGTGTTTATAGCTGCTCCAAATGGCCGCACTCAAAGGCACGGGTGAAAAGCCGGCCATCATAGCGAGGGGTGACATCATTTTCATTCTCATCAAACAGTTCAGTGACCCCTCGTGCTCTATGGATGGGGCCACTGTCATCCTGGAAGAGACCACTCCGATCAGGATAGAAATGTTTCATCACAGGATGAAGGTGATCAATCAGAACAACTTTGTATGATTTGTAGTGACCCTTCCCTCTAAGGGGACAAGTGGACCCAGACCATGCCAGCAAAATGCCCCCCACAGAATAACAGGGCCACTGGATTTTGAAACCAGTTGAGCAGTCTTTGTGACTGAAGCTCCTGTCATCTGTGCCCTAAGAATGAACCCTCTTTCAAAGTCACTTAGACCTTTTCCTCTTACTATGTTCATATAAAATCAGAATCAAATTTTATAGCTGCCACAGAGCATGACTGGATGTTAATTACTTAATTGTACCATGCAGTGAACCTGTGTGGAAGCATCTGCATTTGTTATGGTCCTCCACTTGTTTATTCAGGTTTTTCCTTTAGTATCTCACCCGTCTGGTACGTCAGGGAATATGTGGTGTAGTCTGACAGGTGTGAGATAAGTTGTCATTAACCATTGGTATTATAATAACTATCTATAATAACTTAAATTTCAGCTTCATGTATATTCTTCATCATACATATTCCCCATGCATCTCACAACGAGTCTGTTGAATGTGATAGGTCAAAAAACAGAGAGAGATGACATTTCCCAGTCGTATGAGTGAGTTCCTCAGTTTTGGGCAGCAGTGGCTGAAAGACCTAATTATCAAACGGTAGAAGAACATTTGATTATTTAAACTTCTTTGGAGGAAAAAAATGTATCTTAACTGCGTGAACGTGTGAAATCGTAAACAAAAATTAAGCCATTATTAACTGCACCCGAGCACAGTGTCATTGTATGTGTATGGAGGAAACAAGCAGTATGGGAGAAAATGGCCTACCTCGCTGCAGCGGTTTAATGATGGCCAGAGGTGTTGCGAGGCTAGCTGATGGTGATGCATCCTAGAACATTGTTCTCCAGACCAGTACTAATCAGCTGTTATTGGTGCGAGGCTAACTAGCAGAGGATTTGGATTGGAGTAGTCTCAGAGAGGCCTATATCGCTAAAGCCAGTTAATGATGGCCAGGGGTGCTACAAGCCTGACACATCCTAAAAGGCTGCATTACAGATCAGCACACTGCAGATGCTTACATCACGTCTTGCTGGCTTTATATAGATTATGTTCCCATTTGATTAGTTTTGCAACAAGAATCAGAAATGGTCATTTTTAAAAAAAATATTATGTTGTTTAAATCCTGCACAAATCTGTCTTGTCAGTTTGAAAGTTCATTCCAGACCTTTGCAGAATAGTATCTCATGGTCCTCCTGTGTTTTTTATTAAGAAATATGGGACAGCCAATTCAAATGTCATCTGATAGTAGTGATCCAGTTCAAAGTGACACCACTATAATTTTAATAATGGGTTTCCTGTGTGGCAGCAAGCAGATTATCATTACACATGTACTAGAGGCGGTAAGATTTTTCACCTCAAAGACAAGCCTTGCCTCTGTTAGGTGGAAGTGTCAGTGCACAGTGAATTTTCAGGGTTTTCTTGTTCAAATTGTGCTTTTTTGACACACCAGAAATGATCAGGACGTTTTACACTGGGGCTATGAGCAGAGATTCTTTTCCTGTATTAATTATCTGTGAAATTACTCACAGAGTAAAACTAATCCAGTTTGAATAGTGTTTTAGTTTGAACAATGTGGCTTGGTTCTTCTGCAGGGGCCACTTCGGTGCTAGTACAAGTAAATACTGGCAGATTGGCGCTAGCCAAGGCTAATGCAGGTGCCAAGTGGAGTGTTAAGTGCTAGGCATGTGATGCAGGCCTATGGCTCCTGTTGCTGTAATGAGAGCGGCTCAGTCTCGCCCGGATGCTGCTAATTGCCTTAATTGAGAGAGTGACCTACATCTGAAAGAGGCTTTGGTGGATCAGCAGAACAGCTGGCAAACCTGCAGAAAGAAGGGGAGGGAAGGAGGACTGAAAAAAAGGATGAGATGGAACAAATGAGGGAGAAATTAGGAGAGACAGAAACAGGAAAGAAAAATGTGGCTGGTCTAATTTTTAATAATAATTGTTGAAATAAACTTTTTCAGCATAACAACTTCTAATAAACTCATTTTTATTTTAGCTTTTGTGAACACATGCTCGAATGGATACATGCATCATGATTTTGGACCAGATGAAGCATCAAATGTGTTTTTAAACCAAATTTAACCAGAGGAATGAAAGTAAGGGGGAGAAGGTGGAAAAAGCAAGTTGGACAGATAAAGAGGAGGAGGAAAGGCACAGGAGGAGAAGGCTGGGAGTGACATCATGCTTTTAAAGCAGAGGCCGGCCCTCAGGCCAGTGCTGAATACACTCCTCACAGTCTTGTGTACTTCCCTTAGACTGAATTATTCAACACACTCTTGATGGAGAGACTGACTGTGTGTGTGTGTGTGTGTGTGTGTGTGTGTGTGTGTGTGTGTGTGTGTGTGTGTGTGTGTGTGTGTGT
>JBBMJY010000020.1:4873137-4880637 GCA_037833715.1 Toxotes lorentzi
GTGTGTGTGTGTGTGTGTGTGTGTGTGTGTGTGTGTGTGTGTGTGTGTGTGTGTGTGTGTGTGTGTGTGTTTCTGCATGTCTGGGTGCTGGGGTGCATGTGTGCATGTAGGTGCGTGCATAAATGCATTTGTCTAGAGAGCGAGAGAGGAGAATATAAGTTCTCTGTGCATGTGTGTTAATACAACTTTTCTTTTGCTTTGTGTGTTAGAAAGAGTGTAGAGGAGAGAGGCTGCTTGGAGTCATTGAATGGGCTTGTGATGTGTGGGTGGCTGCTCAGTTTATGTGCATGTGGGGAAGTATGCACACACGTCTGTCAAGTCTGTTGAAGTAAATGTGTATTTTCTGGGTCTCAGATTAAGTGGTTCCGGTACTTTTTGTTCTTCTCTGACAAAGAAATTGTGCTCAATCAATCCTCTTTCTCACCCCAGTCTCAGCAGAATGCTTGTCGATGTCCTTTCCCCAACACACACACATACACAAGCACACACACAATGTAACACACTGTCTCTCTCACTCTGTGTTTTGGATTTTAAGCTGCAGTGCTCTTCTGTGTGCCCCCATTTCTTGTTTTTGTGTGTGTGGGTGTGTGGTCTGTGCGCTCTTACCCTAAGTGTGTGTGTGTATGCTTTGTGTGTTTTTGCCAGCCTGTGTGCGTTTCTGTGTGTGTGTGTGTGTGTGTGTGTGTGTGTGTGTGTGTGTGTGTGGACAGTGAGTGTTGGGGTTTGATCCTGTGCTAATGATCTCCCAGTGGCTCAAACTTCTGTAAAGTGTGTTGAGTAGGAATGGAGAAAGAAGGAGGGGTGGAGAGGAGGGATGGAGAGAGGGATTGAGAGGAGGATGTGAACAGAGAACTGTATCTTATCGTCACCACCATCACAGTCATCATCACTAAGCCTCCCAACACTCACTCACTATGCCGCTTCTGTAGCGTAACCCCCCGGTCTTCTCCAGCACCAGAGCTTCCATCTATCGTGATCTGCTCAGCTCTCCACTCGAGCAGGAGCAGCCACGTTGGCAAGGTCTGCATTGAGAGCTGCAGCATCAAACTAGCTGGTGACAGAAGGATGGAAGGAGGGGTGGATAGACAGATGGATATAGAGAAGCAGCATGTGATGTGTGTCATACTCGCTCTCTCCTCAGCACACGCATGCACACAAGGAAACGTCAGCTGCAGACAGTCAGATATTGGAACTGAAGTTTCTCTCGTTTCTTTTTATTGATTGTCACACAGAGGGGTTTTCTCGCATCCCTCTCTCGCTCTCTCTTCCCTTCTTTCTGTCTCCCTCTGTGTCACTCTCTCACTGCCTCCCCCTCCTCCCCTCCACTCTCCCTGTCAGCTCTCAGCTCTCATCTTCTTGCTTACATGGACTGTAATGCACTTTTGTTTTCTGAATGTGTTAGCACTTCCTCTACTTCCTCCCGTTCTGCGAGTCTTGCCCTACCTTTCCTCCCCTCCCTCCCCATCTGGAAAAGATCTGTCTCACTAATAGGAGGCCTGGTAAATTAGCCCTTCTATCCTTCCTCTCTATCGCTCCTGTCTCCTCCCTTCTTCTCTCATCTATCTCTTCAAGCTTGCGCTGCCCAACAGTGCACTCATACACACCCACAGACACAGACATAAGCATACATCGTATGCGCAAGTACAGATTTGCCCCGTTTGTGTGTCTGTTTGTCTCCAGGTTGGGTACTGGCTAATAGGGCGTAGTAGGTAATGGCAGCCGTAGCCTATTATCTCTGCTCTGCTGTCTAATAGCCACTGGCTTTAAGCATCTGCCATGTAGCTGCTCTAACTCCCCCAGTGGACACTTAGCAACTTTGCACACATACACACACACATACACTTGTACAACTCATCCTCACAGATGCATAGCAGAGATAATCTACACACCGCCAAAAGTTATTTGTGCATATGTGAGTGTTCCTGTGCATGTGTGGGTGGAAGCAAAAGTATTGTGTGTGTCTGTGTGTGTTTCTGCGTGTTTGTGGTTATCACTTCTTACACACCTTGCCCTGACATTCTGAATGCTCTCTTTTCCTTGGGGAGCTCTGCCTTCCTTTAATTAGTAAAGGAAATAGATTTACTTATCTGATGTTTGACACATTGGCCACACACACGTGCACAATCTCACACACATCTGCCAACGTGCACTCAGCCGCACAGCACATCGACACCTATCCATTACCAGTGTGGTGGAATGCCGGAGCGAAGCAAACACAGTGTGTTCAGGGATGTGTACATATGTGTGTATGTGTGTGTGTGTGTTTGTGTGTGTGTGCTAGGGAGAAATGAATCTGCTCCCATCTGTAGACTGACCATTGATTTGCCATGGTAACAGCGGATGGTGACTGTCGTGTGAACAAAAGCGGTGAGAACAAGCGGCTGGATTGGAGAGGGAAGGTGAGAGGAAAAAGGGGAGATGGGGAATAGAGGAAACCAGTGGTGGTATTAAACTGGAGGAGATGGAGGACTCACACGCGGACAGGCAGAGGCTGGACTCAGCAGAGGCTGGGAGAGAGAGGATTACCGAGTGTTAGCCTGTTGCTGGTTAAACTAAATGTAGCAACAAGATTTTTATGTGTGTATTTCAGAAAGCGAGAGTGTGTGCACAATAGTGTTGTGGGAGTGTTTTTGGTATAAAAAGGCTTACACAGACCTGAGTAAGGCTTATATATAATGAATGAATCCCCCGTTAGCTACCGTTTTTCTTTCCTCTGCAGAATTAGTGATTTGTCTAACCCCCTCCTTTACTCGCAAACAATCTCTGCAAAACCCCTGCATCACTTTCCAGTATTCCTCCCAGAATCCACCCTGCACCCAACCGACATGGCCCCTGGACGCCTGTGTCATTGTGTAAACTTATTCTGTGGTATTTAGTAAACATAATGCCTCAGCTGTCAACAACTCACTTAAGAAATATTGGGCTAATGTAATTTGAACCAAAACGGGGATAAGTCAATGTTTTAGTATTCAACAAGGCCTGCAGCTCTTCTCTAACAGCAGAAACACTAACACACTGCAACCTGTCTAATTAATCTTCTGGCTTCTACACCAGCCAGATCCTTTTGTTTTGCAGTGGCACTGGACAAACACCCTGACCCCAGCCCTCACTGGCCGTCCTGTTCTCATACCTGCGGCACTTGGCCTGCTTAGCATGGTCCAGCAATCAACGCTGAGGTAGTCAGCCGGGATGGGCTGACTCACAGCTTGCTGCCATTTTTACACCAGGCCTAAGGTTTCTAAAGTCCAACAGAGTCACCATCAGTGGGCTGCGAGAGAGAGAAAGAGAAAGAGAGTAAGAGAGAGAGTGAGTTTTTTTTTTTTCACCCAAAGGCACTTCAGCTATAAATATCAAACTGGCAATTCTTTGATTTGCCAATGAAGGCTGCCAGAGGAGGGAGGAGGATGCAGGGTCTTGCTCAGTTCTTGAGCTGTTTTAAATTCATTCACCGATGGGGGAAGAGAGAAACTGAGGGAGGTATAGGGTTGGCTGTGTCATTTATTTTCCATGTAGGTGGATGAAATAACATTAACATCTCTTTCTCTCTGAAGCTCTATAAGTCAAACAGTTATTATTACTCTAACAGCAGCGGCAGCACACAGACACATACACACGCACCATATGTAGACACACATCCTATTCTTTCTCCTATTTCAGCCACACAGTTGCACAGTTAATAAAGCAGAGGCCTTTCAGCACTCTGGCGGATCCTGCTGTAATCTCTCCTAAACAGGTGTTGTGATTAGCCTCTGCCGTGAGCAGCATTCTGACACTTGGATAGGCAGGGCCGACCATGCACACAACCATCGGCTACCACTCAGGAGACAGATTTAACTGGCGCACTTCTGCCATCCAATACAATGTGCTTTGTCAAAGTTCTGCGAGAAATTAATTTTCTTTTCCTCTGCCAAATAATTTTGTCATTTCTTTACAATATTCTAGTTGAGTCTTTGCACACTGATGCAGCAGTATATGTGGTAGAGTCAGCACTGTGTGGCTCTTGATTTATAGAGGTCAGTTAATGGATTGTTTCTAGGAGCATACAGAATGTAGACAAATGTAGCTGAACAGCACGACTCCTTGCATATGAGGTTATTTATCAACAAATTACAATATCAGAATAATATACAGTATTAGCCTGAGCAGTTATTTGATCGTGAGATTCACACTTTGATTAATCTGCAGCACACCAGAAAACAATTTCTCAGCTTGCTTGCAGTCCCAATTAGGAAATAATACTTTTCCTAAGAACATCTGCATCAGAAAGTTCTGCTAATTAAATCAAAATGTTGTAAGAGTCTGTTTGTGTTTCACAGTCTCAACCTAAAAAGTAGGCTTTTGTATTTGTCAGTATATGTCAACAGCTCTCTCCCTCTCTTTTTGTAAACAGTTTATTAGTTTTCCTTTATCAGTACAAATGACAAGGACAAACAATGACAACCTTCCCCCTCCTCTCACCCTACTCCCTAAGACCTTTCCCTAAAACACAAAAACAACACATTTCACTAGCAATAAGGTGGAGCTAACAAAAGACAAATGTGTAGCATAAACCAACAAAAAACAGCAACAACACAGTAGTTCAAAAAAATAAATATACAAATGAAAACGAGCTTAAAAGAATAAATAAAGATACATGGAAAACTATGTGTACACTCTCAATGCCAGTCCTGTCTCAGAGGTAATACTTATGTATGTCAAGCTATAAGACTGTTGCCTTTAACGTCAGGCTTTCTGTTGATTTAGTGATATTCACTAAATTGTAGATCATGAGTACTTGACCTTTTATTAACAGAAACTCCTTTGATTAAACAGAAACATAAAATCTCAAGTGTCAGATGGTATATATAACACTGATGAAAATCTAAAAATATTAGCAGCCACAAACACAGTAAACAAAAGCTTGTGCTGATGGTAGTCTGGGGAAGAGAAATCTTAATCACTGTGGGTATGTCTCTGGCACATTACCAGGAGTGTGACACTGGATTATTAAATCACTAATCTCTTGCTAATCTCATCATGCATTAACTACTGATAATTTTTTTTTTTTTTTTTTTTTTGCTACACTGAAATCCCAACAAAAGTGTGAAAAAAAAATCTCGACTGACAAGAAATGTATTACATTGGTATGATGGATGTACGTTCTTCAAGGCAGCAAAATGTCTGCGAGCTGTTTTTAATGGATTTTTGAAAACAAATGTGAGTTTATGACTTCCCTGAGATAATTAACGTAAACACACGGTAGAAGAGAGTGCATTCGCCTCTGAAAGTGGCAAATACAATGGTTGGTTCACAGTTTTTATGGCCATTAATGACAATAGGAAAAAGTAAAAGAACACTGGTATTATGCTTACATGTTTTGCCTAGAAAATGCTCAAGGCAGTATATCCCAAAAACAAATTGTCTAGATGAGAGGTAAACCACTTCTCTATGGAGGCAAAAAAAATTTCAGTCTAATAAGTAACTGAAGAATTTTTAATTTAATCACTACTGAATACTTAATGTTGAGATTTTAAGACCACTACATTTAGCTTTGAAATATTTTACTTTAAGAACTATCTATCTGAATGCATGTGTTTGAATTCCCTATTCCCTTTGAAATTTCCAACAGATATTGTCAAGTTGTGCAATTTCAATTTTTTTTCCTTTTTTTTTTTTTTACTATTTCATTTAAGGGGTTCGTAAGACAGAAAAGCGACCAATATTCAAAAAACCATATCCAAGCAGCTCAGATTTAAATGTTCATTTTCAGAAGTAAAAATTCAAGTCAAAATCAAAAGATTAAAACTTAAATATTTGGGCTACCACAGACAAGCCGCCTGTCCTGAATGGGACCTGTGTCCTGTAAATTGTGTTCTGTGTGGCATATAATCCAACACTTCAATTTGAATTTGTGAAACAAAACAAACAAACAAAAAAAAAATCACAATTTAAAATAGTTCTGTACATTTCAAAGAAGGAAATTAAAATCACAAAAATTCAGAAAAAAAATTCTTATTTCAGTTCTACAAGGCCAGTGATATTTAAATTTCAACAGCAAGCATAAAGTTCAAATACTTTTTTTTGCCTCCATTATGAGCCAGTTTGCCTGTGGGATGTGCTGCCTTGAGCGTTTTTCTGTGCCAAACATTTTAGTGTAGAAGCAGCATCTCATCTCCACATTGTCATTAAAGACCACAGAAACTCTGAACCCAGCCAATACATACGCTATTACAATTCCACAAGAAATGCAGGCCTCTGCTGGTGGTCCATTTTGACTAAGTGTTGGAAAATAGCGTCAGCGTCAGCGCCTTAAAACTTTTGTGTGGAAAAAAAGTAAGTGTTAAGATGGAGGAGGAAAATATATATGGGAGACATGTCTTATTCCAGTCTCTAATTACATTCTGAGGTTTTGCTGTAGTGCCGCGCGCTTTGTCAGTCGAGGGCCGCTCTGCTGTCCATTACATGCTTGTCTGAGTTAGTGGTGAGACCTAATGCTTCACCAGTCTCAGCTAGGCTATGCTAGCTTTGGGGCTCTGCGCTGTGTTAAACGCTATTCCGTGTTTGCCTGGGGAATGTGAGGCTGTTAAATACTACAGTAGACCTAAGCATTGGGACTCACCTCTTGTTAAATACTAAAGTAGTCTTTGTTAGCATTGGGAGCCAGTGTCTGCAGGCTAAATGTTATAGTTCTCTGTCAATCTTGGGAATGTAGAGTCTATGTTCGGTTAGTGGATGTGGGCTTTGGGACCTGTCTCTGTGTTCTAAAACTGACGAGCTTTCAGTGCTTAAGGGACCACTGCTTGTTAGCTATTGAGGGACCTGCCTTTACATTCTGAGTGTCAAGAGAATTTTTATTCTGTGTCTTCGCTGTAGAGGTTGTCGACTGTGCAGTCCCTGTTCACAGCTTTCAGAAATGTTCAAAGAATGGTGTTTGATGTTACATGTTTGACTATTATACTCCTAAAACTGTTATGTGTAGATTTCCTGAAGTCACAGCACAGTTCATGCTCCAAGAAATCAATGAATTAATGTACATATGTAGATTTATTTTTAAAAAGACAGTGCCATTATACAGTGGATACCTCAAAAGCTTTTGTAACATGAACAGCTCTCACTGAATGCATTTTCTTTGGCTGTGTTGCTTCTGATGCTGGTCAAGTGACAACAGGCTCTCGTCCTAGGCTACCCTAGGTGTTTGTTTGTAAGTGGCTTTGCTGGGCTAATTCTTTGTTAGCGGATGGATTTAGAGCGGTGTTTGTTAGCACTAGGGTTTGCAGAACATCTGCTGAGCATTTACAGAGAATTACACTGCAACAGAAAATGTGTCCTGCCTACTAGTGTAGCTCTTCGGAGCAGTTTAAATGTTTTACGGGCCCTTGTTTAGCGTACCTACTTTCATCCTCCTAACATACTAACCTGCAGTGTTTAATTAATCTTAATTACACTGATAAGGTCCAACATTACTGGGAGACTTTAGCTTAAGAAAAATAACTACTGTAGTGCCTGAGGTGAAACATAGGC
>JBBMJY010000020.1:4884639-4920619 GCA_037833715.1 Toxotes lorentzi
TGTGTGTGTGTGTGTGTGTGTGTGTGTGTGTGTGTGTGTGTGTGTGTGTGTGTGTGTGTGTGTGTGTGTGGAAGACCTTGTGAAGAGGTTTGATGTTTGTGCCTCTCTCTGTTTTTCTCCCAAGTCTCTCACTCCTCTTTCCACCTCTTTCTGAAGCAGGTATCTCAATCTCACGCATAAGACTGGAGCATTTTAGTCATTCTCATTCTTCCCCTCGGTCTTTTCTTTTTCTCCCTGTCTGCTCCTCCTCCCTCTCTCCTCTCTTCTCTCTGGTGGATGGGCTGTGTTGCTATCTATTTGTTGTGTCCCAAGGGGGAACCTTAGCTTACACTTTATGCAAACATACATTCTGCAATCATTAGCAACTTATTTCACACTCACTTTGGGTTTCGTTCTGTTTAATAGCAGCTTTGGTTTTGGTTATGCTCACTGCTGCCTCTTACTGTCACAATGACCCCCCAGTGTCCCTGCAACACTGAGGCTAAATGATTTAACTGTACATGCCATTGTGAATTAATGCGGTAAAACTTGGAGACACAGTTTATAGAGGGTTTCCACCGACTTCAAATGAGACTTCAAATGAGACAGCAATAAAATGACACCATTATTTTCAGCTGGTGCTCCACAGAAAAATTATGTTACACACTGATAACTCTTTTTTTGTGTGTTACACTTTAAGCATTGTGCCTGCTCAATAATACAGCACTTTACAAGGCAGGTGGAGCATCTGTATCTGGCTCAATTAGCTTTCAAGACAATGCTCGGTTGTTGTTATTTTGGCTACTGAGGGCTGAAGTGAATCAAACCTGTGATTATGAGGCAGTTATCTCCGACCATTAGGCCTCCTGTTGCCAGCAGTCACTCTCTTACAGGGTAGTCACACTTTGTGACTGAATCTTGCTCCCTCAGTATCTCATGCTCTTCCCCTTTTTCCCATTTTCACTCTCTCCTTGTCATTTCTCTAACACTTACACTCTCTCTTATCTCCCTCCCTGTCCCGGTCTGACTCACTGATTGCAAAATTGAAAACGGTTCTTCTAATTCTGTCGGGTTTTTGAGTCTGATTTGTACTCATTCACTCCAGCTCTTGTTTTTTTTTTTCCTTGTCTGCAATTAATTCAGTTCCTCAGACAAATCTGCTGACTGTCTCTGCTGCTGGCCTGTGTGTCATTGCAGGATGAGAAGTCCACGTTCTTCCAGTTCGGCGCAGCTCTGCAGCAGGAGGCCCTGCTCATGCTGGCTATCATGGAGGAGTACGACTGGCATGTTTTTTCTATCGTCACTTCAAAGTTCCCCGGGTACCAGGAATTCATCAGCACGCTGAGGATAACTGTGGATCACAGGTAATGAATACACACCCCCACATGTGCACACACACACACACTCTGTTTTCATCCTTAACCTTTATTTATGACACCTGACAAGATTAAGTACCCTGGATCATTTAATGGTGTATTGTTACAGCTTTGTGCGCTGGGACCTGCAGAGTGTGGTCACTCTAGATGCTGTAGATGGCGACCCAAACTCTAAATCACACATTGCCCTCAAGAGGATTCAGAGTCCTGTTATACTACTGTACTGCTCCAAGGATGAGGCTGTGTGAGTGTTTGTGTATTTTGTTTTCTTTTGCTGTTTCTGCCTCTCTGTCATACACAGCCAGTTTTCAGTGGTGGATCATTATTAACTCTGTGACTCTACTCCTTGGCAGGTATATACTAGAGGAAGCTCGGTCCTTGGGTCTGATAGGAGCTGGTTACATCTGGATCGTGTCCAGTCTTACCACTGGCAACCCAGACTTTACCCCTGAGGTAGTGAGACCCCATATGTAGTAACAGGTGGCCAGTTTTGAGTGGTTTGACAAGAGAAGCGAAGTGTTTCTGATTCCAGGCTGTTGCGGGTCATCTGCTGCCTCTCCTGGGTTTCTCCTCTCCTCTATTCTCTGTGGTTAATAAGAAACAAGATAAGATAAAAGCAATAGTTCAGTATACTGAGAAATATTGCATAAATTCACTGGGCACTTTCTTAGGAACGCCACACTAATACTGAGTAGTTCCTCCCTTTGCTTTAAAAACAGCCTCATATTTTCATGGCACTGATTCCACAAGATGTTGGAAACATTTCTCTGAGATTCTGGTCCATGTTGACGTGTTTGCATCACTTAATTTGTTCAGATTTGTGAGCTGCACATTTATGCTGCCAATCTCCTGTTCTACCACATCCCAGAGGTGTTCTACTGGATTCAGATCTGGTGACTGGGGAGACGATTTTTTGACATGGTGCGTTGTCATGCAGGAAGTTGCCATGAGAAGATGGCAAATTGTGGTCATGAAGGGATGCACAGTTTCAGTCTTCAGCTGTCCAGGTTTGGTGATCCTGCGCCCACTGCAGCCTCAGATTTCTATTCTTGGCTGACAGGAGTGGAACTTGACATGGTCGTCTGCTGTTGTAGTCCATCCGCCTCAAGGTTCAATGTGTTGTGCATTCCGAGATGCTTTCCTGCTCACCAGAGCTGTAAAGAGTGGTTTTATCTGAGTTACCACAGCCTGTCTGTCAGCTCCATCTGGCCATTCTTCTCTGACCTCTCTCATCAACAAAGCATTGCTGCGGACGGCAACTGGATGCTTTTTGTTTTTGGCACCATTCTGAGTGAACTCTAGAGACTGTTGTGTGTGAAAATCCCAGGAGATCAGCAGTTTCATAAATACTCTAACCAGCCTGTCTGGTACCAACGGTCTTGCCACGGTAACGATCTCTGGGATCTTGCGTGATTAAGTGAACATTCACTGAAGCTCCCGACCTGTATCTGCATGATTTTGTACATTGCACATCTGCCACTTTACTGGTTGATAATCAGCAGGTGTACAGGTGTTCCTAATTAAGTGCCCAGTAATAAGCATATAATTGAACATTTTTTTTCTTTGGACTGAGCCAGGCTAACTGTTTTCCCCTGTTTCCAGTCTTTGTGCTAAGCTAAGCTAACCAGCTGATTCAGATTTGACCAACAGATACAAGAGTGGTTTCAATATTTTCATCTAACTGTCTGGCAGAAGCAAATATTTATATTTCCGAAAATGACAACTTGTTCCTTTAAGTCATAAACATAAGCCTAATACAGTATAGAGATAAATCACGGTGACAGGTAACCTATAATTCAAATCATCTTTTAGGTTTGGTGAATCCAACAACAACACAGCACAGCCCCTAAATAAGGTGTTTGACAGTGTTACATACACATTCACTCAAAATGTAGGACAGCAAAGTAGCTATTATCCAAATGGCTTATAAACATGTGTATGAATAATTTGGAGTATAATCAGCTCAAATATTCCCCTCACATTAAAATTGGAAACATATCCAGTGTTTGCTTACCTTTCTCAAAAGCCTCTTAAATGTCTGTTCTCCTCCTTCTCTTGTCCGTCATTCTCCACGACTCAACGTTCCTGTTTGTGTTTGGTTTTTATGCCTCAGTTTTCGCTCTTAGACAAAGATCTGATTTTCCAGTTAGCGCCAAATTAAAATAGAAAAACAAAAATATTGTAGGGTAGACTGACAGATTATTGTGCTGGCATTTTTTTTTATGTTCATTTTGGCAATGAGAGATAAACTGTGAGCTACTTAGTTTGTCAAAAATATTTTATTTTGACAGTTGCAACACCTCAATAAGCAATTCTCTTCATACAGTCTGCTCAGACTCATTTAATAGCCAGCTATGAGTTATTTCTGGAAGGCACATGATACCAATAAATCATCTGTTTGACACCTTTGAGAGATACATATGGATGTTTAAAATCGGGGTAGAAAATGTCAAATTGAAGTCAAATTGAATTTTACGCACCGTATGTGCCACTTCTCAGATTTCCTCTTCTTTCCTCTCAGGTGTTTCCCCTGGGTATGATCTCTGTGTCCTATGATGACTGGGAGTACCCGCTGGAGACACGGGTGCGCGATGGAGTGGGCATCATTTCCTTTGCAGCCACCTCCATGCTGCGGGAGAAGGGGGAGCTGCCAGAGGCCCAGAGCAGCTGCTATAGCACACCATCAGACAGGAGCCCAGGGAAGCTCCCACCTAGTGCCCTGCGCAGGTGTGTTTATGTGTGTGCATGTGTGAGAGTGTGAGAAGATCAAGGTCTAGGGACTTGCATAACTCTTTGTCTTTGTAGCTGAGCGGTCTTACATAACTCTTTTTAATGTACTAATGAGAAGGGTAGAAGGGAGAAGGGAATCAGAGATGACAGCAGTGTTAAACATTGTGAAGTCTAATGACATTTAACACCATTCACTGTTGTGTACATGGCTGTTCGGCATATGAGCTCACTCTGCTGCCGTAGTCGAGAGACAGTGTTGAACTTCAGGCAGACCTCTGTTGTTGCTGCCCTGTGTTAACTAGATCCCAGTATGTGTCTGGTGTGTGTGTATTCATGTGTATCTCTCTCTCTCTGTGTGCACCTTGCTTCACATGACTGAACTCACTGTCATTAAGTCAGGATTAAAGCAGCTTTTACCAGCTTTGTTCTCTCTTTCTCTTTTTCTGGTTACGTGGCTCTGTGGGTGGCACATATATGTTGGTGTGTGTGTATGTGTGTGTTTGTGTGTACATGCACGTGTGCATACCAATAGGTGTGTGTGTGAACTCCTCTCTAATGTCCCTGTGGTGAGGAGACAGGGGAGGACAAATGGACACACACAGACTCACAAGCACATTCATACTAAACATTCACAAGTGTAGAAGTACAGATATAGAATTTGTTAATGGTGTTGCTCCCTGTCAGGGCTTTTTGGTGTGATATGGCGAATACATTTTGAATACGAAGCACACACTGGCTAAAATATGATTATTAATTTAGACGTCTATATAGAACTGACTAAAAACATGAAGGTCAGGCTGCTGGGCTCTGCACATCTATGGTGACTTAGGAGTTGCCTCATTAGAATGAGAGCCACAGTGAGATTTTTACTCTTTTGGCTTTATTATCCCAGTTTTTCTCTCTTATTAGCCCATTACAGTATATATCAAAGCATATACAATTCTGCAGTTGTTGACAGGTTGATCCAGTATAACTCAGACCTCAATAACAGCTCAAGCCTTTTTCGGAACATTCTTTTTTCTTTCTGTCACAGGTACCTCATTTGTCTCACTAACTTATTAGATAGAATTTCCATATTTGT
Organism: Toxotes lorentzi; assembly: GCA_037833715.1. NCBI lineage: Eukaryota > Metazoa > Chordata > Actinopteri > Toxotidae > Toxotes > Toxotes lorentzi. The sequence goes on from JBBMJY010000020.1 coordinate 4,889,806, forward strand.
CAAAACAACTGCAGCCAGTTTTTGTGATAATAAACTGACAGGTTGGATTTCCCTACCCTGATTTGGAAGTGGTGAGGCTGTGATCAGAATTCTGCATACATTAGTCTAGATACAATCTTGCCGCAGTGTGCATATAAACAACGTGAGGTGGAGAGGAATAAGACAACATAATCTGGCACGTAAAAGACACTATCAACCTCATTGGATCCCCTGTCATTCTTGCCTGACAGGAATTAATATCCCAGACTCTAGTTCAGCGTATTTGGACTCCACAATGGTACAGGTTTTTACTGAGGTTTGTCCTCATAGTATATTTCAAAGGGTTATTCTGTTTGACTGAACCACTGTACCATGCAAACTTCTAAGCTGTCACTTGAAAAGATGCTCCCTGCAATAATACAGAATTTGGGAAGAGCCTCCCTTCTTTCTATATTCATACTTTTAGAAAAGTGCTCACACAGTGGCTACCCAAGTACTTCAGTAACAGAAGAATGCTCCGCACATAGTAGTAGCAGCAAGACGCATATTACAGACGGCATTTACAATAGCAGGGATTTTAATATTTCTCTGATGCAGCTTATGCTGCTACTTAAACCCTCATTGAATTTCTAGTTGATGCAAATAATTTTGCATACAGAAATTTGGAAATCATTGAACCCCTTTTTAATGTGGCTGTACATTTTGTTGTAAAAGCATCACATGGGATGACATGAATATACATATTCATATAAATATGAATATATAAAGTGGAATCTGCCTGTTTTGCATGCCTAAAAAACACACCAGCCTTATCTGTTTGGATCAAAATCTTTTCCAGAAATGGTAAAAAACCTGAAACGGGAGGAGACAGCAGTTTCCCAGAATAGACTGCAACAGTGTTTCTGCTATATGTATTCAGCCGTGGCAATGCACTGTGACAAGGGCATCACCTGCTGCACCATGAAGATTTTTCAAACACAAAAATGTATATTTGTCTTGACATGTCACTAATATTCAAAAGCTCTGTAAACTATAATGACAATGGATGGTTCAATTATATAGCACAGAGGCGCCTCTTATGTCTAACTGTGTAGGTTTATATTTAATTATTTGCATTTGCTGTGGGAGGGAGGGTATATCCACAGCAGAGCTGTTTGGTATTTTTGCAGTGCCTGCATGCAAGGGAGAAAGGGACCTTTTATTTACTCTTCACTCAGTGTGAGTTCAGCCTGCTTTGAAAGAGCACAGGCCTGTTTCCAAGTCTTTGTGAAAACAGATGATTAATGTACCACTCTCTAATCCACTGTCCGACAACAATATTTATGTGTGTCGACTCTAATACCTCTCCTGCAGATGAGACAACATAAAATCCTACCTGTTTGAGCTAGAGTGTAATTATCATAGTTTTCACCTGCAGGGCACATGCTAAACAGCGACACGCAACACGATTCTCTTTATGCATCTTGACTTCCTGTCGCAGTGTTTAAGTTTATGCATGAATTCTTGTCCCTGTGCCCTGTCCGACCTAAAAAACAAAAGTGCTGTTTTAGCTTCCTTTTTTTTAACTCTTTATTTTAGGATAACAAAGTTATGAATCTTCATGAATCATGAAGACTTTTTGGTTTTTGAAATATTCTGGTTTAGTCAGATGATATTTCACCTAACCCACCGTGTTTGACAGGTTGACAATATCAAAATGAATCTAACCATTTTTAATAAGACAGAACACAAGGCACTGAAGAAAACATGCTGTCTGTTTTTGGGCAGCTGCTGTACCTCTTGTAATTTTGCCTTTGTAGTAAACTTCCTTAGACAGCCCTCCTTTCCCTCAGTGGGAATTCATGCTATTATCCCAGTCTTAACACTCAGAACATCCTCGCCTTCTGAAAATTGTTTTACTGGAGTGAGTGTATTCTTAATCCCATATCACTGTGTGTGATACTGATTCATTTACTCGTCTCTACTGCTTCACTTTAGTGAGTGTGTAAACGCTTCGGCAAAGGATCTGTTTGCGTATGCAGGAAAACTGTAGTGAGTAAGAGAGTGAGGGCAGCCTTGTTGCACCAGTGGCTTGTCTTTCAGGCGTATATATCTGTGGAGAAATCAATGCAGAATGTTGATGGGAGAGATATGTGGCCTCTGACTCTTCCCCCTCCTACACACAAATAGATGCGCGTGCACACATACACACTCAAGCATGCATGCACACATGGTGGGTGAAGACAGCATTGATTTGAAGAGGATACTCTTGCAGTGATTACAGAGTGCTTAACTTGTTATTTCAAATGTATCTGCTCTTGTGCACACATACTCGCAAACACTCTAACAGATGCAAAACAAAAGCAAATAACAGCTTCCTACTCTGTTCTCCCTTTTTTTCCCCCATGTGTTTCAGACACATGATGCATGTGTGGAACGAAGGGCGCGACTTATCCTTTACTCCAGATGGTTACCAGGCAAACCCCAAATTGGTTGTCATTGTCCTGAATAGTGAAAGGAAGTGGGAGAAGGTAACAAATTGATACAGTTTATTTGCAAAGAAGCAAGGAAATTAAAAAGCCAAAACACTTTAATTAAGATGGCTGTCCCTGATTTTGTGTGTGTTTTGTATGTATTTGCGCGCACACAGATGGGCCGCTGGGAAAACGGGACTTTGTCGTTGATGTTCCCTGTGTGGCCGAGGTATAACTCCTATGGGGATGAGGATGCAGATGAAAACCATCTCTCCATCGTCACCCTGGAGGAGAAACCTTTTGTCATTGTCGACAATGTGGACATCCTCACCGGCACCTGCATGAGAAACTCTGTGCCCTGCCGCAAACATGTCAAAAAGTAAGTACCCACACACTCGATGTGGTAGTGAACAAATACACCCACATTTATCTACCTACCCACTACTCGCATGAAATCAAGAGCCATTTGAAAGCCACACTTGTTTAAAGGTACCATGAAAAGGCTTATTCTCCCTGTACTGGAGGTGTTTCAGGAGGTAAGACAGGCACCTAGGAAGATATTTGGCATTGTTAATAGTTCTCCTGTAACTTACCAACTTTTACTGTTCTTTTTTTTTTTGTCTGTCTTAAATGACTATCCCTATGAATCCCACCTCTCAGGCCTGTCTCAATCTGTCTGAGAACATAATCGTCAATCAGCTGTCCTTTGCTAGTCTACTTTTGTTCTACAAGGATCTATCCAGGGCCCACTCATTTTTACTTTATATAATAATGACTCACCATCTGTTTGTCCTCGAGACTGAAATCCAAATCTATGTGGCTGTAATATATGCACACAGTAGCACTGAAACACCAGTTAATAGTGAACTCAAAAGCTCTGTGGTCCATGTTACAACTTGTTTGAAACTGCATGCACGTTCTTTACCAAGACAAATAACTCTTGTGTAGCCCTATTTGTTTGTGTCATGAGAAAAGTTCCAGGTATTTGTTATTGAGTCAGATTCAGTGTAAACTAATTGTCGATTCTACTCTACATGTCATGTCATGTGATTTTCCCACACATCACTGACTATTTTGTGTTCTTTGTCACAACACTAAAACACTATCCCAACTTCTGTCAGAGAGTTTAACACATACTGGCAAAGTAGTTCTGTCAGCATTAATAATGAATCGCTCTGTGTTGCTGTCAGCTTGCTAATGCCAAATCTGTCGGTGTGCTACATGTGTCGCCCACTGTGGTCTTTTTTTTCCATTGTGCCATTAATTCAGTGTGAATTATGTGTTGTTTTTGATGTACTGAATGTGCTACTTGTTTAAAATACTGCAATTACTTATTAATAATGCTGCTTACTGTTTTCCCCTGTAGTACATATGTCCATAAACAGTAACATTCATCAAACAGTAACATTCATCTTATTCTTGTACTATTCATTATGATATTTCAATATTGTTTATGTTTTTATTTGCAATTTCATTTCATGCAATTTGTCAAGTACCTGCATTATTTAAAATGTGGATTTGTATAGAAGAAAAAAAGTCTATAAGGATCTGAATCTTGTAAGCAACACCCAAATGTGGAATTTACTGAAAACTAAACTCTCACTGAACTTCTTCTTGGTTTCTGTGACTGACAGAACGTAGCCCAAATGTGAATTTTCATCTTGAAATTTGGTGTGTGGATGCACTTGACTTGATTTTTTTCAATTGAAAATTCCAAACACTTTCTTGTTTCAGCTTCTCAGTTGCGATGATTTGCTTGTAAATTTAATATTTATATTTATATTTATTTATTATTTGGATTTTAAGCAGTTTGTCAGACAAAACAAGCTATCTGAAGTACTTGTGGCTTCAGGATGTTTTCAGTTGTAGTCCTAAAGTGCACAGCTTGAAATTAACTATTGGAAATTTCAAAGAATTTAGATTGGTAAGTATTTCTTATGTCTTATTAATTCACTGTTTCAGTATTCAGTAGGGACTGTTGCTAAAAAGATTTAAATCTTTATGGCGTTTTTTGGCTTCCATACAAAGGATGAAAACTAACTCTGGCACATTTACAGTTATGTCTATAAATGTGCAGTATCCATGTAGGGAAAAAAACCTTTAAAGAAAGAAGTCAACTTCAGCCTGAGCTGTACCTGGAAACAGAAAATGAAAAGATGCTTAATGTGGGATGCTGCCCCACCCTTATTTCCCATCTGAACTACTGCAACTCCCACCACGCAAGTATTCAGTTCATCAGCTAGAAACCATCCAGAGCGGTGCAGCCTGTCCTGTCTTCAACCTCCCTAAGTTTGTCACCTCCCCCTGCTCCCCATCTCCCTCCCCCCTGGCTGCCGGTGGCTGTTCACATCAAATTCTAAATTCTGGTCCTGGCATTCAAGGCTCCTCGGGGAGTCGCATGCTCATATCTGCAGGCCATGGTCTATCCGTATTCGCCAGCCTGTGGTCTGCTACAACCGGCCACTTAGCTCTCCGCTCCCTGCGGCAGCTACGTCATCATTTCACCTGGCCTTGACTCTTCTCTCCTCTTCTCCTCAATAGTGAAATGTCCTTCCCACTCCAGATGGGACAGCAGAATTACTCCATATCTATTCAAATGAATATCCTCTTTCCCGCGTCCTTATTATGCACCTGCTATTTAAAAAACATCTCTCATACGTGATACCTTTACCTAGATTTTTCTCTTCTTATTCTTAGCATGTCTTTATCTGATGTGATCCCAGGAATATTTCTTTATCTGTGATCTGTTATCTGTGGCTCATGGTAAAAGTATCAGCTAGTGGAATGGTAATGTTTCACTAATTCATATTGACTTTGTTGCCACTTCATTAAATGTTTGTAGGTTTTTTTAAAATGTATATGTACGATTTTTTCCACCTCACCACCTTGTGATGTATATATCACTTTTTCCACTGCAACGATAGCAGTGGGCTGAAGACCTGAAATCATTCTTTGTTACAAATGACATTGGTTCTAAGTGAACTGATTTAAATTCACATCACAATGAAACTAAACATAAAATGTAGAATTCATTTATTTTACTGCAAATGAAGCATTTCTATACATTCATTTAGGCATTTAATTTGTAACTTTGCTTTTAGACTGTGATTGTTTCCACATCATATACTGTATATACTTTAAGATTTCAGATCAGTTCAGTGTATTTCTACACGTATGACGTACACTTTCAATAGTCTTCCCAGCAGAAAGCTTTGGTGCCTACTTTCACATCAAACAATACAATGGCCTTTTCTGTTTGAAAACAACAACAACTTAAAAGCCATGATTGTAGTGACTGAAATATGTTGCAGCCTTCTCAAGTGTGTAAACAATGCAGAAATATCTCTCAAATCGTCTGTGAAAGTAAAACTTTCTCAGAGAATCTTCCCTTGGATTTTTTTGACATCTTGGGTTTTGCTCCAATTATCTGCTGTGTATGGACACCTCAATAAGAGCTTCTGCATGACAGGACAAGGATTGTTTATTTTTCTCTCTCTCTGCTAATTTCTACGATTCTGTTCACATCTTAGCTCTTCTGTATACAGCCAGTCCAGAGTACATAAATAATAATCATAATTGCTGCAGATTTACTTTTGGGTTTTGTGCTTCTGGTTGATCACTAGCCACTACGCAGTCCAAATGCACAACTAAAAATCCATCTTTTCTAAAGTATTCCACTCATGACTGACAGTATTATTGTCAGAAATTCAATGAATGTCACCATTTCAACTAGACAATAGAAAATAATTAAAATTGTTCAGGATAATCATTAGGATTAGATCAAAGAGGATAGAATATGACAGGACAGTCTTTCTCTCTCTTTGTATCTCATATTCTCTCCTTGAAGATTTATATACTTTTTTAAAAATAGATAGATCCACCATATTAAAAGCTTTTCTGTCAGAGGGACTCAGAGAGAAAGAGGTATAACACAACAACCGTCACGTTTTTGATCCATGTAGTCATGACAACGCACACTGTAGGCACGGGCAATTAGACGACTGAATCACTGCATGTTGAAAGTTTAACTTGTGACCCGACCCGAGATTTCTCAACCTTTCTCCGAAGCGATCGCTGTAGATGTCTGCGTGGTCACAGGGCAAGATGACTAGTCTCTTCTAGGCCTTCATTTCAGTTACACTGGCTGTCTCTGCATCCAGCCACCCATGCGTCTATACCTGCGTACGTACATCCAGCCATCCATAAGTGCTACATTTACTGTCACAGTCACTTCTTCCACGTTATATGTTTGCAGATGCACTGTATGCATACCTCAGGGAGTTTGTTGTTGTTGTTGTTGTGCGTGTGTGCGCTTATGTATGAATGTGTGTGTGTTTGCATAGTAACATAGGGACACTGTGAGGGCTCAGGTGGGAAGAGTGTATGAATACAATATGTGCACATTAGAACACCTGGGGCACATACTATACATACACAGACTCACACACACAAATATGTTTACTATTCTTGCTTTCTCTTTCACACACACACACACACACACACACACACACACACACACACACACACCACAGATACATTTGACTTGTGTTAAAAGATCTTTTAATCCTTTGATGTTTCAGTTCTTTGACAGTCATTCTCTGTGTTCTCTCCGAGTGAATCCCTCTGTTCTTTATGAACTTTCTCTTGTATTTGAGTCAGCTAAAATGGCAAGTGAAAAGGTCACAGACTAACCGTTCTAATCCATATATGCTACATCAAAGATGGCTGACATGGGAACCGAATTACGTTTTCATGAAAATGCTTTTGAATATGCTGGTAGGGTTTAAAAGATTATGAGAATCATTTGATTCAACAATTCAGTTGAGTTCACTGTTCCGAGGTCCTCGGGGATGGCTGTCAGAGAAGTTTACTTAAACATCCATTCTGTGCATCCTGTGTGTGTGGCTGCGGTTTGTGTTGGTATGCTCAGAGTTTTGGGGAAGTGCCTCCTTATGGACAGGAGGAGAGAAACACAGTGGAGGAAGGGAGAAAAGGACAGAGTAGAGGAATGAGGAGAGAGAGACAAGGGGAAGGACAGCTGATATTTTAATCATGTGGGTTGGTTGTTCTGCAGAGCCCAGCTCTATTTAAAGCCCGGCAGCATCTGCTCAGTACCCCTGTGTTTTCATCTGGTTTGGTTAGCTGGCACTAAGGGAAACACACACACGCGCTCACACACACTGTACAAGCTCTGTCTGCCCTCCGGCAGTATTTATGGTTACTCTGCACTGTTATAATTCTAGTTTTACAGTTTGATGGAACCACCAGATGTGGAATGAGCAGGCAGCAAGAGTACAGTTACAATCACACTCCACTCATTTGCTTGTATAACAGTGAACTGTCCTCTGTTATAAAAAAAACGACCTAATTGTGTTTGTGCATATGTGCGTGTGTCTGTATGTTGCAGTAACAGCACATCAGGAGGTTCCTACATAAAGCAGTGCTGCAAGGGTTTCTGCATTGACATTCTGAAGAAGATAGCGAGGAATGTAAAGTTTACTTACGACCTCTACCTGGTCACAAACGGAAAACACGGCAAGAAGATCAACAATGTCTGGAACGGCATGGTTGGAGAGGTACTACCTACCTGTCTGTCTGCTACTATTATATATTATACTATTATATTAAATCAACATTATTCAGTTTTAGATTTGAATATTGATACCACTCTAATGTGTATGTGGTAAATATAAAGCTCCTGCCAGCAGCAGATTAGCTTAGTTTAGCAAAAAGACTGGAAACAGCTAACCTGGATCTGTCCAGCTGTGCAAACATCCACCCACTACCACCTCTGATGATCACTAATCACACGCTGTGTCTTCCAGCTATAGTTTCAGGTCTTTATGCTAACCTAAGCTCACTGGCTGCTGACTGTAGCTTCATACTTAATAAACAGATAGGAGAGGGTTGTCAAGCACATTACCTTAGTCTCGTCAAGCATACGGTCATTATCAAAATGTCACATTATTCTTTTACATTACTAATCATTTAAAGTGGCACAAAAACAGAAAAAAAATTCCACCTCTCAGTATTTTGACTGTAGTGCTTGTTTCTCCATAAACTTTAACTCTGCATGGAATTAATGATTATAGGTTAACGCTAGTGTCATTCTATATCTTTTATCTTTATTGTCGACAAGTACCATAAACTTCTCTTCCCTATCTTTGGCACTCAGACAAAAAGCCCATTTGTTCCTAGCAAATGTTTAAAAACGGATCACAAATATATCGTTTAAAAAGGTTCAGCAATTTCCTAAAACTGCTGTTGTGTTTTTGCAAGTGTTACGCAAACAGAAGTAAGTAGTGCATTTGTTGAAGACTGTTTGTAGCAGTGGATTAAAAACGTAATTGGTGTTCTAGCCAGTGTTTACGCTACCAGGACGACATGTCTGGGATTGATGCTAAATAAACTCCAATAAACTCCCATGTTCATCCTATTGAAGGAACATGTCACCCTGTGCAACAGTGTATATGACTGATGTGTTTTTAATAGTTTTTAGACAACAATAGAGGTCTGTGGCACAGAAGAATAAGACATGTCAGGCTTTGGATACACAAACAATACTTAATAGAAGGATGACTTCATTGTTGGTTTTGGTCTTTCCATGGCATTTGTTGACTTAAAAAACATTTGAATGTTGCCAGACTTATCCTTTAAAGCTACAATCTGTGATCCAACTCTAAACAAAAGTGTCACCCCACTATAAACCCAGATCAACACAGGACTAAAAGGTGCTAACACTTTTAAATTGATTCACAGATCTTTTAATACATATTGTCACACTAGACAGCTGTAATGTTCTCAGATGGTGTAAAAGGTTTGTTTATATCATTAATGTCTGTTTCTAGGTGTAGAAATGGTCTGTTTTCAAACACTATTGCTTCTGAGTCACTGCAAAAATCTAATTTGTCATCATTAAGTCACACTCTTTAATTTATACCTGTAATTTATATGGTCAATAATATTTCTTATTTGCTGCTTTGAAGTACACGTTAAGAAGCTCTTCAACAGAAGTGTGATCCCTTGAGGCTTACTCGATCGCTGTTGTTTATCTTTTCTGGAAATGATTTATTCAATCACTGATTAAATGAAAGCTAAGTGCTGTCACAGTAAAATCCTTAAAGATCCTTAAAGGCTGAAACTGAAGCATAAAACGTCCCATAATGGTACCTGACAATATGATCCATGTTTATGGGAGTAGACCGCTAGAAGCCTCTAGACAATTAAATCTGAAAAAACATATCGTTTTCCCACACACTAAAAATGACAGCTTTATGAGCAGAACCTCCGTCTGTCAGAATGCATTCAGACACCTAGAAATGGTGGCACTATGAAAAAGACAGCTGTATTTTTACTTTTCATCTGATATGGCTGAAAATGCCCTCCAACTATAGCTGACATTCTGCACTTATACCCTCAGTCACTGTGATATTTCACATCCAAAATAAAAAGAAGGAACATATCAAAGGCAAATTATATGATGTTGTCCAAATATTTACAGAGCTCAGTATATTTATTTCTGTCAGCGTGGATGGTGAGTCATGCACTCGATATAACTATGGTGCTCTCTGTCTTCCAGGTGGTGTATAAGAAGGCAGTAATGGCAGTCGGTTCATTAACCATCAATGAGGAGAGGTCAGAGGTCATTGACTTCTCCGTTCCCTTTGTGGAGACTGGCATCAGCGTCATGGTGTCTCGTAGCAATGGGACCGTCTCCCCCTCTGCCTTCCTCGGTAATCTTTCCTTTTGTCTTCCTCAACTATAAATTTCCCCTTTTTTTCTTTCTCCTTTTCATCTGTCTGTCCCTCAGCGAGCCAGATACTGGGGGCAGAAAAAAAGGAGGTGCTTACATGTTGGCAAAATCCCGCACATAAAATGGAATATTTTATTCAGACAGTATACGCTGGCCAAATTCCACTTGTACTCTGACTTTATCTGGGCCTCAACACCCTAAGCACATTAATATTTCCACCAGAGCAGAGGAAGTGGAGCGTGCCAGCTGTTTTTTGAAAAGTCAGCTCAGACAAAGCAGTCTTGATACTCGCCTCCTCTCCTCTCCTCTCCTCTCCTTCCTCGTCGTCCTCCTCTCCTCCAGTTGTTCAGATGACTAGAAACTGAAGCACTCCTCTGTGCTTGCCTAATGTCTTGTCTTGTCATTGGAGCGAGGCAGGGAGCGAGGGGATGTATTGGACCATGCGTGTGTTGGTCCCTGCGTATCAAGCCATGTGTCAGTATGCCTGTGTGTGAGGAAAAAAGCGTGTGTGTGATACTGCACGAATATATTAGGACGTTTGTGTATTGAGTCAAAAATGTGCGGAGAAAGAAAAATGCTTTGGTTGTATGTATGTTAAGGGGTGAATGCTTTGTGTGTGTGTATCTGAAAGTGTGTTGTGTGTGTGTGAGTGAATGTGTGTGTTGAGCCTAGGCCAGGGTATCAGTGACGGTTCAGTATCTCTCGCACTCATATTAGAGGCACCTCAGCGCACAATCTCTCAGGGTTGGCTAACCCTGGTAGTCACATACTTACATATACAGTGACACACACGCACGCACGCACGCACGCACGCACGCACGCACGCACACACGCACACGCACACACACATACACAATTTGTCTGGGTTCGGTGTCTCTGGTACTCATCTCGCTCTCTGAACTCCTGCCCTGCTACACACCAGACACATGGAGACTCACAATCACACACACACACACGTGCACGGATCACACTCAGTAGATCATATACACATGCCCACAGCAGGGCACATCAGATCACTTGGAGTTTGATTCCCCCCACCTCACCCCTTCTCTGCCCCTCTCCTTCCTTCTCTCTCCCCCCTTCCTTAACCATCTCCCCCGCCCCAGGCCTCTCCCTCTCTCAGCTCTCATCCAAGGGAATAATGAGAAATATGGAAATGTGCTCCGTCAAACTCTCTGTGACTAACTCTCCCTCTCCTCCCCTCCTCTCCCTCCTCCCTCTCTCCATCTGTCTCCCTTTCTCCCCTCTCTTCTTCTTGCTTTATTTCTCCCTCATCCCTGTTCTTTCTCTTTTTTTGCTTCTTCTCCTTCATTTCTGCAAGCCTGTCTCCTCTTTCTTTCCCCGTACCTCGCTTTTCATGCATCTCCTGCTCCTCCACAGTGTCTCTCTGTCTCATGTACTCGGTTTTAACCCTCTCCCTCCCTCTCTCTCTCTCTCTCCTTCCTCTCAGAGCCCTTCAGTGCATCAGTTTGGGTGATGATGTTTGTGATGCTGCTCATTGTCACAGCCATCGCGGTCTTCCTCTTTGAATTTGTCAGTCCGCTGGGCTTCAACCGCAACTTGGCCCAAGGCAAAGGTAGGCTTACACACACAAGATCAGGAATATCACACCAGTCGTTTCTCCCCTGAGCAAGAAGCAGGGATCCAAGCTTCCCCTGGAAGCAAAAGAAGTGACCTATTACTACCCTGACTTTAGATCGTTAAGTTAATGTTACGGAGCTTTAAGGATTCTTTATCCCAAAGCGAGTCACCAACACTGTTACCTGAGGCATCATCAAAAACCAGAACCTGGAGCTGCTCTGCTGGCAGTGAATTGGAGATTAATGTTGTGTTCACAGAAAATTTAGTTTAATTTAACATTTAAATGAGCCTAAGGCCAATCCAGGTGTAGGAAGTGAATTTCTTTTGCTTTAATTTTCCTTTCAGCACTTCTGAGCACGGTTCAGTAAATCTGTACAATGTGTTTAGTTTTTCATCTTACACACTGATTGAACAACAAATGCCAACCATGTAATTTTCTAACTATATATTTCCTTTACAAATGGTATCACCTTTCAGGAGAACATTTAGAGAAATAAAATTATTCACTTGAGTTAGGTGAGGCGGTCGGTACAACTCTCATGCTATGCTAACTGGTTAGTTTAACCTAGCAGACTGGAAGTGAAGCAGTTAGCCTGACTTTCTAAAGGTAACAAGAGCTTTTCACCTTTCAAGTTAATAATTGTTGTTTGTATAATCTATGCAAAAAGTGTAAAACTGCATATGTTATCGTCACTGTGATCAGCTGTTGGCCGTTGCTTCATATACATTTTTTTTTTCATCTAATTTTTTACAAGAAAACAAGCTTATTTTGCAAAATGTTGATTTATGTATTTAATGGTTAGCTGACTTGTGGTTTGTGGTTTGTGATTTTGTGCGTAAATCATCTCTATGGGCTCAAATTAGGGTCAAAAAGAGTTTGAGCTTGTAAAGTGATGGTCATAAATAATTCCACAGTTTGTAATTGTAAATCAACCTTTTTAAATCTGCAAAATAAATCTACACAAGAAATTCAAGTTTGTAAATGTGTAGAAAAGATATTTATTTGTAAGAGAAAAAGAGAGAGAGAGAGACTGTGAATAAAATCTGTGAACGAATGATATCAGTGGTGAGGTTACACAGAGACACTGTGAAAATAGAAGTGCTTTTGTGAACATGTGTGTACAGCGCACAAAGTTCCCGTACTGTGTGTGACTCTGAAGTAACAAGCATGGACCTCACAGCAAATACAAATCCTTTTTGTAGTTTTTTATTTCTTTTCTCTATAAAATATTAATCTGAAAAACATCTTTTTAGATTTGGATGAGCCCAGCAGTTGGAAATCAGATCAGTCAGCCGACAGTGATTTACCTTTCCTACATTTGTCTGTGGCTTTGACTTGGGGGAAGTAAAGGTCGATCTACTCGATCAAAAGAACTTTATGTCTTCACCTAGTGATCATGCTGCTAACCCAAGCAAATGCTTGTTGTCTTCAATTGCTGTTTTGCAAAAATCTTTTTCTTTTTTTGTGAGCTGGCATAAATGAGAATTAAAGCCAGTAATACACGTCACATTTTTACAATGTTAAATTGCCTTTCTTCCATGTATGCAACATGTCCAGCCACATTACACAGTACCAGTTTAATAACAAATATATCAAATTAAGGAAAAATGATGCAGCTTTTCTTTTGGATGATTTTATGTAGTTGGTATATGAAATGGTATATAATGGTTTGCAAAACTTAGAACCACTTTTCAGAAATTTTTTGCAGTTGCTGGAAAGGCAACAGTAAGACAGGAAATTCAGGGGAAAAAAATATATTGTAACATGCACTGCTACATTGTTGCATGGCTGGCTGTTTTTTAGCCCAGAGATCTCCAACACAATCTTTTTTTCACTTTTTCTTTTACATTACAACCTCTGCTCCACTTTTTTTTCTCGCTCTCAGACCCACATGGCCCATCATTCACCATCGGTAAGGCCATTTGGCTGCTGTGGGGTCTGGTGTTCAACAACTCTGTGCCCGTGCAGAACCCAAAGGGCACCACCAGTAAGTTCATCGTATCAGTGTGGGCCTTCTTTGCCGTCATCTTCCTAGCCTCCTACACTGCCAACTTGGCTGCCTTCATGATCCAGGAAGAGTTTGTGGACCAAGTCACTGGACTGTCTGACAAGAAGGTGGGATTACACACATACATACACACAGAAACACACACACACACAGAAGAAACTAAATGCATTCACAGTCAGGGTTGCTCTTGTAATGGATGCCAGCCCTGCGGCCAGACAGGACTCTCCAGGGAGCGCCCTTGGGCTTCAACAGCCCAAACCCTCTGGCCGTAGCTGTCACCACACTAACACTGCCAGCACAGCAGACCCACGGGCACACACACACACAGGCTGCATAGATCAAAGACGTGTGTGTTTGTGTTTGGATGTGTGTGTATGTGTGTGTGTGTGTGTGTGTGTGTGTGTGTGTGTGTGTGTGTGTGTGTGGTTTGCAGAGGCTGGCAGTGTCAGCAGAAGCCTAGCCAGTCTTACGCTAGACTGGACACACAATGATGATGACTGATGAGTCCACTCCACTGTCTCTCCCTCCTCCTTTCTCCTCCGTCTCTTCTTGTCACTCTACACTCTTCCTCCTCTGTCCTCACCCTGTGTCTCTCCTTCACTTTCACACTTTGGCTCTGTCTTTTACTTGGACTCCTTCCCCTCCTTGTTGACGCTTTTCTTCTTGCTGTCCCTCTCATTGAGTCTCTTTGTTTTTGCTTTTTCTTTTTTTTGTGCTCCTGTCTCCTCCTATCACTTTCCCCTTTAACAATCTGTCTCTCTTTTCCCCTCCTTCTTTCTCTCCCTGCAGTTCCAGAGTCCATACTCCTACTCCCCCCCATTTCGCTTTGGGACGGTTCCTAACGGCAGCACCGAGCGCAACATCAGGAAGAACTATCCAGATATGCATCAGTACATGACCAAATACCATCAGAACGGCGTTCAGGACGCACTGATCAGCCTCAAGACTGGGTACTGTAAACTTGCCAAGCCAACTCACATCAAGCTGAGATTTATTATACCTGAGAGGGTAATTCTGTTTGCAGACAGCATGCATTCTTAAGAACGTGAAAACAAACAAAAAAGACATTGCATCACACAGAAACCCGGCCCCATGGGGTCCAGCACTAGCTCATGCTAAAATGCTGCAGTAACTGTGCCGAGTGTTTCTGTCACTGACGGTAAAATGCAGACACTGTCTGCAAGTGCTCATTATAGAGTCTTGTTGCTGCTGGAAAGAGGGAGCTGCCAAAACAGAGCGAATGTAATTTGTTCTGGAGTTTGCTACCTTTATTCTCCCTCCTAAACACACACTAATGGAAGGATGGCTGCAGTGCTTTTATTTGTTCATTAGTTTTGTGCTTTGATCTTTGGAGTATTTTCCCCAAACATAATTTAACTTTTTGCGTTTTCCCCTTTTTTTTCAATTACGTTATTGTTACTACATATCAAATAGATAGAGGTTTGTTTTTCATATCTCATACATTAGGCTTTGTTTATGCAACATCAAAACTGTATAATGAATGTATGCAGCAGAATCATCAACGTTTAATTGAATTCTTAGGCAAAAATGTTTTTTTTGGACAAATACAAAGGAAAACACTGGAGACCTGGTCAGAATTTCAGTGAAGTTATACTTTCTTCAGATTCTGTGTATGAATATTACCCTGGATTTCTCTGCGTGGAAACAAAATTCAAACTATTGCAACAACACATACTCCATGTATTCATTTAACATATGGCCTTTAAACAGTTTAGTTCAAAGTGTTTTATATTTCTGCATACATATATAGAGCGCCCTAGGGGGGTTGATTAGCACCAGGGTGTATTCACTGAATTATATTAAACCATTTCTTCTTTTTTTTTTTTTGCTCATAATGAAGTTTAAAAACAGGGTTCTGTTGGGATATAGGCCGATGCCATCAGGTCCAGGCTACATTGTGTTTGGCTAAGAGTCATACATCAAACTGTTTTTGCTGAGCTCAGATATATCAGGCCCACATAGGGGGATTGGTTTGAATTCACCCTGTCACATCAGAATAATGACAAAGCCTGCGAGTAAAAGAGAATAGCTATGCTTGAACAAAGACATCCTCATGTGCGTGAATATTTACTCTTCCATCATTCAATTCAGTTCAATTCAATTTTATTTATATAGCGCCTTCCACAATCAAAATAGTCTCAAAGCGCTCTACAGAGACCCAGAGCCTGACCCCAGAGCAGGCACTTAAGGCGACAGTGGTCATACACACTGGAGAGTACTCTCAGTCATAGCCCGAGTCCAAATCTGATTTGCATGAGAAAATCTAGCTCCAAAAAACCAGGGCATTGTGAGTAATCTAAGTGGTTTGTTTGTGGATGTGAGGAACACTGGTGCAGTCACTGCACTATACGTTATCAGGTTCTGTGGTGAAGTGTCAGTGTTGTGATTCAAATTTCACAGAACCCTTTTTTTTCCATTTATTGGAGGCAAAGCACAGATACAGTGCAATATAATGGAATGACATGGAACATGCATTTTCAATTGAAACAAATTTAGATTCTTTTTTAAAGAAGACAAACAACATGTAAAAGTAACAAGCAGCATTGATGCCTGGGTGCAGTGGGATCTGGAGGATCTTCTGGTGGCCATGTCTGTCAAACACATAACATAACACTCACAGAAGTCGCTCCGATTCCTCACCAGAGCCGCTAGCTCATCCATCTTCTCGTCCACTGATCTCACATTGCCCATGAAGATAGAGGGGATAAAAGAAGATAAAAAAGAAGATGATGTGACAGTGATATCGATCTTCTCATCTAACTCTCTGCAAGACAGTGAATAAACGTATTTCCAGACAATACAGAAGTATTCCTTTAAAGCGTACTAGTGTCTCTTCGTGAACCTTTGAGCAGCAACCAAAAAAAATGGTGTGATTTTCCCGTCTTGAACTGTTTCATTTGAATAGCTGTTAGAGATCTCAATAGGGACAACTATAAATTGTAAGAAGTACAGTTTTTTTGTCCTTATAATAATGTAATGGCAATGTAAGGACTGCTGTGGCAGGTCGCCCACTAATCCGAAGGCTGGTGGTTCGATCCGCTCCTCGCTTCTCTTCAGTCCGCATTTCAAAATGTGGGGGCGGAACCACATATTCACACTGAACCCCAAATTGCCCCCCATGTGTGTGAATGCGTGTGTGTGTTAGGAAAAGCGCTGTATGAATGTGTGTGTGTGAATGGGTGAATGCGCTTTTAGTCCTCAATACAAATAGCAAAGCACTGTATAAATGCAGTCCATTTGCCATTTAATCATTTCACAAACTCTTGTGATCCTTTAAAGGTGGGAGCCACTGTTCTTGATAGTAAATCCATGATGTGTGCTTTTCTTACAGAAAGCTGGACGCTTTCATCTACGACGCTGCGGTGTTGAACTACATGGCCGGCAGAGACGACGGCTGTAAGCTGGTGACCATCGGCAGTGGTTACATCTTTGCCACCACTGGTTATGGTATCGCGCTGCAGAAAGGATCCTACTGGAAACGGCTAGTTGATCTGGCCATACTGGGCATCATCGGAGATGGTGAGGCGCTCGGACACACACACATTCTGCACCATCTCAGTCACACTGCACTGAGGTTTAAGTTTCTAAGACTTTGCAGGTCTTTAGTGTTGTTACAGTCATGCCATTGCTCAGCTTACCTCCTGCTTCCCCCTCCCCCAACTGTCTCCCTCTCTCCTCCCTCCCTCTGTCAGAAAGCTATCAGGGGCTAGTCTTAACACACCATTTCATCATCATTACTCTGTGTGGGTTTGGGTGAGTGTGTGTGTGTGTGTGCCCACTGTGTCCTGTTATGTTTACTCCTCCAGATTGTTCTGTATAATAAGCCGTGAGATGGTGAGAATGGAAGAAAGAGAATGAGCCAGAAATCAAACTGCTGAAACCACTAAAGTGCTTCATTTTGCACCCGGCCTTTTTCTTCAGGGCAAACACCTGCATGCTCAAGCACACATACATGCGCTCAGACACACTCGATCTGATAATAATTCCTCCCATCTTTCCTTATCACTCCATCACTATCAATTCTTCCCCCTCCTCCTACAACCCTTTTTTTACTCCAACTCCTGTCTCCTTTCCATTACGATCTATTTACCACTTCACCTCTCTTCCCTCCTCTCTTCTCCTCTCCATCTTCCCTCGTAATGATACTCCCTTTTTCCCACCACACCTCACTTATTCCCTTTACTGCCCAACCCCATCCTCCCTTTTTCGCTCTCCCTCCTTCTATTCCTTTACCTTGTTCCTCACCTCTGCCTTCTGCTGCCATCTTAGACCTTCACTTTGCCTTTTCTCTACCTTTCTAACAGGTGAGATGGAGGAGCTGGAGGCTCAGTGGCTGACTGGGATCTGCCACAATGAGAAGAACGAAGTGATGTCCAGCCAGCTGGACGTGGACAACATGGCAGGGGTCTTCTACATGCTGGCCACGGCCATGGGCCTCTCGATTCTCACTTTTATCTCTGAACACCTTTTTTACTGGAGGCTGAGGTACTGCTTCACTGGTGTCTGCTCTGGAAGGCCGGGTCTGCTCTTCACTATCAGCAGGGTGAGGAGAGGGAAGTGTTTCTAATAACTCTTTTCCACTGCAGGAACCTTTCCCTGGAAGCTTACCCCTATTCTGGAAGTAGGTCCAGTTTTGATTGCTGGGAAGCAATTTTTGCCCCCTCTGCTTCTGAGGTGATACTTTTAGACACTGCTGTTAGAATTTGCAGTGCTGAACCCCACTTACCGATCAAACATCATCCTCAGGAGTGCAACAACGAATATACAGCATTGATTCAGACTGTAAGAAATCACAGGTTGTTGCAATATCAATATCAGGATTTGGGATGGAAATTTCCAGTGAAGTTATTGACATTTAAACATTAAAGCTGACTTGAAGACTACTCTTAAAAAAAGTGAGATGAAGTCAGAGAGTGGGCTAAACACACAGAGACTCAGAACGAGAAACAAAAATGAACTATATTTGCAAATTGTTTCAATGTGTTTACAATCTGACGCAGAAAAATAACAGAAAAAACACTAAGCACATTGTTGGGACTTTGAAGACAGGCAGCGAACCTTTGTGGTGTTTAACAACATCAGTTCAAACATCACAGTAAATTACAAAAACAGTTACTCTGTTCTGTTGCCTTGTTGTGCACAAAGAATGCATCTCAAACAAAGCAGTGGATTTTTAATCCTTTATCTGTCTAATTTGCCTAATCTTCATGGTTCTTCAGATGTGGTGAAAATGCAAGCTGGAATGCGCAGAAGGGACTTTTAGTTGTGTGAATGCCTGAAATGTGTCTGAAAATCTGTGGACATCTATATATGTGTGTATTTGTGAAACACACACAATAGCTACTGTTAAGATATAAGAAGGAATCTGTTTGTGTATGTGTGCGATAAAACAGGAAAGAGGGGGGTTTGTGTGATTATAGAGCCCAGCTGAAGTAGAGATGAATTTACTGCGGCGCATATGGACGGCAGGATAGAGGACTCGAACAGCTAAGAGGATGAGAACGTGGACACACACTCATATATGTACACACAAAGCACTCCTTTTCTCTCTCACCCCAACACACACACACACACACACACATATATATACACAAGTCTGGTCTAACAAAGTTAAAAATGGTTTCACATATTCCGGGGCAGTGAGGTGAGGGACAGGCTTGACCACACGCTGGCCGACAGATATACAAATGCACACACTCAAACCTAAATATACACACACAAAACAGAAATGGGCACACCCAGACAGACCATTCTTTCATTATTCATATGTCATGTCTCTTAGGCAGGGCTTTTATTCCAGACGAGCAGCATTTCACACATTAAGTATTTTACAAAAAGAGTGTGATGTGTGTCTGTGAGAGTGTGTGCGCGCCTGTCTCTCAGTGTGTGCATGCCGTTACAGCTGCGACGCTGGAGGTTAAGTGGCTCTAGGAAGAACATCTCCTTGCACTCAAAGGCCCCCTCCAGTAACATCATCACCTAAATTTAATTTTCTAGGCGCCTCTGAAAGCAGTTCATCTAAAAAAGTGGCGATTATCTCTTCTAGCCACATTACTAAACAAAATGAGGTTAGGGTTTGCATTAAACGCACTGGAGGAAAGGATGCAGAGGTCTCTCTTAATTTACCTTGAAAGGAAATTAGTGTCGTGCGCATTTGAACTTCTTTTTTGTGAAGTTACTGGATTGAGAATGAAGCCTACTCTTTCTGTTATCTCGCTCTCCGCTTTCTTTAACTTTTCCATTTTCTTTCCTCTCCCCTCCCCTCCTCCTCTCAGGGTATATGGAGCTGCATCCATGGCGTTCATATAGATATGAAGAAGAAGACTCCTGAGCTGGACTTCAGTCCTCAGGCCAACATGCTGCACCTGCTCAAGTCTGCAAAGTCCATTGCGTTGTCTTCTCCCAAACGCAACACTGTCCTCTTGCAGCCTAGCATCCTAGATATGATGTCAGGGAAAGGTACTGTAATACCGTTATGCACAGTACACTATACACTCTATAATATAACATTTGAAATGAAAACTCATTGATTCTGCCTGTGGCATCTGTGATAAGATTTCCCACACGTACAGAGGTCACCCTGCCTTTTCTATACAGTGTGTGTATGCATAAGTAAAGGTGACTCCCTTCATCTTGTTGTGGACTCCAAGCTGTCATCACATCGCCTCATGATTAGAAACACATTATGTGGTATACACAGCTTGCCAGGACGATAGATAAAGTATCAGCTAACTGGCTGAGAATCCACCCAAGCATCATCTATTGTATCTGCTGTCTGAGGTGCATCTCTCCTTGTCTCCTAGGTAACTCACTCCATAGTCTGCCTCCGAAGGGTCCTGGTCTCTATAGCAACGCCGCTGGTCCACAGGGTTTCCTGTCATTGTCCGGGCGACACAAAAACCTCCTTAACAATGCTGCACCATTTCCCGGGCAACAAAAAGCCCCTGCTCACCAGACCAGCCCCAACAAACCTCAGTTGTCAATCACCAACGACAATGGAAAGACCCGCCTGACCGCTCCGGCCTGCTCTGCATCAAAACCTCGAGCCCTGTGGAAGAAAAGTGTGGAGACACTGAAGACCCAGCCTTCTGTCGTATCTCCTGGCCCTGGCTCAAGCCCTGCCCCAACATCTGGACCTGGACCTGGACCTCCACCAATGAAAAGCCAGCGCTATTTGCCTGAAGAGCCACCGCACTCTGACATCTCAGAGTGCTCCAGCCGGCCGCAGTCACACAAAGATTCCGATTCAATGGTGGCAAGGGGTGGATTTAAGCCTATCAATCAGCTGAGGAAGAGGGGTGGGGGAGGAGGAGGGGGCGGAGGGTCCAAGATCTACTCCATTGACTCAGACCAGGCCAGTCTCCAGTCAGCTCCCCCCTACCAGCGAGACAGCCAGGGGGGAGGTGACGACCACAGTTACCCCCCTGACCTGTTTCCACCTGACAGCACATACACATCACACACTCACACACACTCCCACCAGGCGGACGCACCCATTTTGCAGCTTAGCGCCAGCCTGCTGCATCACAGTCACAGCGCTGAGGCTGACCTGCACTCCCTGAAGGACAAGAAATACAGCACCTACACACACAGCGGGTATCACATTCAGCAGAATACCAGCAAGAACATGTTTCAAGTACTTTTATTGTCTTCTTGTGTGTAATTCTTGTCATCCTCTCTCCCTCTAGTGTGAAGGACAAGGCTGGAGGTTCATTTGATGCTCCAGGTGCAGGTCCAGGGACACAAAGCGTCAAGCCCGGGCACTGTCGCTCCTGCCTGACCAAGCTGAGTGGTTACTCCGGCCTCTACACCGTTCGCTCACCACAGGCTCGCTGTGATGCCTGTGCCCACCTAGGAAACTTGTATGACATCAGTGAAGACCACCTTCACTCACACTACTCCCACGCACACACTCACCCACACAGTGGGGACATGTTTACACACTACCTTCCCCAGAGCGAGTTGGGCCTGGTGGGCGAAGGGGACGGGCTCGTCAGCCACTTCGAGCCCTCTCCTCCCTCTCCATCTCCTCTCCCCACTTCCTCGTCGGTTCAGCACCTCCAGCTGAGTCGTCAGCACTCCTATGAGAACATGCTTCCGGACAACGTTCCTGAGCGGCAGTCGCAGCCGCACACCCACCTGCGAGGGCTGAGCCTGCCTGACAGAGATAGGGAGAGGGAGTTGACCCTGGACGAGGGGGCCTATGCTAATGTTCTCACAATGCGCTCTGATCGTCCATTCAGCAGCCGCAGCCCCCCCTCTCCGTCACCCTCGCACCACCACAGTCTGGACACCCCAATGCCCCTCCCGCGACGCTCAAAGAGTCTCTTCCCCGATCGGCCCTCTCACAACCCTTTCCTCCAGTCAGCCCCTGGCACAACACAACGAGATCCCGCCCCTCAGGCTGTCACACGCATGCCACAGAGAAGTTCTGCCCACGAGCTCTATAAGCAGCGAATGCCGCTGTCGCTTACTCTTGGTAACCATGGCAGCCATCACATCAACCAGCATGGCGGCCATGTTGACCAACAAGTGTTCTACCCTCAGCAGGAGCCCCCTGTGGTGGCTTACATGGTCCCACCTGCTGCCTCTCAGCCAATGAGCTATGTGACAGCGCCGCGAGCCTCCAGTGCAGGTGGCAACCGGCCCCGGCTCTACCGCCGCATGCCCAGCATCGAGTCTGACGTCTGAGAGTCACACACAGCACACCTGCTCTCACTGAAACACACTAACACACACGCATGCAAGAAAGAGGTGTGTGTGATCGGACCAGGCAGCTCTGATTCTAAGCACATCTACAAAAACGCACACACAGACACACACACGGGTGAAAGACAGGAGGGTCTGCTCTGGACTGAAAGGTTAATAGTGATGCTGAGTAAATAAATCATTGTTTCTTTATCACACCCTCTATAGGGCAGGGTTGGGCCCACAGGGACACCTGGAGGCACAATACAAGATGAAGAGTGTGTGTGAGTGTCAGTGTGTGTACTAGCCTCAAGCTGTGGGCAACGAGGCAAAAACTGAAAATACGTCTGACAAGACAGATCGAAATCCTGGTGGAATAAGAGGGACACTGTGCGCAGAGTCTAACAGCAACAGTGGGATATGATGGATGACACGATGGAGTGTTTGGAAGAAGAGCCGACCTGTCCCGCCCTCTCACCAGCCTCTTGGAGATGAAGGGGACACAGAAAGCCCCTTTCTTTCTGAGATTACACACACACACACACACATACATACATACATACATACATACATACATATTTCAGCTAAACACACCCGCCCCTCTCCAGGACTCTCCTGTTGCACTATGATTTCTGCAGTCAACCTATATGTTGTCTGAGCCTCCAAACTGCACTGCCAGCATGGCTTAAAGAATAGTAAACTACACTAGAGTAATCCTTGACTTGAATGGAAATTACTATCTATGTAATAGACTAGACTGGGAGGCGGGCAGCTCGTGCAGCCCGTGCAGATGTACAAACACTCGAACACACACACACTGTGTCTGTTTTTTGGGGGAAGTGGAAAAACTACCGACTGTTTGTTTTCGTTGATGTCAGTTAATTGAACATTCCAAAAAGTGGACCAAACATGGCCGCCCGTAAACGCCTCTCAGGATGAGAGTGTGTGTTCTAGTGTTTCTAGATCTAGAGACATATGGTATAGCATCCTTGCTTCCTCTCTTAGCTAGCCTTCAGGTCATACTGCATGCTTCCTACTGCCCTGTGTTACAGTTAAACTCCTATACAGGGTCATATGTGCACACACTCGCACACACATATATATGCACTCACACACACATATGCACATACACAGTAGTCTAGGATAGTAGTTTAGGGTGGGTGTGTGTGTCGAGGCTATGAGATAGCTTCTCTTTGTGCACTTTGTAGATTTTATACCCTGCCACCTAACACAGACGTTTGACCAAAAACACTTTTATACTGAAAAATATGAATATTCTCAGTCATTCGCTGGACAGACGATTTCTTTTCTCTTATTTCCTCTTTGACGTTGGGTTTTAGGGCAGCATTAAGGGCACAGTTATGTCAGTTTCCATTGTGAGGTCAGAAGTTTTACAGTATTAGATAATGGGTACAGCATCATACAGTATACACAACAATCTTTCTCTTCTTTTTTAAACCTTTACTGAGCTCATCTGATCTGATTATAGCTTTCTTCCTACATTAGTTTTTCTCTTTCTTTTCTTAATTTCCTCCTTTGTCTTTTTGCTGCTTCCCTGCTTCTTTCTATAGAGTAGATTGAATATCAGAAGAATAAAGTTCAGTCGTGGTGTTTAAAAACTCGGCATATTGTTGGAAATCACTTAATATCAGTAGTCGTAAGAATTCATCAGATTCAACTCCGGCTCTCGTAGGATACAGTACTTTTTTCTAATAACTTTCTATGTTGAACAAAAGAACTCAAGGCCCATTTTAATGTTTCCGTAGTGAATTTAGAGGCTGAGTGCATCACTGTTGCAGATTTACTCATCAAATTAATACTCCTGGACGAGCGCCAGTGTAGCTGGTACTTGTGTGGCGAGAACGCGGCACTGTGTTTCAGCAGAGAAGAGTCACGTGGCAACGCAGTTTGCAAAATGACTCGGTACAGAGGCAACACTCACTCACACGCACACATACACACACGCACATACTCAACGAGCTGGCAATGTGTGTATGAGTGGTCTAGAAATCCATAATCTACTGAGTAAGGGCATTGATTTTTGAGCACAAGGATTTTGATGGAAAAAGGACTTGATATCCCATTAGCTAAGCATCTGTCTCTATTCTCTTTTTCTCTATTATTTATTCTCTCACACACACAAACATACACACACACACACACACACACATACATCTATATATATGGCTGCACAGAATGCAAGACAGAACGAAGAAAAAAAACGCGCCTTCAAACGGTGAACGCTGCCCCTCTTTTGGTAATCTTAACAGGTTTGGTGTGTGAGTTATATGCACAATATCAGGTTGCAATATTATACTTCTGTACAGAGAAATTTGTTTTAAATGTTAGAAACTGATTTCATTTGTTTGATTTGAATGGTATTAAGTGTTGAATTCATTTCAATAACAATGTGGCTTTTTATTCTGCTTCTTTAAAAAAAAAGACTGGCATGTTTTAGATTCTTGTGTGATTTTCTTTCTTTCTTTTCCTTTTCTTTTTTTTTTTTTTCCTCTGGTGTGTTGTTGGTTGGTTGGGACCTCACTGTACAGTTCTCACTGCTTGGTTAACAGACTAGTTAACTATCCTGGTCAGCTAACCAGTTCACGAGCCACACATAGCTGGGTCTCTCTTCTGAATCACACTCAATGAATAATGATAGTCCAGCCTGTGTGGTAACCCCCTCCCACCCCCTCCCACCCACATAGTTCTCTTCCACTACGAGTCTGCGCTGTTTCTCTGAGTGTGAACTAGTGTGTGTGTGTGTGTGTGTGTGTGTATGTGTGTGTGTGTATGTGTATGTGTTTTACACTGTGCAGGCATTTATATAAGACAGAGGATGATATGTGTATTTAGAGGTTGTTTGTGGCGTGTGTGTGTGTGTGTGTGTGTATGTGTGTGTGTGTGTGTGTACTTTTCTGTATTCTCTTCTCTTCGTCCCACACATAACATTTGACCTGGCTCTTACTCATACAACACAAATACAGTCACATACACACACTCACACACACACACACACACACAAACACACGCATGTTGCGTCTGTACTGCTGTGGTGAGGAGAGCGTGTAGACTGAGTTTTGTATGTCCACCATCACACAGATTTTTACACCAACCTTTTGTTTTATTTTTTGATTTTTTAAATTGCATGACGTGCTTGTGTTTCTGGTGGTACCTATTTTGCTGCAACACCTGAGTTCTCCCTGAGTTAGACCTTCTGGGTTACATGTACCAACGTTCCCCTCCACCCTGTTTAGTGCACCATGTCTGACCAGGGCCCTGGATAGTTACACTCCCCGGCTCCTGCACAACCCCAGCTACCGACGAGGAACACGTTGGAAATGTTCCCAGGCTCAGCACATGTCTTATTTTGGCCCGGGTGTACACGCATATACATATAGTTCTGGGTGGATGGTGTGCGTTGGGGTGTAGTCCTCTGGGTCTCCTTGCTGTGTATCTCACTTGTGTATAAGTTCAGGGGTTTCTAAGCTACTAGTTGTGTTGTAAATACTACCTTGTCACTCAGTACCTCTGTACAATCTGTAAATAAGTAAAGGTTACATTTTTCTACTTGTCTGGGTCTTGTTAATTAAACTAACCATCTATTAATCTATGAAGCATGCCTTATAAAGGGCTAATAAGTTGTATCTAATGTATAAATGTTTGATAAAACCTTCATTAAAACTTTATAGGTCAGTAATTAGCCACCGATGAGGACAATTTTGGAGTGGCTGTATTGAAAAGAACAGGTTGGCATCTTCTGTTCTTGTCAAGAATTAGATGAGAAGATTGATGCCACTCTCGTGTTTGTTTGCTAAGCTGGAGGCAGGAGATGCTTAGCTTACCTTAGCTTAGCTTAGCATACAGACCACAGGTTGTTGTTTTTACACTTATTTTAAGTATTAACCGAACAAGATATATAGATATTTATTGAACTTTAGAGGTGTTGGTAAGCTGCACCTCTAAATATGAAGCTATCAGTTTATCAGTAAACATCACATGAATTAATAAATATAACTTTGTGATAAGTTGTTACTCTGCAGCTCTTTTCTAAAAATGGTGAAGCTGTTAAAACTGTGGAGAGGTATCTGATTCATTTCTAAAAAGTTAAAGCAAGTAATGCAGGAGGATACGATGAAGGTTACCATTAATCTGTCATTACTGATCTATAAGATATTAATAGATTATTTAACAGTACACCCATTAATTCCACTTAATTCCAATGTATAGACCTGTAAAGTTTGCATTAGTTAGAAGAGACCATCTACCTATAATGCTTACAGTACTTAACAAGGTGCTTCTAAATTTGTAATTTATTAATGCTTGATATATCATTTATTTATTTTGATAGATAAATAATTAGCATTCACAAGCTTTTCCCAAAGCTTTCAACCTCATCTCACTGTCCATCCATGGACGAAGACAAGGAAACAGGGTTGTTAGCTAAAAAGAGGGCTTCCCACTCATTAAGAAGCCATCCTGTCTGCAGTTCTAATGGTTAAAAAGGTGTTAGTGAATGAATTCCGGTGTAACACTGTAGCTTGTGCTGCACAGTAGGGATGCTGACGTCAGTCTGTTGGTCATTTGACCACTTTTGGTCATGAATTAACATATCACAATTGTTGTACAGAGGATGAATTCTAACGAGTTTGGTGAATTTTCTACTTGCGCCACCAGCAGGTTGACATTTATGTGTTTTTTAGGGAAATATGCAAGTGTAACCATGTTAAATAATTTAAATAAATAGTTAAATTATCTAAGTGGTGGAACTGTCCATTCGAAGGGACCTACCGAATTAAAGAGCTAGCAAAACAAACGTAGTTGGTTATTTTGGAAGAGGATAAATAACACCTTATAAAAGCTTATAAATAACACTAATAAAAGTTTTTATTAGTGACTTATTAGGCCTATGGATCTATAAAGTCATTTTATACAACTTATAAACTATTTATAAAATATGACCTCATTAATAAAGTATATATCTATCTATGCAGTTTGCTGACTACTCAAACAAAAAGGGCTTTTTGGGATTCTGCTCCAGACGGGCTCTCTCTGCCCTACTCTCCGTAGGCTTTCATAATGCACCCCTAGTGTGCATTATATAGTAGTGTGTGCGTGTGTGTGCAATATGTGTGTACATGTGTGTGTATGTGTGTTTAGATCAGTGTTCCGGTAAAAAGCTTTATTTTTATATTTTTGTCTCCCTCAGGAGACGGACGCTCTAATCTGGGCTGAAGTGGGACAGGAGAGGGGAGCAGAGAGGAGCACATTGACAAACACACACCCTCAGACACACACGCACTTACGCATGCTGCAAATGAGCACACACCGAGGCTGTAGGATCCGTCACAAGCCACAGACCGGCTGTAGCCAGAGGAGAAGGAGGAAGAAGGAGCGAGGGGAACAAAGACGCGAGGAGTCCCTCTGCAGTGATCCAGACTTTCTTTGAAATGGTTCGCATGGAAAACACAAAGCACACCACAGAACGTCTACACGGCCTGCTTGTGAAGAGTGTGCGATTATGTGCATATGTATATGTGTGCTCATCTGTGTGTCGCTTCCTCTGAGACGGGGTGTGAGGGCCTAAGTGGCCTAATTCTTCCTGACATGATCCATATGCTCGTATCTAATGGACAGGGTAACAACACACACTCAGACACAAGCCTCTGCCTCTTATTTAATTAATAGAATTGAGCTGCCCCACATGTCAGCCTGTAATGCAATTACTGGAACACACAGGAGCAGAATACATGTTCCTTGTACCCCTGAAGTAACATACAACACATAACACACTCATACATACCTTCCTGCAGATACGCAGACATAGTCCCAGGGCTACACACTCACACACACACACACACACATACACACACGGGATTGGGCGTTTTACCACATATAACCACACTATAGGGGTGTGAGATGAAGCAGATAAATGAAGATAATTAATTTCCTGGATTAAGAATGTCTCCATCTGAGCAACCCTGCGGCTGGAGACGAGTCAGAAGGAAAACAAGAGGCAGAAGTCAGAGAAAAGAAGAAGAGAGGATGATGGAGGATGATGAGGATGATAGTGCTGACTTTGACAGGCCCGCTGTAGGCTGTTGGCTCTTCCCAAGACTCCAAACATCCTCATTAACCAGCAGTCAGCCTACACACTTAACACGTGTGTGTGTGTTTGCATGTACACTTTGTGTTCTTAAACTGTTGTGATTATGTGAGTGTGAGTGTGAGAGAGAGAGAGAGATAGATAGATAGAAGAAGGGGGGGAGAGAGAGAGAGAGAGCAGCGTGTCAGCCTACACACTAAACAAACCCATGAAAATTCATAAGGACCTGGCGACGCCTACTCACAAATACTAAAAATACTGGAGTGAGTTGAGCCTAGTCAGAGGAGAGGAAAGGGGAGGAAGAAGAGTGAGAGAGAGAGAGAGAGAGGGAGAGAGAGAGAGAGCAAGAGAGAGAAGATGAATAGAAAGAAATGAGAGAGCAGCAGCGGCAGAGGAGGAGGAGGGAGAGAAGACAAGATAGGTGTAACATGAACCATGGGAGAGTAGAGCAGAAAAGAGAGGAGAAATAATAGTTACATCAACTGCGTCCAACTTGGAACATCTATTCTCAGCCTCCAGCGGTCAGCACTCACTTTGTGTAAGAGTGTGTGTGTGTGTGTGTGTGTGTGTGTGTGTGTGTGTGTGTGTGTGTGTGTGTATGAGTGTGTGTGTATGTGTGTGTGTGTGTGTTTAGCTTGAAAATGTTTTCCCACTTTTCCTGGATATTGTGAGCTTGAGAAAAAAGATAAAAATTGTTTCAATTTTTCTCCACATGTTGACATTCAAGCCTCTTTATGCGTCTGTGTGTGTGTGTGTGTGTGTGTGTCTGTGTGTGTGCGTGTGGAGGTCCACGTTCATACTGATTTGATGGGCACTGACAGCATTTTACCGTCAAAGTCATCCATCCAGTAGGGAGGGAAGGGTGGGAGGGACGGGCAGTTTTGATTTTGATTTCGCCTTCAGAACTGATATACAGTCAAAGAAGACGTTTTGTTCTGGGCGTCTGAATCAGGGCGAAGCAGCTCCTTTCACAGCTCTGATGACGGACTTTCTGCAGGCTTTAGTCAACGTTGACAGATGATGTTTGAGTGACAGCACAGCCTCACATACTTGTGTATAAGTTCAGGGTTTTCTGAGCTACTTGTTGTGTATCTGTGTGTCTAGCTATCTATCAAGCACTGTACCAGAAGGCATCTTATCTAAGTTAGATGCGAAGATCAGTACCACTCACAGGCCTACCTGTTAAACATGAAGCTGCAGCCAGCAGCCACTTAGCTTAGCTTAGCACAAAGACTGGAAACCTACGTAAGAAAAGCATTCAAAGTTTTACAGTAAAAGTACAAGTATTTGTAACAAAATGCACTTAAAGAGTATTAGTGTTGCAACAGGTAAATTTGGAGCTAATTTTAATTGCTTCATAGACGGCGGGGTAGCCTGTGAAGATCCCTACAGGGTTCCAAGTTTGGAGTGGAGTAAAATGTTGAGTAGAAGTACATAAGCACAGTCCTTGACTGAATGTATTTAAAAGCTTAGATGCCTTAGTAGCTCCATTGAACAGACATGTGACAACAGAGTCTCGTAGCTAAATACTAAAATGCGCTGCAGAGCTGAGAGGAACTGCAGAGGAGCTGTGTGATGATTCTCTGTAGGTTCATCACTGGGAATAATCTCTTTCACATTTCACGTCATTGTATGACCTATTTTAAAACAAAACCATTCATCACTGTAGCTTTGAGTCCTTTATTAATGCTTCAGGGATCATATAACTTTTTGTTTACCTTAATTAATAACTTCAAAACATTTATATCTCCAGGCATTGTGACTTCTTGAAGCAGATAAGATGGTTTTTAGTAGCATTAAGGGAATTGTAGGATCAAGTTTGACTCTTGTTAGGTGATCAAAATCAGCATATGTTGGTTTTCTGCTGCTCTAATCTGTGTCTTCCAAGTCCTCCAACTTTATGGAAGGGCAATGTTAAATCAGTGGAGTACTGCTTCAGTATCTGGGCTTAACGGCTCTTTTCACAGCTCTGATGGTGGACTTTCAGCTGGCTTTAGAAAACACTGACATTTGATTGACAGCGCAGTCTCTGTCAGTCAGCAACACAAGCAACATGGCTTCCCTGGTAGAAAGCTATAAATCTCAAATAAGCACTCAGTGGAGAGATGTCATGCGTGACTGATGACAACTAGTCCCTGCCTCACCTCTCCTCTTTCTCTCTCTCTCTCTCTCTCTCTCACACACACACACACACACACACACACACACACACACACACACACACACA
>JBBMJY010000020.1:4936906-4968222 GCA_037833715.1 Toxotes lorentzi
GTGTGTGTGTGTGTGTGTGTGTGTGTGTGTGTGTGTGTGTGTGTGTGTGTGTGTGTGTGTGTGTGTGTGTGCAAGCATGTTTATGTTTGAGAGAAGAGGAGGGAGGGAGGAAGTTGGGGGGGCATTCACAAAAACATAGCAGACCCAAAAATAGGAGACAATCTCTCAAACCTTGTGTTTTCATGCACACCACGCACTGCTCACCTACCGTAGCCTATGTGCACAAAACTAAGAGCCCTGACTAGCAGCTGTCTCAGGGGAGTGTTTAACCTCTCTTCCTCCTCCTCCTTCCCTGTCTCCTCCACCACCTCTCCATCTCCCACCACCACCCCTGCTCTCCGGCTGCTCTATCTCTCTGGGGACACATTCTCAGTCTGCCTGATTGGCTTCTGTTTATGTGCATGTGCTAATGTGTTAGTGTGTTTGTGTGTATGTGAGTGTACAAGCATGCTGTCCTCTATCAATTAGCACAAGCTGGTGCAGCAATTACCATTACCCATTGTGTTTATGCTGTGTACGCCGGTGCACAACCGCACATGCACACGAGGGATAACTAGTGCATCGTTGATCGCCAGCTGTCTGCCATTGAAGACTCCCTAATGGTCAAGCCCACACAGACCCACAATTGCTATGACGGAACGGACGTTTGTATGTGTGTGCGTGTGTGTCTGTAAAGGTTCACAAGACACCACCAACTCTCTTTCAGACCAGACGGCATCCTAGGAGACACCTATATGTGTGTGTGTGTGTGAGCTGATATCAGCACGGTCCAGATGGCCATCTTCGAGGGGTTTTCTGGAACATTCAGACACTTGTTGCTTCTCGTCATGTCTCTTTCTCTCTCACTCTCTCTCTCTTTCTGCCTCACACACACACATGCACATACACACACACACATGCACAGTGCTTCTTTTGAAGTGTGAAACAGCTTGCGGTCAGCTCTGCTCCTCTTCCATGGTTCCATCAAATAGCAGCCTTTATAGCCTTCAGATACATGATGAAACAAAAACAACCGTGCAGTGTTAGCAGAGGAATGAAAGCACAGATATTCATGCTGGATGTGGTGTAAGACAGTGCAGTTGTCCTCCTCTGTGGGGATGGACTGGCAGAATCAGGGGCTCAAACAGTGGTGTTTACTGTTGACCTGGTCGCTTTCTTCTAGACTCATGAAAGACTGTGGCATCTCCTGTATTATAGTCTTTAGTTCTGGTGGTTCATTGGCAGTGATTTAGTGAAGACAGACAGCAGTGCTACTTCCAAAAGCTGTTTTGTGTGTGTGTGTGTGTGTGTGTGTGTGTGTGTGTGTGTGTGTGTGTGTGTGCGTGCGTGCGCGCGCGCAGGCTGGCACTGAGGTCAAACCTGCTGTCACATCAGAGACAGACATGAAACCAAGTATCTGCAAAGATTTCTGCTTTTTTGGTTTATTTTAGGGACCCAGCAAAAATTAATTGGGGGCAAGGAGGGGGTCAGAAAAGAGGTATTGTAATTTTTCTTTTGGTTGAAAAGAGTCTCAAGTTTTGTGGAGAGCCAGATAGTCTCTTTTTTTTCGACACTTGGGGTGAACAGTTTATTTTATTTCTATGTCCTATTCGTGTGCCCAGGTTTCAGTTTCACCTCTTGTTTCATGAAGATATTGAGGTTTAAAGTGGAGCATAATATTTTGAATTCTCAATGCGTTGCCTCTTTTAGTAATTAATGGTCAAAGGGCTACAGTTATATTGAGATACTTTGATGGAACTTTGTGCTTTGATGTGTTCTTTTTTTTTGTGAAACAAGGTTCACTCCTCTTCCTCACCCCAATACTTTGCGTTTAATTCCATCAGAATCTATAAGCACATGCTTTAAATTTATTTTTATATTAGAAAATGTTTTTCTTTTTGATCAGAATCCAGATATGTATTGAAATTTTTGAAGAATTCCCAAATCAAGGGATGAATATAGCAAAAATCTGAAGTGAGATAGAATCATGACAGCTGAGTTATGGTCAACGTAAAAAAAAATCTGAGAACCACCATCAGATTTTGCAGGGATGCTGTAAGCTGAGATGTGCATGCATCCTCTAAGAAGGACTTGTTGCAAAACAATTGTATGGGATATATATTAAAAAAAAAAGTAGGACTTTTGTTTAATGTTTTATAGTGGGATGCAGTGGGCTATGTGCACCAAGTTTGGAGAGGAGTAGATTAATTTTTTAGGAGAGTTAAAACCAAAAAGTGTTGTAGAACATCTGTGCAGAATATCTGGTTGGACAGATGAAAGTACACACATTATTTGCCCTATGTTTAAAACTAATAGTTTTAATGGAATAGTCCGTATCCAAATCTTGTTGAGAGATCTCATTATCATTGTACTATTGTGGCATTTCAGTTCCCGGTCAGTGTGAACAGCAGCACAAGCTTCTTTTGAGGAAAAGATTAGGCAGAACAGCATAGTCTGTGTCGCCCCCATGTGTTGCAAAAGTTTAACTACACGATGTTCTAAAAATTGTTTGAAGTTTGGTGACAACCTGATTTTACAAAACTCCACTACACAGCATAACAAATTGAGATACACAACCACTACATTCCTCTACCCTTGGTAACTGGTGACAGAATAACTGAATGCCAGGCTCTTCCAGGGAGAGAAAGGGATGATTAAACTGAGAAGGAACAATGCACTTAACTGAGCTGGAACTGCAATAGATAATAGCTAAAACTCTCAGGGTTTTCCACTCCATTGAACTCTTTATCCTTCCTTTCTCGAGCCAGGCCTTAGGTAATGCACAGAAATATTACTTTTGATGGCAATTATTCTGCACTGCAAAAAAGACCTTGCTGAGAAGGTGATGCAAATAATGAGACATCAGATCTAGGTAGTAGGAAAATCAATGACAGCTTAGTTAAACGGTTGTATTTTCTTTAATGTCAGAATTGTTATTGTATATGGACATCCCAATGGATTTGCACTTCTTTTTACAATATGTACCACATATAACAGCACCTACATGTTATTTACACACATTACACAAGATTGTATCACAAAGCAGTGTGTCAAACTAGCAAAATCAAGTGTCCCAAGCCTTGTCAACTCACACCCAATAGTCCTTGAATTGGCTAGACTAAATAAAATATCCCAGCCATCTACCCCACTAGTTAACAGGCAACTGCCCCCTGAAATCTTCTAAGTTTAAAGCTGAAATTACAGGTGTGAAAATGTAACTCTTTCTAAAGTTCAAGAGGCGAAAAAATGACAACGCACCAGTTCAAGTTCTTATCAACTGGGACAAATATAAACATAAAGTAGGTCAAATGCAATCTCTGAAACACTGTTACTGCTCTTGATGCAAAAATGCAAGAGCCAGTACTCAGTCCAATGTATTTTGATGCAGACAGGGAAACTGCATATTTTGAGGTTTTGTAAACTTAATACAAAAACTTTTCAGGACAATGATTCTTAAGCAAAGAAAGCTTTGTTGAAAATACATCTTGCTTTTACGCCTCCTATTATCCCACTACTCAAAACAGAAATGATAGTCACCATTATCTGTGTAAATTAGACTGACCTGCTTTGTGATAAAACCCTGGTTTGGGCTGCAAAGAGCAACTAAAGAAAAAAAATAGGATGAATTTAAGTAAATCAGGAAATAACTGGGTCAAGTGGGTGCTGGATATGCCAGAACCCTGCATCCACAAGCACGCGCGCACACACACTCTCTCATATACACACCCACACTCACTGTTGCACAACAACCAGAGATACTGTAGCAGCTTTCTCAAAGGCGAAGACAAGTACAACACAGTAAGTGGCAGTTCTGCTGTCAGATACGCAAACACACAGAGCAGCAGCAGAATGAGATACACACGCTGACAAGCGTTTTGAGTGGAGCCACACAGCAGGGAGACAGTTCAGCCTCCCTGCGGAGCCCAAGTTTCAGTCCAGTCTGGTTTGGCCAGCACTCCACAGGGGAAGAGGAGGAGGAAGTACATTTGAGGAATGAGGGGAAGAGAACAGCAAACAGCCCAATTCATCTGATTACTGGATGTGAAGAACAAAGGAGCTTGGCCAATAGATAACGTCTAAGTGCAACATTATGCAACTTCAGGATTTCAAGTGTGACATGTGGTCACTTGATATCAGGTCTACTGAGGAAAACCAAACAAACAGGAGATAATTTCAGTATAAGAACAGAACTTTAACATGGAGATTAGGTGTGAGACAACAGATGGAGGGGGGCTGAAGGAAAAATAAAGAAAGGGAGAACTATGTGGGTTGGCAATAGTTATGTTTTTCTTTATTTGTAGCATTGCAACTAAGATGAATAGGAGGAAGATTTCAATGCTTGGCCAAGGCATCAGTCCTCACCAGCTGTCCAGTCAGCCACCGAGGAGAGGACAGAGGAGGGATTTGTGGTGTAGGAAAAGTTCAGAGCATCCTGTTACGTTTATGAGTAGGTGAGTCTGTGATGACGTCACTACAGGGGGCAGGGCCTCGTTTACGATTGGCTGTGGAATCCAAATGGAGTGCCATCTCCTCGGCGATGAAGGTGTTAAGGTCCACGTCAAGAAGACCATTCCTACGACGACTGAGGGACTGGGCGGGGTGAGTTGGGGAACCAGGAGGACCAGAACGCACAGAAATGCTTGCCATGGCACCGCTAAGGCCTGTAAAGAAAATTTAAAAAACAAAATATGAAGGTACAGCAGGCTGCACAAACTCTAGTGTCACATTCTTATAATGCCACAGCTTCTAACTGAATAAGGCCTTTTACTAACCATGCAGTGCAATTGCCTCTCTGAAGGGCTGCAGGTCTGTCTCCACAGAGTTGCCTGTCTCTGGGGGTGATGGTCGGCTTGCAGAC
Organism: Toxotes lorentzi; assembly: GCA_037833715.1. NCBI lineage: Eukaryota > Metazoa > Chordata > Actinopteri > Toxotidae > Toxotes > Toxotes lorentzi. The sequence continues at coordinate 4,941,744 of JBBMJY010000020.1, forward strand.
ACCATGGAAACTCTAGGTGGGGCGCGAGCTGTCCGTGGAGGTGGAACTTTACCACACAGAAAGCTGATAAGGTCCTCTCGCCTGATGGTTCTTCTGCGTTTCTTCACCCATGCAATCACCTCTTTATTTCTGCGCTGGTAGCCTAAGTGGATGCCCAGGTCATAGCTCCGCTGACGGGCCTCCATACTCTCTGATGTCACACAAGGACAAATGCTTTTAGCCAATCTGGACACCACAATCCCAGTTCAGATAATTGAAACCCAATTTAAATACAATACATCCTGGACATGACACAAAATCCCACAAGAACAGACAGTGAACCACAGGTAATAGTCAAAGTTACTTTTTACTTGCCTTTATACAGGTTAGTGACAGCTGTGGCTGCATTTTGGAAGGGCACCCAGAGAGAAAGTCCTTGCTGCTGACATACTCTATCTGTAAATTAGATGTAAAACATTGGTCAGATTATGATAACTTTAAAATGACATTGCTGCTGCGTAAATACCAAACTCCCCTTGCAAAGTTCACCATCTAAGGTCTCACTATAGCAGTTTGTTCATAACAACATCAAGGTGTCATATTGTGACAAATGATAAGTGGTTTGTGCAAATTTGTACTACTGATCTGATCAAAAATAACTGCAGGGGTGTCTATGAAGAGTGTTTATACAACATATACAAAGTACAAAGTGGCAACTCCAGTCAAGGTTTGGGTTCACCACAAAAATATGAGTTAGGGGCCTTTACATCAAATCTGCGGGTGCTGTTCATAAGATTTTTTCTGGAAATTTTTATTAAGATAGTGTTACAGCCTGAAGGTGAACTGTGGACATTTATCTCACAGCAATTAACTTACAGGTCAAATTTAACCAAATGTGATGTCACCATTTCAAATGGACATCTTAAACGGGGCCCAAGTTATTTCCCGTTTCAGCACAGGCAAATAGCAGAAGCTGACAGAAACCCAAACCATTTCCAAGAAACACAATTTCAGTGTAACATTACAAAAAACTCAGAAGGGCAGTGCGAGACTTCAACGAGAAAACATTTACGTTAATCATTTCGCCATTTTGTTCTGGATATTGACAACAAAGAAGTCATCAGCAAAACTCTATTGGACTACGTGTTGCGATAAAAAGCCTTTGTGCCGTTAACTCATCAACACCCAACACACCACTGCGACAATTATGACCGCATTTGAGCGTCAACAAACGAGTTGTTTTCAGTCGGAAAACTCCTCCCTGTGTATCGCCATTTTGACGAGCTGGGTAACTGTTAACGGTTGGACAAAAACATTTTAGTGTGATCCATAAAGAGAGTATATGTGCTGGAAACAATGTACACACACACACCGCTGAGTAGCCGGTGTTTGAGAGCTACTCAGCTGGACTACTTATCAATCCCTTCAGCCCTGGAGGTCCCCTGACAGCTCAGGCCACTGTGAGCCGGATCCAACCCTCATGTCCCACACTCTGACGCGGTCACCGGCTGCTAGCGTCGGCTACTGGTTAACGTTAGCTTTCACCAGCTAGCAATGAAACCGGGTCACGATATCGATAGGTGAAAAAACGCAGAATCATGGATTTGATTCGCGGTTTTGAAATAATGCCCGTTCTGGCGTCATCCAACACAATCACTGAAAAGGGCACGGCTGGATAAACTGTAGAGAAACGGCTGCGAACAGCTAATACCGTTAGCCTAGACGGTGCCCTTTGTGTCTCTCTCCGCCGGGCGGTATCGTTAGCTAGTGGGATTAGCTTTCAATAGCATTAGCTCTAACGGTTAGCATAACCCGAACTTCGGTATCTTTGGTACAGACCTTTGTAGAGCTGTGCTACTGCGGTGGCTGAGTTCTGAAATAGGTGCCACAGCTTCTGTGGACTTTGTTCCGTCTCCTCCTCATTTGGATCATTCTGTTCGGCCTCTGCTAAGCACTGCCGTTCCCATTTAGAGAACCAGTGCTCGGGGCCGTGCTCTTGGATCTCCGCTTCTCCCTCCTCTTTCCTCTCCTCCATAGCTAACGTTAGGTGTTAGCTAGTAGCTTTTGAGCGAGCCTTTCGCGTGAATTACAAAATTGTTTGATTTCCGGAGGCACTTAGCAGTCTTTCTCCTGTATGCTGTAAGAGAAACACGTTATACAACTCCAACAATGTATATAACAAAAAACAGCTGTTGTTAGAGCCACATTGTTGAGATTTGTACACTACGCCCGAACCCCCTGTGTAAAACACACCAAAGTAAAGAACGCGATGACAACACCTTAGAATTTCTGGAACTGACCCCGCCTATTTTGTCGTTGAACTGAAAAGTGATTGGATAAAGTGATTTTTCTAGGCGGGTCCCGGTGCCAACCACGAGGTCTGATTGGACAATGGTAGAAAAGAGGAAAGGTCAGAGAAAAACAATGTTGATCCCACCCATAGATGAGTGTGAGTAGCAAGACATGCAGCATTCTGTCCGACAGGGGGCAACCTGGACATGAAAATGTAGCCCACAGCTCTATGTGGACAAAAGTATAAGGACGCCCCTGTCTACAGTCAGTGGTAAAGTATTAAGTATCTATACAATAATAAAAATAAAAATACTCAATTACAAGTAAAAGTCCTGCATGTAAAATCCTTCATAAATAAAAGTACAGAAGTTTTATCAGCTAAATCTACTTAAAGAAGGCCCCTGTGACCAATGCATGAATAAACTTGTACTGATGATGGATAAACCGACAACTCTTGCAGATGCAGTATGCATAATGTAAATATTTTCATCTGTTATCGTCAGCTGTTATCACACAGCCTGTAGTGCTTCTTGGATGCAATTATTACTGTGAAAGAGATTTTGGGGGGAAAGTCTAATGTCACACTATCTTTTTTACAACAGTCATAGGTCTAGAGACTAAGGATTGAGTGAGTCCAAAGGTCAGGTGTGTTATAGATAGAAACGTATCAATTGCATCTTCTCTCACCTGTCTCTCCCTCTGTCAGACTGCACAGGTCTCTGTGTCAGATTGTAACCCCCTCTCGCTCTCTCTTTCTCTCTCTCTCTCTTTAAACCCTACTCTCTGAATCTCCTTTTCTTTTTCTCTTTTGGTGACTCTGTTGTCTTTGAAGATGTCTAAGGGGGAGCAGATTGTCTGCGGTGCTGAAGACTATTTCCAGGAACGAGGGCCAACTGTCACATTCAGCAACTTACACTACTGTGTTCAGGAAACAAGATTCTGCCGCAAGATAGGCCCTGAAAAATATATCCTCAAAGATGTAAGGTAGGACGTGATACTTACCTGTGAGTATGTGCATGCACATAGGTGTACCAGTATATGTAGTTGACAGCATTATCAATGGGTAGTGAATGTATGAAAACCTGCTATAGTTACCTGTGGATCGTGACACTCCAGGTGTTTCTCCTTTGATTTTCCCCATTTTTATGCAAAAACTATTTGCATCATGGTTGCTATTCTTTCTGACTGTAAGTTGTGTCATCACGTGTTGTTCAGTTAATTGTAGGGTGATTTCAAACTATATGACTGAGAGGTGAGAGGTATTTACAACCTATATTAAACTCAGCAGCATACTCTGTAATTCTCAGATAGATGAAAAAAAAAAAACAGAAAAATTAAAGCAATAATGACCCAAAGGCTTTATGTGTAAAACATTGTTAAATGGAAAATAATTTTTGAATTAAGCATTCCCTGGTTAGGAATTTTTTGAGCATGGAAATGGGACTGATTCATTATATATATTAAAGTTTTGTTGCTGTGTGGTGAAGCTACAGCATGTTATTGTCACTGGGGTTCAGTCTACAGTATTTTCTGTTAAAAGAAAACTGATGGTGCTTGACGTGTTTTTTGCAGTGGTATCATGAGACCTGGGATGAATGCTATCATGGGCGCAACAGGAAGTGGTAAAACATCGTAAGAAATATGTTCTTTCACATGCAAACAGACAGGCCCTGTCTCTCTCTCTCTCTCTCTCTCTCTCTCTCACACACACACACACACTAAATATATATATATATAAAACCTGAGCCAAATGAATATCAGCTTCTTTCTCTGTTTTTCAGGCTTCTTGATGTAATAGCAGGCAGAAAAGACCCTGCTGGACTACGCCAAGGAAACGTCTTGGTAGATGGAAAAGCTGTCACATCTGACCTCAGGCTCAGCTCTGCCTATGTGGTTCAGGTACCCAAATGTAAACATGCACGCCTTTTTTACATTATATATTGTTGATTCTTCTGACTAGTTTGTGTGTACATGATCTCTTTGTCTCCAGGACGATATCCTGATGGGTACCCTGACTGTGAGAGAGAATCTTTTGTTCAGTGCCAACCTCCGTCTCAACCCTAAGCATTACTCCTCGACAGATAAACACAGCAGAGTAGATGCCATCCTACAAGACCTGGGCCTTACAGACTGTGCAAACACTAAAGTACAGACGCAAGCTGATTTAGATAGTTGTATATCATTCATTATTAAGTTGTTGAAAGAGTATTACTTAGTAGTTATACAGTGTCCCAAGTTTTTGGGTGGCAGATATTTATTTGTAGTCTGTAATGATGTGATTTCAGTTTAGTGTTTAATGTGTGTTTGTGTGTGTAGATAGGGACAGAGTTTCTACGTGGTGTATCAGGAGGTGAGAGGAAGAGGTGCAGCATTGGGATGGAACTCATCACTTCTCCCTCTTTGCTGTTTCTGGATGAACCAACCACAGGACTGGATTCCAACACTGCAAACTGTATCATCAGTCTACTGCAAAAGTACAGCACAATTATTAATTAATCACACATTAGGCAACATGCACTCAGACTGGAGAGACAAATTTACAACTGAAGCATACAATGCTGCTGAAGATGGTGGGTTCAAACCGCGAGCAATGTACTGTTTACTGTCAACTTTAATTAACATTCACTTAGTTTGGAGCAGTCATTTTTGGTCATCTCCAATCCAGCTGCACCTTCACTTTCTACTACTGTCTTTGTGTTGTTAACATCCAGGATGTCCAGGAGAGGTAAGACTGTGATCTTCTCCATCCACCAGCCACGCTACTCCATCTTCAGACAGTTTGACCACCTGACTCTGATGCATAAAGGGGAGGTGGTGTATGCAGGACCAGCAGACCTTGCACTGGAATACTTCACAGACCTCGGTACATGATGTGTGTTTGTGTATGAATGAGGAAAGGCGGTGATCCTTATACAAAAAGGGAAAGATATTGTATTTTCATATGAAGTCCTGATGCTTGACAGTATTGTATACATAATGCTCTACTACCATGATATGAAATGAAAATAATCTGGTTGTCTAGATGATGAACTACAGTTCTATTTAAATTCTGACTTACCATGTTAGGATATTGTTTGCCTTTATATTTAAGATGCACTTGTTGCAATTTTGCATGTGCTGTGGATAGGAGAATTTGCATATATATATATGTGTGTGTGTGTGTGTGCGCGCATGTGTGCATGTGTTTGCGTGTGTGTGTTTGGACAGGCTACCAAATTGAGTCCTTCAACAACCCTGCTGATTTCTTTATGGATATCACAAATGGAGAAGCAAAATCAACAATGGTGTCAGTCACTGCCGGTATAATTACACAAAAATACACAGACACATAAATTATGTAAAAGCAACAACCCAGTAGACATGTTTTTTGTGAGACATAAAACGGGACACTGGTATTTCAATATGTAGAGGATTTATAATAAAACCTGCTACATGTTAAAATAAAGACACTGAAAAGCTTTTGAAAACTGTGCTTATATATAAGTAGACATCTAAAAAATACTTTTAAATCATGTGTTAATCAAAATGCCCTGACATTTCAGCTGCCAATAACCAAACCCGGTTTGCTTGGAAGAGTTAATGTCTGTTATAAAATGACAAGTTTATCATATAGTCTGTATCTATAGCATTGCACTGTCTTGTGGCCGCTCTGTCATTCCACAGCTGAGTGTAAAAACCCACTGGCATCAAAATATAGCCAGTCCCAACTGTGCCAGAAAGTTTTGGAGGAGCTGGACCATGTGAACCAGAGCATTGCTGAGGGGGTCAAAGGTCAAGATGAGGTAGCCAGTTATGCTACCTCTTTCGTCCATCAGGTCAGCCAACTCTATAATTTGGAAGTAGATTGAAGACTTTAGACAAAACATGTTTCCAAGTTTAATAAAACAGTATAAAATATTGATCCATCTGAGGGAATTAAAATCTCAGTTGTCGTTAATTTTATGATTAGCTGAAACTGAAGGAGAATTTATTATTTTATGACACAATATTTAGTGACTATGCCAGCCAGCTGTTATGTCAGTGTGTTTGGCTGCCCGCTGAATGAACCCAGTTTATAACTCATCATGCTCAGTAAAAATGTTCTCCTTGTCTGTGTGTGTGTGTGTGTGTGTGTGTGTGTCAGATGCGTGTGGTGTGTGGCAGGACAGTGCTGAACACCCTGAGGAACCCTCAAACCTCTTATGCCCAGTTGGCTCTCAACATCTTTTTTGCAATTCTGGTGGGACTCATTTATTACCAAATGCCCCTGACACTGCCTGAGGCTTTACAGAACAGGTACTGTACGGCTGACCTGAACTACAAAAGCCAGCCTAGTTTTAACTCAATGTATTTGCTCTATTTTCACCTGTGCACACTCTTCTCTCCACGAATGTGTCACCTCTTGTCAACACTTCTCAAGGCGAAATAACAACAGCAGAGCTTAGTGAAAGTAGAAGATAATGTCAAAGATTCTTCTTTTTTGTTTTGAAGGTTTTCCTGTACATTTTTGTGTGTCTTAGGCAACTTCCATTTTAGAAAAGGCTGCAAGAATGACATGAGCTGTCAAGACAAGAATGACAAAAATGTCAAAGAAATAACTTTTTATATAATGGTCATGGATACAAGCGCTTGGATACGATAACTGAATTCAATTTAAAGTACAGGAAATGTGTGAGATAAGAAGCCATGATGTCAACGTGAGGAAAGAACTTTTATGATGCTGTAAAATTCTGAAGTTTATGGGGGGAAAACGCAGGTCAGTGTTATCTGACACGTGCTGCTTAAAGGGCCAGTGTGTAGGATTCAGGAGGATCTATTGGCAGAAATAGAATCTATAAATAATCTATAAATATTTATAATTATGTTTTCATTAGTATATGATCACCTGAAACTAAGAATCGTTCTGTTTTTGTGCGAGTGGGTCCTTTTCCATGGAGCCCGCCATGTTGCACTACCATGTTTCTGCTGTGGATAAGGACAGACAAACCAAACACTGGCTCTAGAGAGGGTCTTTCATGCTTTTATGTCACATGACGGCCATCAAAGGTTCTCCTACATCCTTTAACTCTCAGATGAATTGATAATCAGATCCTTTTGTTTCTCTCCCTCCCTCAACAACAGGAGTGGAGCGTTCTTCTTCTTGATCATCAACATGGTGTTTGGAAATCTCTCTGCTGTTGAACTCTTTATCAATGAAAGGGCAATCTTCATGTGAGTGAAAGATAAAGGTCGTGTTGGGTAAAGTACAGATGTATGCAGAAACCTTGTATCTATGAAGGTGTACAATCTCTTTCCACTATTTATCGGATAAGGCCCGACATAATCCACCTTTTTCTTATTTTTAACAAATACAAAGTGAAAGACCAAAACTACCAATGTATTGGTCCCTTGCTCAGTACTTTTTGACTTCACTGTCTGTGTTGTGCAACCAGTTCTTTTACAATCCCATGTCTTTAACTTCACAGTGTTAGTATGTATGTGTTTATGTGTTTCTTGAGAGTCTTTGTCAATGTTTTTTTCTTGCAGTCATGAGAACTCAAGTGGCTATTACCGTACCTCAGTCTACTTCCTGTCCAAGATCTTTGCCGATCTCATCCCCAACCGCATCATCCCCATCTTTGTGTTTTCAGCCATCGCCTACTATATGATGGGTAATTTACCTGCATACAAGCTCATATGTACACCATATTACTTTATATCATGCAGATGAGGAGAATTGCCCTGATGCAGCCAGTCACCAAGTTTAATGCAGAACAGGTGTAGGCTTGTATATCTTCCCAAACTGTGATCCCACTGGACTGGACTGGACTGGACTGGACTGAAGTACTCTTTCTTGTTTAATCCAGACTCTTCTATCTTCCTTTTTGCATGTATCAAACACTCCTCCAGGGTTGAAGCCTGCCTTCGAGGCCTTCATGTGTTTTGCTTTGACCATGTCTCTGGTCAGTCTGGCAGGAGTCGCTCTGGCTTTCCTCGTCTCAGCAAGTGTTTCTTCATTTGCCATGGCTAACATCCTTATTGCTCTGCCCTTTGTCTTCATGATGGTGAGACACGAATACATACCAACATACCATATGTAATCCACTGTTATCATGGCACTGTTTAGGCTTATAAATAGAGTGCTTTTATGAGTATAAAGTATAAATCTCTCCCTTATTCCCTTTTTGTCCTCCTGTTTTAGGTTTTTGGTGGCTATCTTGTCAATCTCAATGCTATGCTGAGCTGGCTGTCCTGGTTGAAATGGATCAGTATCTTCAGATATGGATTGAATGTAAGATAAAGAAAATAGGCAGAGCAATAAGAGCAGGGTTGTGGTTATGGGAATGAGATCACAGATCAGCGGGGCTGTGTTTAATCTGTCTTTATCCCCTTGTCCTTGTCTCTCTCAGGCTGTATTCATCAATGAAATGACAGGACAGTTGTTCTACAGCAACAGCACCATGTGAGTGTAATAGTATAGCCACTCATTAAAACACAATAACCTACACACGCACACACCCACACATACACTGAGCCTCTCTTGCCTGTGCCGCAGCATCCCAGGGGAGTTGTTCTTGAAAAGCCAGGACATCGACTACTCAGTGTGGGGCTTCTGGCAGAACCAGGTGGCTCTGCTGGGAATCATAGTTGTCTGTATGTTCCTGGCCTATGTGCAGCTGCGACGAATCAACCGCTGGAAATAAAGCTTATCCATCTGTTTATCTGTCCATCACCCATGCATCATGTCTTTATCTTATTTATTAAGCAGGACAAAAAAAATGAAATGTTTAGTTTATATGTGTTCACCAGAGGAAATAAGCTTTCAGACCTCTCTCTGTATGTCTCTCTCTCACGCTCTCAGACATAAACAAACACACGTGCCATAACATTTGACTCCCAGGTGGATAAGCTGCCTCTAAGCACACTTGGTCTGTGCACGAGGGGAATGTACTGCAAACAACCAAGCCAATGTCAAAGTCCTTACAAAGCTACTTACAGTGGGTGAGGCATTAGCTACAGTACAGAAAAGATTTCAAGAACCTACGTTTTATATGGAATCTGTTCGTTTTATTTAAAATTAAATCACATTTTGCAGTTCTCCATGTACAGAAGAATAAATAGTGAGTGCACAAAGCTACTCCCATTTTATTCATGCCATGCAGGAACAGGAATTGCCATTATATTTTTTAGTGTGATATACCTTTCCTTGTGTTACAAGCTTTAGTCAAGTTTTACAAAATTATTATACTGAGAAATGAAACATATCATTGTAAAGTGTGGGTGCACAGATGCTTTAAAACCTTGTTTCAGAACAATGAAAAAAGATACACGCAGAACAGTAGAGCATTAAAGTTTGCTCCTTAGAACTCATATAATCTGTATCATGTTGCTCCCAGCTGTTCATTTAAACTGCATGATGTTTACACTGGGTGATATATACAAATAAGACTTTGTGTTTTTTTCGTGGCTGCATCATTTCATCAAATGAAAATATTCTAGATATCTTGTGCATCATTTCACACATATTTACACAAAATTCAGCCAGATATATTTCTGGTTCACTCTCACCTGTGTCTATGCCTGCACCACAGTCAGCAACACAGTTAAAGTTTTCTTTCCAAGTACTTTACTGGTAGTCCCTTTAGAAATAGTCTACATTGTCTTGGATACACATTAATATTTGAAATCACAGATCACAAAAACAATTCTATCACAGTGAGTCATTTCACCTTGTTGGAAAATTAAATATAGATCTATGTAGAATAAATACTGTTTTCTCAGAATCACATGTAAGACATTTTAGTGGTTTCTTGCACCTGCAGTGCATTGTACACATTATGACTCTGAATAACTCAAAAGTTCTGCAAATAACCCAAAAAGCAGCAATGCTTAAGTTTAAAACAAGTTTTAATAATCTATCGGCAAAATATGGCAAACACTTTTCAGCTGGTCAACTGAAAAAGCAGTCATCAGTGGACAAGTGGAGAAATTTGCCAACACAGAAATAGAAACTGCAGTTCATTCACGCTGGGTCAATGTCAACTGAGCAATACTTCACACTTCTCCTTTAGAAACTTTTCACACTGCTTGCACTCTTATTCAGGCTGTTCCCCACTGTCACAGGTGTGTTTTCCAACCCACGGAGCCACTCGGTACATTTCAGCACTACACGCTCATCCACACCATAGTCCTCCTCTTCCTCATACTCCACATCATCATACTTGTGTTGCTCGTTCAGAAGTGAGATTTTCACAATTGAGCTTATATCCCCCGGTTCAGCATCACTATTGTTTTTCACAGCAGCTCTGTTGTTTGGAGTGCTGTGTCTCTGCATTGCTGATTGATGCCTTTTAGAAACATTTTCCCTCCGACGCCTGGAATCTGTGGCGCCTCCAGAAACACCAGGTCCACTTTCAGCAGTTCTGGCTGCTGAACGTTGATGTCTCTCACTGTTCCTCCGCTGTAGCAGCAGGACAGCCTCCGGTGTGAGTGTCAGTGTGAAACGGGCCTCCTCCTGATGTCTGGTCCTTATCTTCACCTGTGGTTCACTCTTTACAGAGCTCTGGCTCGCATGTTTCTGCTGCTGTGTCTTTAAAGGGGACTCACCCGAGCTGGAGGCAGGGAAGCTGTCTGTTTGTGATGAGGGCGGCAATCTGTCTCTTCTCTTTGCATTCAGCTCTGCTCCTGACCCTCCTTTGGCGGTTGGCAGTTGACTCCTCAGTTGGCTCTTCTTCCCCAGCTGTTTGAGGTTCAAAGTCAGTCGCTCCTTCACTGAGCTGCTTTTGTCTTCTCTTGTGACCCTTGTCTTAGCCACAGTAGTTGTAGATGAAGTGCTGTTGATAGGTCTCTCCTTCCCTGTCAGTCCTGACACAGAGCGTGCAATTGACACAGGTGGTATGAACGGCATTTTGGCAACACACAGAATTAGGTAGGAGAGGAATTCAGTTTTGCAACTGAAGTGCTGGAAGAAAAAAGAAGCGGGCACGAGGGAAGAAACTGATTTACTGAGGGAGGTGAGATACTTTGATGCATCCTCAGCCATGCAGGGGTCAGTACGTTGCTGCTAGGATCCAGTGACACTTGTCTACCCTGGAACAGCTGACATCCTGACAACGTCTTATAAATGAGCAACAACAGGGTGTGGCGTGGTGCACTTCAAAGGGCGTGTCCTCGGAAGAGTGGAATGAAGAGTTTTGCTGCATCTCACATACTCATTACTCCCAGGCTCAAAGATCTAAAAAAAACCCTTCACTTCTAATCCTGTGGTGTCATCAGCGAGGGCACGTTTACTACACACAGTGTAAGTACACATGCAGGCTTAATCCACACAGGCTGTATTGATGACTAGAAAGAAAATATGGGATAAGAATCTGTGCAATGAGCACTGTAGTGCCAACAGTAAAATCAATGGAAACCCAATGTAATATAACCATGAAAGTTCATTTTTCACCTTGATTATATTTATCGTAGTTTGACCAAAAATATGAACTCAGGGTCCACTTATTAGCTGTTTCCATAGCATTCAACTGCATGTCAGGGTCTTTATCAGCAAAAGGAAAAAGACAGAAAATTAATCTTACAGTTTTTGCTTTTGTCAAGTGCTAATTTAGTTTGCAGTTATTGTTTGTTTGACACATTTATTTGATATGATTTTCTTACAAAGCATGATTAAAATATTTAAAATTTTTAAGTTTGACATAACAGGAAATTTGACATCTCTATTCTAAACATAAAAATCACATTGACTTTAATACAGGTGTGCATACATTTTACTACAGTATTCAGTTTGAAATTCTGTTTTTTAAAAAAAGGAAACTGTTGGTAGATAAGCCTGTTCTTTGTTCATTCACAGCATTTCTTCCTGTATATGTGGAGAACCCTTCGACAGCGAGGACAAGTGTGGTAGGCATCTTTGAAGTGGTTTACAAAAAACGGAATTAGGCAGCATCCAACCACCAACCTGTGAGAGAGAAATTATACGTCATTCTTCGTTTTTTTCAGTGTGCGTTTTGTCTGTGCGAGTGTGTGATTGATGCTGGGTAATTAGATAACCAGATTTGAATGCGTCTCTCCTCACCCACATAACACAAACACAAGACACATGAGCCATGCGTGTGTCCCGACTTGGTAGGTGACCTCTGTGGTGACCCGAGTCTGACAGGAAGGGCAGCTTGTCAGGGCTGGAGAGCGATACAGTTCAGTCTCATAGCTCACAAAATTTGGCCTGGGGGTAGATGGAGGGGGAACAGACACTAGAGGGAAAACATGGAGGGATGAAGGGATGAGGCTTATTTTTAAAACACAGTATACAGTACTACAATTTACTTATGTACAAGTGTAATCAGCATCCTAATACTTAAAGTTGTTTACAATATCTAATTGGGAATGCTGCTTACAATTAATGGAAATTGAGATTGCATTAAACATTCTAAGAACTGAAAAGTCTTGTTTGTTTCTATGTTTGTGCCCAGTGTTTTGCAGAGAAAAAAAATTTCTGGCTTAAACAGCGTCAGATGGTATCCCATCACAACAAAACTAACCTGGGAATTTAAATCAAAGAGTAAAGGCTGACACAACAGCTCAAATTCAGAGTGGACAAACAACTCTACAATCAACACTTCCCAGTCATTGTCACAGAGAACCGGCACTTCAGGTTAAGAGAAAGCAGATCACTAAATTGCAAAGAAAGAGTGGCATTCAGCCACACTTCAAAATGGTGGCAGAGTTTAAGTGAGTGTGTACCTGGTGGAAGTGAGTGATTTTGAGAGGAGCAGCCATCTCGTGGAGAAAAGGAGAAGGACGGAGGAGGTGGTAGAGGGCTGAAAGGTGAGTGGATGTGGTAGATCCTCACACCTTGTCCTGTTTGACTTTCATCTGCAAAGTTAGACAAGTGTTTCAGTTCTTTTTTTTAAACTGTGACAACAGACTTTTCTAGGCTCAGCAAACAAAGCACGACAAGTGGGTATTTTACCTGGAAAGAAATAAGGTGGAGGTGGAGGAAATGGCTCATCCACTTTTGATAATGACTCCATTAACCAGATTAGGTGATGCACCACAAAAAAAAAGAGAGTAAAAGCCTAATGTGTTTTGATGTTTGCAGCTAGCAGCATTTAATCTGCTGGCCCACCAGGTGCGATTAATTGAAATCTCTTCTGATTGGTTAAAGAACCTATTACCCAAAAGTCAGTAGCAGAATTGTGTTTTAAAATGAGGCATAAAAGGAAACCGTTTCTTTACAAGTTGCATCTAAGTTTCACCAAACAGCCCTCTTGCTTACATTTACTGCAGTAAAACATAAAAGATTGTATGATGTAGTTCAGTCTCATTGTAATACATTTGCCTAGATGATGGTCCAGCCTTGGTTAGGAATGACCTCTTTCGCTGCAGTCTCAGTTTATTCAAGACTGGCACAGGGTCGACAATATTGACTGCCCCGCTGGATTTTGTGGGAACTCTGTACACTTTATGCACTAGGTGGTGGTGTTTTGTAACCGGTTAGACCGGTTTAAGTCTTTCAACTTGAACCACTAGAGGAGCTCTTTCATACTGAACATGGTAGTGATGGGAATTCCGGCTCTTTTAAGAGAACCGGTTCTTATGGCTCGGCTCACTAAAAAGAGCCGGCTCTTTCGGCTCCCAAGTGGCTCCTCAGATTTTTTTCGTTTCTTAAATTAATTTATTACCAACATAATCTCTCCCTCTCCCTCTCTCCCTCCCCCGCCCTCCCCCTCCTGCTCAGCGCGGACACACCTAACATCAGGTAGCGGCTCCGGCACCCAGACAGGAGTCGGTTCCCATCGTTCACTTTAAAGAGCCGGCTCTAAGAGGCGTTTCGTTCCCGACCGACACATCAGTAGAACGAGGTTATTCAGTTGAATGTAACAGCTAGCGTGATGATGCTAAGCTAGCTGTCAGCCAGGCATCCAACGGGTTTTGCTGCCGACTTAGCTACCGGATGCTCCCGGTCGTATCCTGCTGGCCGTCTTGACATTCCCTCAACATTCCTGGACGAATTCGTGTCGACTGACCAGAGTCCGCGAATTCAGGTCCACTCCTGATCTAACCTTTCCCCGCTAGCGTTACTTAGCTCGCCGGCTAACGAGACTCCGCACTCGGAGAACCGGACTGACGGGGTGAGTTAGCATGCGGGCTACCGGAATGTATGGCTAACGGTGTAGCTATAATCGGGAGTAAAGGCATCTACTCCAAGGAAAAACCGGGGTCTGATATTGAGAGGGGAGGCCTTCTGGTAAACGGGTGGACAGCAGGACGATAATATATTTCTCAAAATGACTACTCTGGTTGCCAGGCCTGTCTAACTAACACCGATGAACTATTAGCTAGCAATGTGATTAACCTGCCAGTAACGCTAGTAATGTTTTGCTGGCGTTGCCGATTTACTGAGTAAAGCTACAAACCTAATTGCAGCAGTATTATAGTAGCTAGCTAAGTAAGCCAATCCTGGTCTATAAAAGTGTTTAAAACATTGAGACTGTCGTGAAAGTTGTCTGGCTAACGTTAGCTTGGTAATATTATTTTAGCTAACGTTAAGATTGGCTAGTGGAAGCAGCTTTTCAGTGGTTGAGTGGGTTTAGCTGATGTAACCAGGCTAACACAGCTAAGAGTAACGTTGCAATAAAGTTAACAGTTAACTTGTCGTCCCATCTGAGAGGCAGTCAAATAGACATTTTTGTGTCTGTGGAGATTCAACGCCTATAGAGGCAAAGTTCAGCCCGGCTGTTCGCCAAGGGTTTATTTGTCGCCAGTTGCTAAACTAAGTTTTGCTGTGTGACTTCGCAGAGTTCCACTTAAGGACCACACCCAGACAAGATGTCCCTTCATCAGTTTCTGCTGGAGCCCATCACCTGCCACGCATGGAACCGCGACAGGACACGTACGGCTCTAACACTTTCTCCTTTCTTTGAATGTGCCAACTTGTACACCACATACCAGTTAAGGAGTTTGTAACCGACCGTTGCACAGACCATGTCATTAATTACATGACTATTGTAAATGTTGATGTGAGTCGCAGCGTAATATCTCTTAAAGGAAATAAAGCTGTGGCAGCATTTGTTATCTTATACACTGAGTTGCCCAGCTTGGTATTTGGTAGATGCCAGGAACTGGTCTAGCTTGTTTTTTCTCTGTACGTCCATTGTGTTAACCACTGGTGTTCACATTGTTTTGCAGAAATTGCCATCAGTCCTAATAACCATGAAGTTCATATCTACAAGAAGAGTGGCAATCAGTGGGTCAAGACCCATGAGCTGAAGGAGCACAATGGACACATAACAGGTATTTAATCTGACTGCTTTAGACATTTTTAAAGTGATTTGTTTTTTTATTGAACTGATAAAATATCTCAGTTCTTGTCTGTGTTCCTATGACTAACCTACAAAAATACCTAACCACTTTTATTAACATAAGCTGGCATGCATCTGACACACGATCCTGAATGATCTGACTGTGTGAAAGATTATTCAGCTATTTCCATTAATTTGCTGATATTTTCTCGATTAATTGAGTAATTGGTTTGTATCTAAAATCTCAGAATATACTGAAAAATATAACTCTTCAAAACAGTCCATCAACAGTCCAAAACCTAATTAGGTTTGTTGTCATATATGACAAAGAGCAGTGATGAACCTTTACATATGTGAAGCAAGAACCATTGAATGTTTGGTGTTTTTGTTTGAAAAGTGATTTTTTTGATTATTATAATAGTTGCCGGTAGTATGTCTTTGTAATAATTTACCTTTGTCTCTTGGCTGTGTTGTAGGTATTGACTGGGCTCCCAAAAGTGACCGTATAGTGACATGTGGAGCCGACCGTAATGCCTACGTGTGGTCCCAGAAGGAGGGGGTATGGAAGCCCACGCTGGTCATCCTCAGGATCAACCGAGCTGCCACCTTCGTCAAGTGGTCTCCACTGGAGAATAAGTTCGCAGTTGGCAGTGGGGCTCGACTCATCTCTGTCTGCTACTTTGAGTCTGAGAATGACTGGTAAGTGACATTTTGTAAATGTATGTGTTAAAATTGAAGACAACAGCAGAGACATTCAGAGAAGTGGGACTGAATGGTTATGGTCAAATTGGTGTTTTCTGGTTGTTTAATATTGTGATTGAGAGTATTATTCAGGTATTCTTGCACATTAACATATAGTATGTTTTCACATTTTTTTAGTGAAATAATGAGGTTACAAATTATTACTTTGTCATTTATTTTTGTCTTCATGATCAAAATTCTAGTCACATTAATTAATGTTGTATTACACTGGTTCACTTTTTACTTAATCAGTACCTGTTTGCTGACAGCTGGTTTAAAATCAAAGTACTTTACATCCAGCTGACTGATAACGCTCAATTTTCAGGGTCAAAAGAATTTTTTTTCCCAGCAGTGTGCCAGTCTGTTCTGTTTCACTATGTTCATTGCGACATATTTTCCAGATGTTGTTTTCTTTGTATAAGAATACACTATGTCTGTCTGTGCCAGGGCTGCCTGCTTCTTCGTCTTCACATGGATGTGTTTTGTTTGACGGTTGCGATTTGTCAGCAGTAATAAAAGTGCTTGAAATCATGAAATCATTAAAACAAACAGTTCAGTTTTCCTGTGTTACACTTGTGTGTTAACAATGCCCAGCATGCATATTGGTTCACTCGGAAGTGCTGAAGTTTTTATATTCCACATAAATAAGCATGCATGATTCTCCCCGTGCTTCAGGTGGGTGAGCAAGCACATCAAGAAGCCAATCCGTTCTACCATCCTCAGTCTGGACTGGCATCCCAACAATGTCCTGCTGGCTGCTGGCTCCTGCGACTTCAAATGCAGGTAAAATCAGGAGTAATGACAAGTCTAGAAAAATTGTAAAGGGACCAGAGATGAAGATTTAATGATTGAAAACCTGCCAACATCCAATCTGCCTCTTTTTCTTTCCGTTTTTTTTTTTTTTTTTTTTTGGATTTTTGCTTCTCTCTTTAACTATCACCAACCCTCCCTCTCCGGCCTCCAGGGTGTTCTCAGCCTACATTAAGGAGGTGGAAGAAAAACCAGGCCCCACACCCTGGGGCAGCAAGATGCCATTTGGGGCTGTGCTAGCAGAATTTGGAGGAGCGGGTCTGTATGGCAGCTCTGCCTATATGTGTAATAGTAAAAATCCTTTTGCATATGACTGTAATACAATAATTCTTTGAACTGAACCAGATCTGCTTTTTTTATGCACTTTGTGTTTGTTAGGTGGAGGGGGTTGGGTCCACTCTGTCTCTTTCTCAGCTTCTGGTAACCGCCTGGCCTGGGTCAGCCATGACAGCACGGTCACTGTGGTGGACAGCTCTAAGACTGCCAGGTATATTTATTTATAGTAGTATAAATAGAAATTGTGGAAGTAGTAAGTATAGAGGGATCTCGTTTATAGCCAGTTTACTTTTAAATCTAAAATTGAAACATAAGACAAAAATTATACATTTAAGAATACTACAGATAAAATTGACATTTTCTAATTAATTTTTTTGGTAGTCTGTTAGGGTGCTAGGTTAAAATGTTTTTTGTTTTCAGAGTTACTAGAAGGGAGATAAAATGTTTATCCGCTATACCAAACAAGGAGATCAGATAGAAAAATTGCTCTTTTCCCATAACAGGTGATTATAGTTGACTGTCTCCAAAAGAGTAACCCTTTTCATTAAATTAAAATTGACTTTCATCATGTTCAAAAAGCAATCCATTACATGAAAAAAGCATTCAGTAGATTATTTCTGTTAATTCTTTCACTACTCGAGAAATCTATCTTAGTCATTACGTTTTGGTTGATTTTCATATTACTGACCACTGTACGTAAGCCATGATTTGCAATCGGATCATCTACTCAGGGTGCCAGTAAGGTTAGGAAGGCAGACACCAGGTGAACCAGATCCAGGCTATACTTGCATAATGATAGGCTGTTGTCAACAAATTGCAGGTGACATGAATTGAGGGGGTGGTGATTGAGACTGAGCAAAGATTTCAACAAGTTCTGGCTAAGAAATGTCCACACACTGCAGCAATAGAGGCAGAGTGCCTTTATTTTGTTTTTGTTTTTTTTCCCCCACACAGCCATCATGATTTCTATGACAACGCACCAATTTTGAATATGTTGGTAAAATGCTGTCTGTTAAATCTTTAGTTTATTTGTGTGTGTTTGTGTTTAGTCCTTCACAGCTGAAGACGGAGTTCCTTCCTCTCCTCAGTGTCATTTTTGTTTCAGAGAACAGTCTAGTAGCTGCGGTAAGAACAGTACATACGCACTGTCGATATATTTGCATGCTCAAATGTAAGCCGGTGGTGCTATTTCAACTGCGTTGTCTGTGTCTTTAGGGCCACGACTGTTGCCCCATGCTGTTCCGTTGCGACGATGGTGGAACGCTGACATTCGTGTCAAAGCTTGACCTCCCCAAGCAGAGTATCCAGAGGAACATCTCTGCCATGGAGCGCTTCAGGAACATGGACAAGAGAGCCACCACCGAGGACCGCAACACTGCCCTGGACACACTGCACCAGAACAGCATCACGTAGGTCACGCACCAACAGGAGTCCATTCACGGCAGGAATTATTTTTAAGACCCATTTACAAGAGTTTTTATTTTAAGTTTAGTTGCTTGCAGAATGTAAAAAGACGAATCATGGTTTTGATTTGGTTTAGATCTCTACAGGATCTATACAACATAGTAGAAAAATGAGTAAAACTCCTAAAAGTCAGAATGTAAAAATTAGAAACAAATCAAATTTACTGCCATTTTCACACTGAGAGGGGATTGTAATATTTTATTCTCAGTGAGGGTAGACTAAATATTAGAAACACTTTTCAAAAATAACCTCTCAAATAGTTTCAACAAAAACTGAAGTTAACTTTAACTGTGAAACTTTGATCTGTTCAGCCATTGTGTTGTTTGTGTTTGCTTTATTTGCTTTAAGGACACTTAGATATTGTGTGTGTGTTTGTGTGTATGTGTATATGTGTGTGAGCTGAACTTCTGAACTTGCTTTCTTGTGAAGAGACTGAGGAGACCAACATCACTGTCATATCTGACGCTACAGTTAGCAGCTAGCTAGCTTAGCTCAAAGACTGGATCAATTAGGAAACAGCTAGCATGGCTACATCCAAAGGTGAAAAAAAATCCACCTTCCAGCACCTCTAGCCGTTAGCCTTTAAGCTGCATTTTTCAGTTGCAGTGTCACACACGTGTGACAGAACAGTTGCGCTCCAGTTGTGATCAGTCCAGTTATCTACACAGGCCATGTAACTGCTCACATTTAACTTGTGCTACATGTTTGCAAACGCAGCCTGGGGCACACTTTAACGCCTCAAGTCTTTTTTCTTTCCTCTTGGGCTTTGGGTGCTGCGAAAGTGCATGTGCCCTACAGGTGACCACGGTGTTAATCTCACTCATTAACATGTTACCATCTTGTTGTCAACAAACAGCATCTAACTCTCAGCAAGAAAGCTAATATTTCTAATATTGCCTGCTAAGTATTTGTCAGTATATCTGACTTTGCATTAAGGATCAAAGCGTTGTCCTCATTATCACAGTCTTGTCATAACAAGACGGTGAAATGCATTGAGATCATTTTCTCTTCTATCGTCTGTATAAAACTGTCTATATGAATGTACGTTTTTGTTCCTTAGCCAAGTGTCTATCTATGAAGGAGACAAAAGGGATTGTCGCAAGTTCTGCACCACAGGCATCGACGGAGCAATGACCATTTGGGACTTCAAGGTAAATACACACATGAGCTGTCTTCTGTAGAGCTTTATTTTCCCAGATCCCTCAGCTCTAACTCTCATGTGTTTTTCTGCGTTTACCTCCTCAGAGTCTAGAAGCTTCTATCCAGGGTCTCCGCATCATGTGAAGAAATCTTGTGAATGAATGAAGAGACGCTGCGGCCTCACTTCTCCCCCCTCGCCCTCACAGTCCTCACCCCTCGCTCCCCTTTCCGCCTCACCCCCTCCAACCTTGCGACGCAGCCAGTAACACACATAACTGACCACCTAATCGAGTGTCTGCTGAAGCACTGATCAGACCATAACACACTCTTGTGGGTGTGTACTTACACTCACACACTACAATATGCGAACACGCACACACTACACACACGCACACACACTGAGCTGACGTTTGACATCACTGTTAATTTTTTGTTTGTTTGTTTGTTTGTTTTTAAATGAAGGTTAACCAGGTGTCAAAGTGGGAAGGTCCTCTGACACGTATTAAACGTGACGTGAAATGTGTGTTTTTATGTTCTCTAACCTCCTGTACCAAAAGTTGAACACTAAAAGGTGCGTTTTATCCAAAAATCAGACTGTATTTCACCTCTGATTAACCTCAACATGATGTCCTAATATCAATGTTTAGTAGATCGGAGAATGTGATTGTTTACTTCCTGGAGGATTGTAAATCGTCTCCAGCAGGTAAAGTCATTGTCTGGGTTAGGACCTGGTTATTGATATTCTGAGATCATGTTGCTGGTTGGCTGTAGAGAGCTGTACAGGATCTGATGGTGGAGAGAGAAAGCAGCTGTCTAAACTCTGTGCGGAGTCACGGCCAGGCAGCACTAGGCTCTGTAGCTACGACACTAAAACCACACGAGATGGAGGATTTCTATGTAACTGATCATGAGGTAGACATGAAATAAAGATGAAATACATTTACAGTACACAACTCACTCGACTGCTCCCTTCCTTTGTGTTTGCCTTTCTGACACAGTGGGCGGATAGTAACTAGATACCCTTTGTGGATGTGTGGTGCTAGTATTTGAGTCTTTTTGCAAGCCTCATTTCTACAGCAGTGTTCCAATGCTGGATGAAATATCTCAGCTAGAAGGGTTTGGTTCCTGAAAAGTAAGATGCAAATGACTATACAGTTATGGCAGTTAAACTTCAAAGTACCCTGAGTTTTCTTGTGATCAAAGAAACTTGTGTTTACATGCAGTGTTTCTCAGCAAAATGTACCTGTTTGTGTTTTTGAAGCCTGACAAATGTGTTAAATGCATTTCCTAACCCACAAAACATTTGCAAAGCCAATTTTTAAAATATTTTAACTTGTTTATTGTTTACATCCATGTTTACCAGGATGCAGTCTTTTACTTCCTTGCCTTTAAGTGTGCCAACACCACATGTCTTTGCATGTCCCTGTGGATTAGCAGAATAGCCGGAAACCAGCGGCGGGAACCTGCATTGTGACAAAACTGGTACCCAGTCAAAAAACATTTCTCCATAGTGTTACAAGTGCTTCAGAGAACCTTTGAATAATCCAAAATTACTCCATAGGCTTTATTGTGAGAGGCTTAAGATGCACATGCAAGGATGTAGCTGGAGAAGAAACCGTTTAGTGCTTTGCTTTATCTGACAAATGTAAGGAGCATTTTCATGGCAGGATGAAAAAAGGAAAGGAAAAAAATAAATTAACAAAGACTGGGGCCACTAAGGACAGTACATACTGTAAACTCATACAATTTTTCAAATATGCACTGGAAAAATTGGTAAATGTCATTAAGACCTCCAATAGCAGTAGTAGATTTAGTCCATTTTCCACTACAAATGTCTTACCTTAGACAACATCCACTGTTGATGTTAAATTTCATGCGAAAATGTGAAAATCTGTTTCTAGAAAAGCATGAAATGTATATCTGAACTGCTAAAACGAGGAAATTGGACTCAAATACATGAAAAAAACAAGAGCAAACATACTGTATAGTAAACCACTTTTTCCTGACAACACCCCCCCCACCCCCGCGCCACGGTTTACTTTTCTTCCCTCCTCTTTCCCTTGTTCCTCTTTCTTTATGCAGAACTGACCAAATGTCCCTCCCCCTTCTTTTCTGTGTCTTTCATGCTTCATAAGTTTTTTTTTTCCTCTCCCCTCAGTTCCACCTCCTCCTTTTTGCAGAACATTGTATTGTGCTCTTGCTCCTCCTTCACCTTCTTGGTTTTACTGAAGCAAAGCTTCTCTTTCCTGCTTCTGTTCCTTTTAAAAAATGAAGTTTGATCCCAATCTCTCACACTTAAAGGATGTTACACACCCATGATCTTTTCCGCCCTGAGCATATGCCTGCATTAACTTCCTGTAAGTCTTCCCCTCAGAGCTTCACTGTGCCCTCCTCCACTTCCCCCTCTGACCTCTCCTCCCTCTCTTTAGCTGAGCTTCTCTCTTCCTGAGCTCACTCTGTCGTTGGCGTTCGCGTTGACTGGCCAGAGTCCGCGAGCTGAACACCCTCGTCTTTATTTGATCCGCCAGCTTCCTCTTCCCCTCTCTTCTCTCTCTATCCATCTCTGCAGCTATTCACCCATTCATCTCTCTCCTGCCCTCAGGGTAAGTAGCCTAGAAAATATTTAACAGTTGACTGAGTATGTTAAGACATGTCATACTCACACGCACACACACACACTTTGTAAGTAATGCATTTTCAGGAAAAAGTAGGAAGTGTGCAACAGGCGATCCCGCTGCCCGCACACTCACTCAGAGCACAGAAACGTGGGTGTTTTTTTTTTTTATGTGAAATTTAGTTTTTGTAAAGTAACTGACTGTCATGGTGATGTTTGAATTGGGTTACTGGGTGTGTACTCAGACTGTGCAGGGTAAAGTTTGTTTGGGGAATGTGTGTTACCCTTGACCTGCATCATTCCTCTCATGTTTCTGAAAGTCTGGATTTCATTAACGCAGCCTGAGTGAGATAAGTTCAGTGTGTTTCTCTGTGCACAGAGAGTTCAAGTCTGCTGATGGTGGGGTGTATCTTTCAGAAGTGACCTCAGACAGTGTGGACCAACTCTGACTGAATCTTGAAAACCTGTTCTGTGGATTCCTTTCATTTGTTTAATCGACTGTTTTCTTTCTCTTTTCACTTCTTCCTTGTAAAAAGAATATTGTGACTTCTGTTTTTCTAGACTTGACTGTTTTTCGCACCCCACTTCCTGGTCTGTTTCTGACATCTGATTGGCCATGGCGTACCATAGTTTCCTGCTGGAACCAATTAGCTGCCATGCCTGGAACAAAGATCGGACCCGTAAGTCTGCTCGCCTTCTCTGATTGGTCACCCGGGGCTTGTCCTTCAGTGGCTTTCAGTTCTCCCATCTCTAAACTGCACACTATTTCAATCACAGACATCATGGAACATCTTGCTTCAACTAGTATCTGCGCCAGAGAACAAACGGTGTAATAGACGGAGGGTTGTGATTGGCTCCCAGGTGGGAGAAGGTATTTCCTGTTTCCTGTAACAGTGAGGTTGGCGTCTGGGGGCCTTTCTGAGAGGCTCTTGTGCTCCGTTAGCTGCAGGAAACTAATGCCATATTTGGCTTGTTTGATCGGCACTTCAGTTTCTGGGCAAAGCGGATGTAACAGGCGGCTGTGGTCGACTCATAGACTCATACAGTTGTAGTTCCACTCAACTTGCAGCTGAACACTTTAATTCATATTCTAGGACGAGCGCTCAATAAAAAAAGAAAAAGAAAAACCCAAAAATGCACACTAAAGCACCCACAGTGCTGCTCTCAGACAAACACTTCTTCTGACTCATCTGCTGACTAAAACCAGTGCTTGGTTTGCTACAACATTATGGGAAGGAAGGTCGCAGTTCTTGCACATTGTCTATTTAAAGATACCATGTGTCTGTGAGCTGCCTGCAGGCAGATACATACTGTATTTCTCTAGTTTTCTCTGTTCTCATGCACCCAGTCAGCTGTTCCCTGTTACACTCCACTGATCATCCCATAAACATCTCCTGTCAGTCACACTGTATTCACACTGGTGAATTTCCTCTTTATATGTGACACTTATTTGCAGTACTTTCTCAGAAGAAGAAAGGCAGCCTTTTGAACAGTCAGACATGGAACAAACTAAAATTCGTTGTGGTGTAGTTAAATGTGTTTCTGTGCTGCAGAGATCGCCCTCTGCCCCAACAACCATGACGTCCACATCTACAAGAAAGATGGGACCAAGTGGACCAAGATTCATGAGCTGAAGGAGCATAATGGGCAGGTGACAGGTGAGATGCTTGTGCACAAAGAGTGATTTACCATCAAGACTTTTATATTAATCTCCCACAAACAAACACAAGTTACAAAAAATAAATGAAAATGCCAGCTTTGGAAAAATTCCACCTGTTCCATTTAAAGGACAAGTTTGACATTTTGGAAAGTACACTATGTTGACTTCTTGATGAGAATTACATATTAGTGTGTACAGTGAACATGAAGCTATCACCAGCAGCTTCCAGCACATCTGAACCTCACTAATAAACATGCTATCTGTCCATTGTTTAATCTGGACATAAACCTAAGTGTTAACATAGAAAGTTGTGATTTTGTGAGGGGTTATGAGCTGAAATATGCCTTAGCTCTGTGCCCTGTCTTCCTGGAATCATCACTGGTTTCTTGGCAACCTCATGGTAACAAAAAGACTCCAGACTCGCTGTTTCCCCTTGTTCCCACTCTTCATGCTAAACTAAGGTAATTACAGTGGACCTTGACACCCCATACTAGCAATTAGGGCTGGGCGATTAATTGAAATTCGATTACGAATTCGATTTTGGCTTCCCACGATTATGAAAAAAAGATAATATACCCGTAAAAGATATATTCCCGTAACGTTAGCGGCGCACACTACCTTTTACAGCGGTGCGCTGCACCCCGCCCCCGAACACTAACAGTAGTTTACTTTGAGCGTGTTTTGAGAGAGAGGAGGGAGCAGCTAATTTAGCAACCTGGGAAGAATGGCAGAAGAGAGGCTGCCTTTTGAACACTCAGACGTAGAACAAACTAAAATTCGTTGTAAGGTTTCTTACATGGTTTGTTTTTTTTAAAGGGAAAGGTTTGGGCATGTTATTTTAATTAAGGCAGCTCATGTTTCAAAGTGTTTGTTGTTACTCCTTTTGGCCTCAAAAGTAGTTTAACATGTTTAAGTTGAACATTAATATACTTATCATACTATAGATGTTTATTTAGATTGCACTGGAGTTTGTTATGGCATTGAGTACACTACCACATAGTTTTTTTTGTACTTTGTTTTAATTCATTTTTGTCAGTTTAGCTGTAATTAAACATTAGTCATTATCTTAAAAAGAAAAAACTGTTTCAAGTTCAAGAAAAGCAAATTCTAAAATCAATGAATAATTGTTTTGAATAATCATGATTTCAGTATGAATCATAATAATCGTGATGATGATTTTTGCCATAATCGAGCAGCCCTACTAGCAATTCCATCTCACATCTCACTACTGAAAAAGGACAAACAAAAGATATATTTCTAGATATATTTCTATCTGCCAAATTAATGTAATATAAAGAGTGGAACTCACTGCAAAAAAGCAAATGAGCAAATCTAGTAAAACGGTTCCTTTACATATACATACATATCATGATGCTTGTACAATGATAGTATATCACTAAGAGTTTCTTTCTCTTGCAGGTATTGACTGGGCTCCAGACAGTAACCGTATAGTTACTTGCGGCGCAGACCGTAATGCTTACGTGTGGACCCTTAAAGAGGGCACCTGGAAGCCCACCCTGGTCATCCTCAGGATCAATCGTGCAGCTCGCTGTGTGAAGTGGTCACCAAAAGAGAACAAATTTGCTGTAGGCAGCGGCTCTCGCCTCATCTCCATCTGCTACTTTGAGCAGGAAAACGACTGGTGAGTTTTTAGACGATGGCTTCCTGCCCCTAGTTTGCGTAAAAGGCTGCATTTGATCATCACGAAGCACAGTTTGGGTGATTCTAACATGCTGTGTGGTTCGCTACAGGTGGGTGTGTAAGCACATCAAGAAGCCAATTCGTTCAACCATCCTCAGCCTGGACTGGCATCCCAACAATGTCCTGCTGGCTGCTGGATCTTGTGACTTCAAATGCAGGTATCAGTAAATCAAAACAAGAAAACTGATGTGTTAATTCCTTCTCCTTCATTCCTCTTGAGTTTTCTCCTATTTCTGCACTGCATATATAAAGCTAAATAGACTGCAACTCTAGAAATATAAAGAAAATGTAATATATAAATAAATATAAAGTTAAAGTCTAAAATCTAAAGTCCAATCTTAACCCTAAACTAGCATTTGGATGAAGTGTGTCCTCATCTCACAAAGTTTTAACAGTAACACACTCATACAACATCCAGCATACAGATAATGCAGAATAAATAAATGTATGTATGCTACATACATTTTTTTTTTTTTTGATATTGCATTTTATATTGTTTTAATATGTCTAGGTTTTTCATCTTTTTTCTTTTTTACTTCT
>JBBMJY010000020.1:4968322-5015482 GCA_037833715.1 Toxotes lorentzi
TCTATCTATCTATCTATCTATCTATCTATCTATCTATCTATCTATCTATCTATCTATCTATCTATCTATCTAAATGATTATATATACATCTAATAAACTTCTCAACCATTAACAATAACTCGTGTCTTATTCACATCCTGACCCCTCTCGCTCGCAGGGTGTTTTCAGCCTACATTAAGGAGGTGGAGGAAAAGCCTGGCCCCACTCCCTGGGGCAGCAAGATGCCATTTGGGGAGGTGTTGTTTGAGTCTGGAGGGTCAGGAGCTGCAGATCAGACTTCAGGAGGAGGCGGTGGTTGGGTGCACAGCGTGTGCTTCTCACACTCCGGCAACCGCCTGGCCTGGACCTCCCATGACTCCACAGTGTCTGTGGCAGAGGGAGGCAAGACCGGCACGTAAGAGACAGCAGGGCAGCTTTACCTGTGTGACTGTGGGTTTGTGTGTGTTTGTGTGTCCACTCTGACCTTTGTTATGATTTCCACAGGGTGAGCAGTCTGAGCTCTGAGACACTTCCTCTTCTGTGTGTCACCTTCATTACTGAGAACAGCTTAGTAGCAGCTGTGAGTATTCAACACACTTCCAGTATTTATTATGAACGCATCACGATTTGTCTTGTTTAATACTTATTTATAGTGGCTAACACTGGCTAACATTAACTACAATGCTAATAACATTAGCAACCATCAAAATCTTATCAAATATTCTACACATTGTGGGTTTGGGCTGTATATTAATAATACAACAACCAAAATCACCAACTGTCCAGTCTTTAGTCTCATGGCATCACAGTGATGGGCTCCAGCTCCTGATCCTCCTGTCCTCGTGTGTTTCTGTGTTCCTCCAGGGCCATGACTGTTACCCAGTGCTGTTTGTGTATGACGGTGCCAAAGGCAGCTTGACGTTTGGTGGCAAGCTGGACGTTCCCAAGCAGGCGGCCCAGAAGGGCATCAGTGCCAGGGAACGTTTCCAGAACCTGGACCGTCGGGCCTCAGAGACCCAGAGCACCGACAAGGACCTGAACACCCTGCACAAGAACAGCATCAGGTAAGGAAAGGAAGCGAATACGATGTTTTAGAGAAATGCAGCCAGACATTTAGTTTTTGTAAGTAACAAGATCCTGGTTTGCACATAACATCTGAATCATATACAGTTTCAGTGCAGCAGGATGTAAATCCAATTTCCCACTTATTAGTACAAGTAAGAGAGAAAATTAAATTCTTATTTGAGGAGCGCAGTAGGAGGCCTCTTTTAATTTTACTGTCTGTGGAGTTTCCTCAAAGGATTCTGTAAAAAAAAAAAAAAAAGAAAAGAAAGAAAAAAAACACAGAATCTTTACACACAGAAATATTTAAATACTTAAAAAGTCTGTGTGATCACAGATGTTTACCTAACGTAATTTCTTATTTGAGGGTATGCATAATCATCATCATCTGTATTAAAAATAGGGTGGTTTGTGCATCATCATATGTTTATATACAGGGTTTGACTTGTCTCAAATTATTTTGCAGCCAAATCTCAGTGCTGGAGGGAGGGCGAAACCAGTGCACCAAGTTCTGCACCAGCGGCATGGATGGAGGAATGGGCATCTGGGATGTCAAGGTAACACACACACACAATGCAAATAGTACACATGAGAGACTGGTGTGGCCAGATCTTATTTGCGTGATATCCTGTTGACATGACAGTTTCACCATCATCATACAGACATGTTTTTGACTATTTCACCTTCTTTTTTCAGACTCTGGAGTCCGCAATGAAGAACTTGAAGATAGTCTGAACTGAAGTTTACATTAAAGCACCCAAAGTATAGTAGCTTCTGGAAATATGAAGAAAACTGCTGCCTTATCACACAAAGCTTCTTTGGTCATATTTTAATCAGGTTTATATATATATATATATACAAGTTAAACGATCAGACATGGCTCTTTGCTGTATGCAGAGGGACTGACCACAGGTCTGCAAACGGTACTTAATGAGTTAGATCAGTATAATCACAGACATTCAGTCTGAGCTGAATGCTTAAAGCAGGAATTTGATATTAATCAGGATGAAATGCTGCAGTATTTGTTAAAAGCTTATGCTGGTCATAATATGCATTTAATAAATGATTGCTGTTACAGTACTCAAAAAATCTTTGTTCATTACAAGGTATGTGTGGGTTGGGGGTGGGGGTGGCGGCGGCGGCGTCAGAAGACGTTATCAAGTCTCAAGTGAAGTTCCAGTTGTTCACTTGTCCTGGAGCTTTTGACCATATCACATGGTCTTCATCACCAAATTAATTCCTCAGTTGCAAGTTCTGGACTGTTTGTTAAACAAAAACAATTTGAAACCATCACCCTGGGAAATAGTTTCAGGGATTTTTTGTTCTTTCCTTACATTTAATACACTTAATATTATAAAAACATTAGTGTGCAGATTTTTTATTTCATCACCCAAAACATATTCTGGCAGTGTGGATCCAGCATCATGTAGGATGCTAAAATGTACAGAAAAATACAATACTTTTTTTTTGTAATTAAATAAGCTAAAACGTCCTGGCTCTTTCTGAGGTAGGACCGCAGTGAAGGGAAGTTCAGGGAACCTCAGTTTTATAAAATCCTTGCCTTCATCAGAACCCTGATATTGAGAACTGAAAGTGAAATTCATTTTAAGGGTTTAAAGAAGAACCAGTCACTGGATCCCATCTGAGCAGGAACCTCTGCTCATTAAATATCTGTTCATCTTCACAAACCCTAACCCGGACCATCGTCATCCTATTATATCATCAGCCAGATTCCAACCTCACGCCTTCATCGCCACCTAGAGGTGGAACCGGGATCTGCACGTACAGGCTCATATCGGCACGAATTTACCCAGTCATGTACCAGTCCCTCGGAAAATGATGTGGCAGCCTTTACTGATGAAAAACAACCCTCCAAACCGAGTCGCGATGAGGTGAACCGGCGGCAGGAGCTCCGACAGAGACAGACCACCGACCGTGCGGGGAAACCGGCTGCTTCCTCAGAGACCATCCCCGACGCCCACACTTCCGGACCGGATCCTCTGGAGGCAGCTGGTTCGGGATGCATCCGTCTCCCCGGTGCTGCTTGAGATGAGAATAAGGCGACGACGTCTTCCCGGTGAAACGGCGATGCTCGTTACGTTGCATTAGATCAGCCCGTTACAGTCCGAGCTGAGCTGATCAAACCGCGGCGGCTATTCGCTCAACACTCAGAGGAGATTCAGGCTTTAGCCATACTGTCTGTCTGCTGTCAACTGTTGCTTATTT
The DNA here is from genome assembly GCA_037833715.1 of Toxotes lorentzi. Classification (NCBI taxonomy): domain Eukaryota; kingdom Metazoa; phylum Chordata; class Actinopteri; family Toxotidae; genus Toxotes; species Toxotes lorentzi. The sequence goes on from JBBMJY010000020.1 coordinate 4,971,590, forward strand.
CCACTGTAAATGAATCTTGTAAGGTAGGTGAAATTATCTCACATCATTTTACCCTGCTGAGAATATCATGGAATATTTCTCATACTGCTGCCTGACAGTGATGTTAATCATGATGATGATGAAGAGGAGGAGGATGATGGTGCTGAGGATGTTGGGAGGGTTTGAGAATGATGTGTTAATAAAGTCAACATTTTTTTTTCAGTTCATCTCAGAACTAGTGGTGTAATAATCTTTTAGTCCAGGGTTCATTTGCTTGACAAGCAATTTAAAAGACTAACACACACCTGCCACTTCCCTCCTCCTCGTCCTCATCTTGCTTGTCTCTTCTGCCTCCTCTTTTTGTGTGCACTGTCTTTTCTGAGACACAGTAGAGGCCACACAAACGTGTATCCTCATCGTCCCCAGTGCCTTTGACTTACTGTGCATGTTTGGACTTACACACGAAAGCCAGTTGAGCATAGGTTTAGGTTGTCGTGGTGGTTTTGGGTGGGTTTCACTGTAGGAAGAGATCGAACAGAGCAGAATAAGACTTCAAATGACTGTAATTTTCATTGTCAGTTAATGCACTGATATTCTTTCAATGAATCTCTTGTTTGCTCTCTAAAATATATTTTTTAAAAAGTACATAATGTCCATAACGTTTACAGAGCCCAGGGCGTTTTGTTTTTCTGATCGAGTTCACAGCTTGAAGATATTAAATTTACAATGACATACAATGGAGAAAAGCGACAAATCCACACACTTAAGAGGCTGGAACCATCATATTTTTAGGTTTTTGCTTGAAAAAACTATTAAGCATTGTTGTTGTTTCAACAAACCACACTGCACAAGACCTTTTAAGCCCAAATGTTCTCCACTGGCCACAAGCAGAATCTCCTCAGCTGATACATGGTAATGGGACACCATGTCATGTGTGGGGAATCTGGCCTCACTGTGTCATCATGCTACAGTAAAGACTGAGGCTGTAGCTAAGTCAACACACTGCAGTTTTGTTTAAGATGATTTGAGTTGTCCTGCATGACAACTTCTAATTTTTTGAACTGCTTTAATAAGATAACAATTCAAGAAGGTAGGAGGTGATTTCTGCAAAATAAGAGCTTCCCAGATGTGAAGAGTTGCTGCTTTTCTGCAGTCCATATAATTTAAAATGTAAGCTGTTCAGACCAATCAAGGCTTGTGCAATGTTTTGGTGGGTAATTTTTCCTATTTTATTACCATTTCGTAGACCAGATGATTAATCGATAGATTAATCGGTGCTAAAAATAATAGTTATGACATACCTCCTGTTGACTGTTCTATTATTTCACACTCAAAAATGCAACAAAGTCCATGGGAATATAGGGCTACAACAGAAGGGTATTTCCACAGTTTATTTATTTTTAACTGTTTAGTTGTTTAGTCTGAAAATGAGTGAAGGAAAGCCCGTCACAGTGTCACACACCACGAGGTGACGTCTTCAGTTTGCCTGTTTTATCCGACCAACTGTCTACAACCTGAATATATTTAGTTTGTTGTGATAAGACCAACAGAAAATCAAATGTTTTTTGGTTGCTAAATGACTTTATTTATTCATTTATTATCAAATTTTTTACAAATTAATTTTCTGTCAATCTATTAATGAGGCATTTGACTAACCAATCATTTCAACTCTGCTGGAATGTTTTTCTTTTAGATTTTCTTCAGTACTTTCTATTACTGTATATACTTGCTGTACACGCACAAAGACCAGGACTTGCTTGACCATAAAATAGGCTGTAATATAAATCCATGTAGACTAATAACTGGACTGAGGTTGTGGCCTTCATGGTTCAATAAGACAACTGAAGCAGAGAGAGTTGCTTCTGTCCATCCCGTGATGAGGCATGAGAAGAGTTATCGTGACGTTTCCTCGGCTCTGCTCCTCTCTGTCCAGTTCTCTTTGTGTCTCTCTGCCTGGCCTCTGGCCTGGTAATTATCAGCCAGCTTGATCAAGTCATTAATGACCTGGCCAAGCCTGCTGGGCCTGGCACTGACACACACAGCAAAGAGAGAGTCAGTCAGACAGTGTGAGGCCAGCGTTGGATACAGGGCAAGGAAGCCTTTTATTTGGGACAGGACGGTGTGTTTCTGGGCTGGGTCAGTTAGTATTAATAGCTCGGAATGAGTGTCACCGTAAAAACAGCTGCTTGAGGAAAGGGAACATAATGCATGAGAGAGAGAAAAGAAAGGACGAGCCGTGTTTCTTAAGATCTCTTTTACATAATGTCAGGTGGATTTTGTATCTTTTCTCACCTCTTCTTTAGTCATATATCCGGTATCTGTCTCTCTAGGATCAGTAGTGTCATCTGGTATTTTTCTTTACTTTTAAAAACAAGAAGAAAATTTGAAACAGCTTTAGTGTAGGAGGAAAATATCATGTTCCACTGTGTTTCACACTGTTGCACAACAACACAGAGGTAATTTAGAGGTAATATAACTCTGCTGACATTAAAATTGCTGATTTTATGAAATGCTGTAGGCGGAGTGTAAACGTTCACTTGTGAATTCAACAGCCCAGGAAGGAGTGTTTTTTCCTGTTGAGATGGCACATACATGCACAGCTCCATAGACGTGTAGTATGGATAAATTAGGTGTTTCTAACATTGAAGCTAACTGACTTTTCCTTTGCATCTAAATTCATACATATGAATTTTTAACTCGAGTGGTATTCCCTTTGATGGGAGCCTCTTTCTTATTTTTTGAGTCCTTCCAGTCTTAGAACACAGTGTGTGTGTGAGAGAGAGAGAGAGAGAAAGAGACATTGCTAAATCTAGGTCTCTTATGAAATCTGGCTTTGCAAGATGCAGCATAAAAATAGGGAGGGGTTGTGGTTTGTGAGTCTGTGTGTGTGTTCGTCTGTGTGTGCCCGTGCGTGTGTCCGTGTTTTGTGTGTCTGTGTGGACATCTTTCCGCATTTGCCATCCCGCATGTTAATTTAATCATCGGGAAGCAGAGAGGAGACATAACTGGGGAACAGGGGAGGGCGATGGAAGAGATGAGGAAAGAAAGATGAAAGAAACAAGGAGCTTTCTGGCGTGGTATCCCTGCTTGGTGGTTTCCATGACAACAGTGACATCATTGATGGAGTGCGACCTCCTGAGCTGTTCTGTGTTTGTTTGGGTTTCTGTGCAAAGTGTTTATGTTCGAAAGAACAGACCTAGGTTCACGTGTGTGTGTGTGCGTGCGAACATGCAGGCATATCTGTACATGTGAAGTGTTTACGAAAGAGATCATCAGGACAAACCTCTGGTTCAGTCGGTCCGTGGTTACCCACTGTTGCCAGGCAACAGCAGCCATGGCAACAAGTTGAAGCATGATCTAGTGTTGCTAAGCACAGGGTGGGGTGAAGTCGTATGAGCACCATTGAGATACAAATGGATACAAACATTAAAGATGTTCAACATGTTTTAGGATATTAAGAAGAAGGAAAAATACATGAAAATCTTAACAAAACAACACATAATGACACATGTATAATTGATAACATTGTTTTAAATGATTTTTTGATTTTATTATTCATTATTTTCAGTTCTGCTTGTGGGCATATTATGTATGTTTTATTGTGGCACATAGCAAAACCTAATGTCATAGGCTTTAGTTAAAAAAATAGCCACATTTTAGAAGCTGAAACCAGAAATTTTTTTTTTTGCCTAAAAAAATTACAAAATACAATTAATTATCAGAATAGTTTCAGATTATTTTTCTGTTGCAGCTCCACAGATCATAAAGATATAAAGTTAAATATGTCGATTTCTGTGTTTTCCAGGTTTATGAACAACCGTGTTCCTCCTAACAAGAGATACCAGCCCACAGAATATGAGCATGCTGCCAACTGTGCCACGCATGCGGTGAATGCACACACACACACACACACACACACTCTTATACATACACAGACCACAGGAAGTGATCATTAACCTGACAGAGATGAAATGACACACTCAGGGAAAAAACTCCAGCATCATTACATAACAGATAAATGACAGAAACCACCAGGTTTCTTTCAGACTACACATAGTTTGTCTTGCATGTTTGTCTACTTGTCTCTCTGTATCTCATGTTTCATTTATGTTATGAATTCATTTAGTTATGGATAATTCCCAGCCTGCTGGGCAGCTCCCTGTTGCACTTCCAGTCAGAGGACCAATGGGAGCGGTTGTCGGCCTGGGTGTACGGGGCGGGGCTCAGCTCACTCTTCATCATCTCCACCTTGTTCCACACTGTGGCCTGGAAGAAGAGCCACTTACGGTACACACTCACACATTTTCACACAATATTTGGACTGCACTGTAATATTGCAGAAGATTAATATGGTTAGATGGTGTAAGAGGATACAGAAAAAACAGCCTCTGCCTTTTCTATGGAGACTGAGCAGAATTTTTCAAGCTATTTGCTGTTTGTGGACACTGTTTGTCCATCTCTGGGGCAAATGTATGCCCCTGCACTCCGTATTTGTTTTTGAGATGTAAAACACACTGATGCTACATGTATAAACAGCTGTCATGAGGCTCTTTGTTCTCTCCCTTCAGGTCTGTGGAGCACTGTTTCCACATGTGTGACAGGATGGTGATCTACTTCTTCATTGCTGCCTCCTACGCTCCTTGGTAAACAACCCAGCCTGCTAAATATGTGTGAGTCTATGTGTGTGGGGATTGTGTATATATTAGTAGTTATGTCATCCTGTTGATGCCTAACCAGGCTGAACCTGCGAGAACTTGGTCCCTGGGCGTGCCACATGCGCTGGCTGGTGTGGGTCATGGCCTCTTTTGGTACCACCTACGTCTTCTTCTTCCACGAGAGGTCAGTTCCTACGTTCAACATTAACTTTTACCAGTATCAGACTGTCACTTTATGTGTTAATGTAATCAGTGTTTCTCCCGTGTGACAAAACAGTCTCAAGTCAAAGGTCCATTTAATTGCTTTTTCTGTGCTAGCTTTTTTTTTTTCTTCAAACCTTTCAGAGCAGAAATGGTAAAGGGATGTGTAGGTTAATGTGAGGCTGTAACTAGAGTTCATAACTTTAAGTTTATATACTTACATGGTTTTAAGTTCTTGGTATTAATATACATTCACACATAAATATGCTGACAAGATTTTTGAACCAGTTTTAATATAGTCAGTAGTATTCAAACTGCTACCTGGGACCCCCTTATGTGGCTGTACATTCAGTATCTCAAGATCTCTGCTGGTCCATCCTAAAGACAAGACCCAAAGCCCAGAAAAAGCTAGTAAGTGGACCTTTGAGCTGAGATTATTTTGTCACACACACACACAGAACATCCATGCTCAAATATCCCTCTGTGTATCAGATATAAGATCATGGAGCTGATCTGCTACACGGTGATGGGAGTTTTTCCTGCCATAGTCATCCTCTCAATGGTGAGCCCGCTCTTTTAGTCTCACCTGCAGTCCGTGTGGTTTTGACATGTCTCCATTGTAACGTCTTTAAAACTTTAAAACAATAACCTCTCCGCCTCTTTGCAGCCGGAGCAGTCGGGGCTTTGTGAGCTTCTTGTGGGCGGAGCCTGCTACTGTCTGGGGATGGTCTTCTTCAAAAGTGATGGCATCGTCCCGTTCGCTCATGCCATTTGGCACCTGTTTGTAGCTATGGGAGCAGCCATACACTATTACGCCATCTGGAAGTACCTCTATGCCCAGCCATCCAATCAGGTCCAGACCTCCAGATGACATCAGCGCTGACCTCACAGGGAGTAGCTCCTGTGTTTGGTGCAGCTTCAATGAGATGATGTGAGCTGTGTTCAAATTTAGCGGCTGCCTCGTTTGGAGGCTAGTTGGGTGACCATGTACCTCCTCCCCAAATGATATAGTCCAACCTCACAGAGACCAAAACTAGATGTTGCCTTCAGGTCATCCTCGTCAGCTCAGAAAGTCAAAAATTCCAATGTTTTTCATCAAGAAATCGCCACGACAAACCAGTGGTAATACTTGTGTGTGTTTGATGGTACCTGAATTCTGCTTTAACACATGGTGGACAGTTGGGAAACAGTGTACCAGGTAAATGATAAATGAAATATATCCACATCACTTCAGTTGATCTGCCACACCCTCTGTTTACCATCATTTCCAGACTATTTACAAGAATGAACAGTGAAGTTTATGCCTGGCATCCGTTATTTCATGAGCGTAGGTTTAGTTTCAGGGTTAGATAAGGCTATGGTGTATTCCATAATAACGGTAGACCAACAAAAAAGTTTGCGAAAATCAATATAAATTCTATGTTTTATTAACGCACTGTTCCTACTTAAAATCACTAATGTTTCATTGATGGGTAATGCTGGATTTGCATCTTTACTAAAAAGTCATCTGCCTTATTTGTGAATTATGTTATTTCCAGCATATTTTTGGGAGAATCTTAGGTATTAGTTGATATAAAACTTTATATTTAATTGTTTTTTTTAAAAAAAATGTAATGGTGCCAGTAGTGTTTTCAGCCCTGAATAGTATCTACAACCATTCCTGTAAGGCTACAAACAGCCCCAGCAACCTTCACCAATTATGTGATCAGTGACAGCTCCCTACTACTTGGAGCAAGTAAGTGAAGGCAACCCAGGTCAGCACATTAGCTTTTATCAATCCAGGGCTTTTGGATTATGGCAGCTGGACAGTAAGAGGACGTGTTTAGAGAGATTTTAGTGAGTAAATCTTCCCCAGTGGAAATTGCGGCCTCGCATTATTTACATCCTGCACTGGCTTAGTGACTGATTACCACCTGAAGACAAATACCTCATACATATGACATGGTTATTTGATTTTGTCTGACATTTTACGAGTTGATGAGGACATTTGAACGCACCATTAAGCAATTGACCGGCATGCGATAGATTGTAGGACACTGAGAGTCACAAAACAAACAGCAGTTGTGAAAACAGAAGGCTGCATTTGGAGGAGACTTTGCACTGAAACTGCCCTGTCAGCCCGTTGTGATGAATCTTGACTTCAAGGGAGGCAGCCTGTGAATTGGGACACAGCTTTATAGTTTTTAACCATCTCAGTTCATTTCAATTCTAAGTTACAGTATTTTTGCAGGAATTTGCTTTCATTCCAATGATCAGGGGTTAAATTACTATTCTTGGAGATTTCTCTCTTTGTGGTGCACGTCCAGATTCAGTGTTCAGAAGCTGAATTGAGGGGCATTGTCTTATTGTCAAGAGGAAGACAATGTTTACAATTAGCTGACTTGACTATCATGATTAGTTTTTGGACATCATTTAAAGTATTATCATCATCATTAACAGAAGGTGTTATATGGTTTGATTATATTTAAGAGGTTGCAACATCAGTTACTATTCCAATTCAGAGCTCTAGATAGTATTATTACTGTCATTGTTATTAGTTGTGCTATCTACACTGTAGTACACTGTATGGTTTTAGCAGCGGTTGCTTCAGTCGGTCATTTACTGTGATTTCCAAATCAAGCATGTCTGTAGAATGATGTTTTTTATGTTGAACCTACAGATATTCATGGTTTTAGTCTTGAAGACTTTACCTGTGTGCTTCCACCTTTACTCGGCTCTACTCAGTAGATTATCAAGAATATTTACTGAATTCTAATAGTTTACTGTTGTTGATTAGGTTTAGTAAGTGAAGATGTCATCAGTACGATTTATACAGTATATATTTATCAATGACGTACAGTATATGTTGACTTCATCTATATTTTCTTCTAATGTAATTGTAGTGTTATCATCTCCATCCTAAATGAATGGGACCCACTTGATAGAGTTTGTCAAAGCTACATGGTTGAACCTCAGAGGGGAAAACTACTGTCTGATTCAGCACTGCCAGAAGACTGACCTACTGCCGCAAATGATAGCACACTACTACCATATACGTCTCACACTTGAAAGGAAACTGAAGCTATAGTATTGTTGAACAATCTGGCCCAATATTAAGGCATCTCAGGTGTGTGTGTGGGTGGTGGGTGCGTGTGTGTGTGCGTTTGTTTGTATGTATCCTATAGTATCTGACTCCCATGAATCCAAAGCCTCCATTCGGGTGAGTCTATGTTTACACGTGAACGCATGTACCTTGATCACATAAAAAATACATTTGAACATGTATGTGTTCTCTTAGTGTTCAACTGTATGTGGTGGCACATGTTATATTGGACAGGCTTGTGTAATATGATAAATGTGGCTAGAGGACCAAAAGGTCAAACCATCTAGGTGTCTTGATAGGTGATAAAAAAAAAAAAAAGAAAAAGATTTTTTTAAACTCCTGTTTAACAGTACAGTCTGTCTCTCAGGATTTGGATCATTTGGGCTTAAAAGCCTGCGAAGCCACATTCAGCAACCACTAAAGCTGCTGTGGTTGTCGGGGCGCTGTCTGCAGCAACGAAAATGATCAAATAGCTGTGAAGCACACAGCTTCACTTGCTAGCACACATCCCCAAGTAGGGCAGGAGTCCCAAACATTTCCTACAAGCTTTATCAACCAGCATATGAATGCAGAATTTTAGTCTAGGGTCCTAAAATATAATAATGACATCTAAAAACACAGAAATTCAACCAAATCCATTTATTAGTTTTGAGATATTTGACCAATAAACACACCAAACTTAAAAATATCCTGGTGGGTCACACAAATCTTTGTTATCATCATCGGTTGCAGTTTATTTCTTTACTCAGCAGGTGCCGCACTGTGGATATCTCAGTTTGGAATGAAGCTCTTGAGATATATTCTCAAATTTAAGAGTATCTTTTGGTATTCGTATTCTCACTGTTTACTTGAACCTCTGGGACAAACCAAATGATTGCGTTTACTATGATGGAGGATTTGGAAAGTTATATCGCCAGTATTTATACTAGTTCCTCAGACAGGTTTGGCCACATTGAGATGAAGTATTTGAGAATTTGATGTGTCTGTCTTGTCTTGGTTATAATATGTGTCTCGTCCAAACATACGGTGCCCACCTGACTTTGTATAGAGCTCTGTGGTTTTATATACTCTCCATGAAGCCTACATGGACCCTGTGAACTTTGTTTATAGACGCTCTGTGATTGTGGCTCTGTTCTCAGTGCTGCTGGTGACTTCTTTCCAGTCCTACATGACTGATTATTTTACCCCATATCTTTTTTGTCTCTCTCTCCAGATTTCATATTGGTTATTGTGTCTGTGGTGCTTTTGTGCTGTGATAAGCCTATATGATGCCAACAATGCTTTTATCTTTTCTATTTCTCTTGTAATAAAAAAGCTTTTTTCATGCAGTATATGCCAGGACTCAGCATTTTATAATGTTTCACCTTTTCTGATATTTCCTATCTTTATATTTGATCATGCAATGAAATATTTGAAGTATAGTTATTTTGGACAATGCAAAATGCACTGTTGACAATATGATCTGCAGATGACTTTCAATGGTAGAAAAGTAAGTGGCAAACCAGAAGGGAAAAAAACTTAAGTTATCAAAAACGGAAAAAACTGACAATTCAAGAGTTCTAAAACAGTTTGGTCCTCCGTACCAGTGCCTCCATGCAGAGCTCGTACCGCTGGTGTCCGCCAGGCGGAGTCGTCTCCGTTCACTCGGGTGCCAGAGCAGGTGCGCCGAGGTGAAGCAGCACGGACAGCTCGGGTGTTTCCGTCGCGGCTCGGCAGTGAACCGCTGTGAATGTGGGAATGCGGTTGCCGGAGGCAGAAGGCATTGCTGGACAGTGAACACTCGGCGGAGATGTGCGTACAGAAACAGGAGCACTCAGCGGTTGGCTGTCGTCCAAGTTAACGGGCTGTTTTGGGGATGTGGGTGGGAACCCCGGACGGCTGGGTGTCGCTCGGAACAGGGGCATCTGGGTGGTTTTTTTGCCCCGTTGTATTTTCTGCCTTGTAGGGGAGACTCAGCGAGAGACGAGCCGAGAAGGATTCCCCAGCACTATGGAGCCACGCATTGCAGGCAGCGTGAGTATTAACGCAACAGACACCCAGGAGAGTCCTCAGGGGACTGGGCTTGTCACTGCTGGAATCACACCTTAACTTTTCCAAGCCCGGTTTTTTTTATTATTATTTGCGCACAGACGCGCCACATGTTTAACCACCCTCATAATAATAATATCAAAAACAGCATTCTTTATTTCATTGTCGTTGAGTGTTGCTCAGGTGTCGAAACAATGTGCAGGCTAATTGATAATTCATGTGTTGAGAGTTATGTGTGATGAGCTGGTCTACAGTCATTAGACACACCTGCTGACCGACAGAGGCCGGGCTGGTAGCTTTTAGTGCCGCGCCTGGCGACTCATCAGCGGATTATTTTTGAGGATTTTCTCCTGCCTTTTGTTGCTACGGCGGTTGCTACTGACGACCAGAGAGACCAGAGTCGTAAACAGACGGACGGACACTAAATAAAGGGCACACCCGAAGTAATCACAAATTCTGTTGATTATTATCTAGCCAGTTATGGGTGTCTACTTTTCCCCAACGCAGCGTTTAATTCTGACCTTCTCGTAGCCTAGACAAGGACAGACAGCAAGTCAAAAGGTGCTGGAGAAGTTGTGGTGTCTGTGACATGGTCACCAAATGTACCACAACCTCCCCGGGTCGCAATACACAACCTACAAAACACAATCTGAAGTCAGCGTCCGATTTGCATCTTCAGATTCTGCAGTAAAGGGGAAAGTTAAGGGAAACTTGTCAGCGCTGCGCGGCCCCTCCTCGGTTTTTTGCACCTCTTAGTGTTGTGAAAGCCTGTTTTAAATTTTCAGGTAAAGCCTTAACACTGCCTCAGACACCTTTCAAATCTGTGAAACCGTTCTCACAGCTGTTTCCACTCTTAGACCATATTGGACCAGGTGAAAAACCACTATACTTATAGTGGTTTTTGATCTGGTCTAGTATGGTCTAGATGTGTGTTGTAAAAAAAAAAAAAAAAAATCCTTTGCCTCTCTGGAATAATCTAGTCCAGATTTGGCAAGTCTGAGCGTGGTGTTTATTTGAAAGAGACCTGGTTTAGTGTGGTTAGTGTGTGAAAGAGCTGTGAAATCTATGTTTGCATTTTCACAAATAGAATGAAGGTTTCACAAGTTTGAAAGTGGATTTTAAAAATCAAAGGATCCGTTGCTCAGCACCATAAGTTAAGTTTCCCTTAATTTTCCCCTTAACTGCAGAATTGGGGGCTGCGAAGCGGAAGCTAACTTCTCACCATTGTGAATTTAGGCCTCTCTCTCTCTGTCTTTCAGTGTGTGTGTGTAGGTGAAGGAGGGTTTTGTTGCTCCTAGGATTGAGTTAACTGTGGCCAAGTAGCCAGATTACTGTGGATTAGCGGGCATTTAAAATAGTCACGTTATCCCACCAGTGCTTGCACAGTCAGCTAGAACAACACCTTTTAGGCCGATTGCCAAATGTTTGCTGAAAAGAAATCATACACTGTAAAAGTGAACAACTGCACAAGGTGCAGTCGAAACACACTGCGTGAGGTGTCGCTTTCAACTGCTGTCAAGTCTGCTGCTGCACTGGCTCTAAAATGTTCACACACTGTTCCTAATGGAAACTGCATTAAAGGTCTTCATCTGTCCAAAGCCAAGAGTGAGGTGTGACTCACCTTCTGTAGGGACATGGACACGAAACTGACCTGTTTCTGGAGGTAAACATGCATGACCCGGATGCAGGCAGACATAGGGTTTATCCTTTTTATTTATGCATTGATTGTTTAATCAGTTTTACCTTGTTATTGATTGCATTTTTACAAGAGAGCTGGGAGGAAACAAAAGAAAGACAAATCTAGCAATTCATAAATATAATGCTGAGCAGCGATGAATTGATCAGTCAACAGAAAAAAAAGACAATTTTGATGATCATTTCATTTCATTCATTTCATGAAAGTCATTTATCAAGCAAATGCCAAATATTTGCTTATTTCAGAATCTCAAATTTGACAATTTATTGCTTTTCTCTGTTGGTTCAACAAAGCAAGATATTTGAAGAAGTCACCTTGGGCTTTGCTAATTTGTCATTGGCTTTTCTCACTTTTCTCTGACATTTTATGAGCAAAATGACGAATTGATTTATTATGAAAGTGCCAGATTTATTCATTGATTTAAAAAAAAAAAGTAATTAGTTTGAGCCCTAGATTATATGCAAGACAGGTCCATGAATAAGTGAAGCACAGAAAAATCTAAATTGTGCATAAAGTGCATAGTTGTTTGCCATGTCCTAAAAATTGTATGACATTTGGTATCATAAACACTGGATTTGAAAGTAAGCACAGAAGCGATCATAAGGTCCTATGTTCCCATAGGCTGGAAATAAACCAACCTTTGGAATCCAACAGTAGTGGTGAGCACAGAACTTTTTAAAGACAAAAGGTTAATTGCATTCAACAAACTCAAAGTTTGCAGTAGAAGGTCAGTATGGGAATATATAGTAGAGCTGCAACAATTCGTCCATCGTCAGAAATTTAATATGCAACTGTTTTGATAATCAGTCAATCATAATGTCATTTTTAAGCACAATTCCAAATATTATCTGCTTTGCAGATGTGAATGTTGTAAACTGAATATTTTTTACTTTTAAACAGCTGGATGGACAGAAAAATCACTTTGGGCTCATCAGCATTTTATACACCAAACAATCAGTTAATCAAGGAGATAATCGTCTGATTAATTGATAATGGAAAAAAAAAAGAGTTCAGATCTGAGCTCTTCACTATCTAGGCTCAGAAATCTGTAGATGGTTCCAGCACATCCAGGTTAGGAAATGTGTTTGGCAGGTGATATGATGTTGATTTGCAGTTTTGACTCTGGTGTGAAAACAGCTTAGCTCGGTCAAGACATCATTAAAAAGCTAAAAACCACAGCAGTATTTTCTGGGGAAAAAAAAGTTACCTCAGTGATCTCAGCAGTGACCCTTCAGTTTTGCTGTAATCTGACATTAATGTAGTCTCTTTTGTTTCCCCAGTGTGAAAGGTGACATTGAAATGAAATGCAAAACATCTGACCCTCAATTCTAAACCTTTACTTGGTGCTGCTGCACATAGAGGTGACAATACGTAACTGCATCAAGGTACTTTTCAGACACACACACACACACATGCACACAGTTTTTGTTTATGGTGGTCACGTTTTACATAATAGATTTAGAGTATTTTATACCTTTGCCTTCCAGATCTACAAATGTTCCAAAAGTAAGTTCAATATATAGCTGTGTCCATTATCACCTTTTATGCATGTGCTTTTAAATGTGTGTATGGTGGATTCAAATCAAGCATTTAAAATGTGTGTCCTTGCTCACCAGTTGTGGACCTTGTGAAGGTAACAGCAGCATCATGTTCTACGGTTCTTCCTCTGGGGCCAGTATGTCCCTACCATCAAAGAGCCGCCTGAAACGCCAGAGCAGGACCTTCACACAGGTATACCTACACACACAAACATACACAGTGTCATTCTGATCTGAACTCTTTCAATCTCAAGAGACCAGCCTAGCTGAGTAGAGGTCAAAATAAACATTACATATTTTGGCCAGTTTAGTGAAGTGCTTGGCTGGGTACTTTATTTAAATATGCTGTTTTACATATTATATTATTATCCATGTAGATAGTTTGGTTTTATTCAATGAGGTTGAAACTGCTTTGATCCATGAGTGCCATGATCTTTTGTTTAGATTTGGATTTATTAGCATTGATGGTGATCAGAGTATGAATCCTACTGACTTTGGTGATCGTCTGACTTTCCCTCTAGCACCAAGACGTTGGTGATTTTTAGTGAAATGTCCTAACAATGACATTGGGATGAATTGTAGTAGGTCATGTCATCATCTGCCGCTTATCTGGTCCTATAGCACCTCCCACAGGTGGGGGGCCCATGGGAGGTGGTGCTGTCCAGAGTGGGGCTGAAACCCACGGCCTCGAGAGATGTAATAGCTTTGGTGCTCTTTTGAATTCCCATCTTTCACCATCATCAGGTCAAAAATTTGATTTGGTCGGTACTTTGGATTATGACCAAAATACTTAATAATAACTTTCCTATCAGCCTCAAATGTACTTTGTGCTAATTAGCAAGTGTTAGTATGCTAATATGGTAAAAAATGATACCTGCTAAACATCAGCATGTTGATCCATCTCCAGTTTGTTGGGGTGGTGGAAACGACAGAGATGGATATCTCCAAACCTTGGCAAATAAAACCAAAACAATCTGCATGGCTGGACACCACTAGAGGCAGATGTTTTTTTGTGACTTGGCTGAACTGACCCTTTAATATACAGAACAGAAAACATATACTGTACATAATTTCTGTGATACTATGGCTCAACAGTACATTCAGTATTTTCTGTCTGTTCACCAGGTCCTGTACCGTACTCTGAGTTACAGAGACCGCGTTCCAGCAGAAACTGGAACAAACACCCGTGGGGACCGACGCTCAACAACTGAACCCCCAGAGCGACCGGCGGACGACCCAGCTGAACTCTCCACACAGAGCTCGGCCCCTGGCGTGCTGAAGATCTTTGGAGATGAAATCTGTGCTGGTGCCAACTACAAGAGCGTCCTGGCCACGCCACGGTCCAGTGCGCAGGAACTGGTCAAAGAGGCACTCGAGCGTTACTCACTCAACAAGGCTGCTGCCCACTCTTATGTCCTGTGTGACGTTATTGGACGTTTGGAGGGGGGAGGTGGGATAGGAGGAGGTGGGTGGCGGACGGAATGCTTGCGTGCGCTGGGGGACAATGAAAAGCCGCTGTTGCTCCAAGAGCTGTGGAAGCCCCGAGAAGGACACGCTCGCAGATTTGAGCTGCGCAGGAGAGCAGAGGTGGAGGAACTCAACGCCAAGGAGAAGGATACCATCACTGCCGGTGAGCACACACACAAACAAAGGCACATAAACACAAACAGACACACTCGCGCTTGTAGATAGACAGGTACACACATACACAGACACACATACACACACAGCAGCTGGTCTAATTCCCTTCCTTTCCTAACATGTGAAACTCAGCAGAAAAGCACAGCTCGTTAGCTCCTCTGCAGTGAGAGTGTTTGTGTGGATGTGTGTGTTTGAGTGAGTTGTTGTCAGTGATAATTCTGTAGAGAAGATATTATTTCTCTGTGATTGCCAGTGTTTGTTTTATATGGAGCTGCTGTGCTGAAGACAGTGTTTCATCTGGGTTTCTTTTAGAGACACACTCACATGTGCAGTTGAGCACTTAAAGAAACACACACACACACATACAAAAGCTCACACACAGACAATGCAGTAGAAATGCATGGACAGCTGGTCGATTGATTGAGTGAAAGCTGAATCCCATCCACCCATCCACAGAGGTGTGGAGTACTAGAAAGGTGTGCAGGTGTGCAGTAATAGAAATCTACATGAATGTGTGCCTCTTTCGGAACCATGTCGTGACCTTTATGTGAAATTGGTTTACTGATTGATGAAAACTTTGCCATTTACACACACATGAACACACATGTTCCTGTGCATCCTGTTGAAGAAATTCACAAACACCCACTTTGTGAACAATGGTGTTCAGTGAGATAGATAGAGAAAGTATTTTCAGCCTCACAGAGGTTGCACTCTGCAGCAACACCAACATTTCTCGTGAGGCATGCCAGGGTTTAGTGGTTGCTATGTCAACTTCTGTGGTAGCCAGAGAGTCAGTCAGAAATCTCTTTTACTGTTTTTCATTGCTGTATGGTATAGCTGTAGGATTTTCAGACAGCAGAGAAGCTATTGGAAAGCCTTGTGAAATTTTTAAATTTCTGCAGTTTCTTGAAACAGCTGGTAAATGTAGTTCTTAGAGAACTTTCCAAAAAGAGGTAAATTGTGAATTTGTTGGGGACTATTTTCAGCTTTCAGGTTAACACACACTGGAATGGAATGTGTGGATCACTGATGTGCTTTTTTTTTTGGACGGCACAGAGGAATGCACAATATCAGGCTCTAGCTACACAGAAAATACTGGTTAGATCAGTTAATTTTTGGTTTTGGTATTTTAATTGGATTTGTTTAGAAGAAAAACTGATAATGACCAACCTTCCATCTATTTCATTAGAAGTATTTTACTTTACTGTGCTTAAAAACATGGCAAATACAGTTTCACAACTTATACCTTTGTTTTTGTACCTCTGTTTAGTATCTGAAAATATAAACAAAATATATACAGCAAAGCATGCCTTCTCTGATAAAACTGCTTTATTGAGTTAACGAATATAATACATATTAATATACATATTTTCATTTTCACACTAACCCTTTCTCGATTGTGTTATAGTGTTTACAAAGCTCACATACCCTGAAGTCTCCTTTCTCTCTTCTCTGTCTCTAACTTGTCCTTTTTTCTCCCCTTGGTGTATGTGTGAGCGTGCATGTGCATGTGTGAATTGTGTGTGTTCTCACATATACTTTATATGAGATAGCACTTTAAAGGTACCATAGGATTTTCATTAAGTATACGAACACATCACAGCCAAGTTAATAGTATTATCATGTATAGGTGATACATTCTACATCCAGAAATCTGCAGGTTTCTGTCCCACCTCCCGGCTCACTGGGAAAAAATGTCAAAATCAAAGACAAAAACACCTGAATTTACTCACATAAAAGCACAAAGGAGACCAAATATTACTGTTATTAATTTGACGGTGATATGTTAGGAGGAAAATCCTGTACCTCACACCTTTAACCGTGTATCTCTCTTTACCAACTGGTGATGTGACACCACAGACCCTATTTGCTCCACAGTGCATGTGGTGTGCGGATGGTGTGTTTGTTTATGGGGGTTATTTTGTGCTTGGTGTTTTGGTGAGGGGGTGTTTTCTCAGTCCCCCCCGCTTTCCTAATCCCACCTACCCTGCTGTAGGGCCTAAAACCCCCCAATTCCTGGCGGCTCTAATGGGTCGGTCTGGGCTTGGGAAACACAGGAGCTCCCCCCTACGGTCTGGTCGAGTGGTACAGTCCAGCTCTAAAGGTGGGGACTGGCCTCAGGTAGGGTGGCTGTCAGTCATTGCCATGGAGACCACCTTTACCTGCGTTGTCACCAGCGCCACCCCCATTGCCAGTGATTCAGACAGTGTGAGTGTATGTGTGTAAAACAGTGTGAGTCATTGCATGGCCTCAGAATCCTCAAATATAAATCATGAGGAGCTGCTGAGTTCACCTTTCATCAGGCTCACTGTTGTCAGCCATATGTGCTGCTCCATCCAGCACCATTAATGTCATCTGACTGGTTTTACTCACTTTCCACTCTGTTCACACATGACTGTGCCTGAGAAGTTACTTTATCCAGACGTCACTCATCAGTCAAACATACATGCTAACAATGCGTTGCATGCACGTTTGTCACTTTCTTCTTCTTTTCTTCTGTCCTCAACTTCTCTTTCCCTGCTCCACCTCTTCTTTTTGCTCCTTATTATTCTCCACCTGTTCTCCCTCTTGCCCTTCTTTCTCCTTCCTTGTTCTCTTGCTCGCTATTCCTCTCTGCCTCCCTGTAGATATTAATGCCCAAGCTCGTAAGCTCCAGAGGAACAGGGCGAAGGGGACACTGACCCTGCCCCGGTCCAGCAACTCATCCTTCTGCCGCAGCCTCAGTGAAACCAGCCTCAACCAGGTGGGGCCTCCCGTTGAAGCCTAGTCGGGATGATTGATTGTTATTATTCATGAGACTGTTATCAGCCTGGCTTAAATCCCAAATGCTTGTGTGTTTCTGTGTATGTGTGTGCATGTGTTTTCAGCTGGGAGTAGGAGAGGAGCCCAAACGTTATTACTCCACTCTGCCAGGGCCCTTAAGGGGCCGAGAACGTGAAGTGGCCTCAAGCGGCCGGAGGAAAGAGGAGGGGGGTCAGGGGGGAGGAGGAGGAGGGGTGAGGCACTCTCTGTACCAGTCACCACATCTCCTGCTGCTGCAGGGATACAATCGGCAGGTGAAGAGAGTAAAGAGGTTCATGTGTTTTGTTCCAGACTCCTGACATGTCTGATCACATTGTGACACCACTTGTGTTGTGTGTTGAAGGACTGCCTGGTGTACCTGCTGAACAGAGAGCAGCATACAGTCGGTCAGGAGACTCCATCAGCTCGCCCCAACATCTGCCTGTTTTCTCCTGACATCCTGCCCCTCCACTGCCGCTTGCGCAGAGTGCCCGCACCCCGTCGGCATGCCAACAACAACAAGGGTGAAGAGTTGGCGGAGAGTCAGCGGTTCTGTGTTGCTGTTGAGCCTGTGCTCCACGCCACAGTTCTGGTGAACTTTTCCCGCTGTGAGCGCTCCACCACGCTGCGACACGGTGACCTCCTCTCCTTCGGAGCACATTACATCTTCCTGTACAAAGACCCCACAGGCGCTAAGCCTCTGCCTGCTCAGACTTTGGCACGCCTTCGCACCCTGGGGCAGCTTTACGATGCAGGAGTGGAGGAAGGAGAGGGTGGAGCTCAGACTTGTAAGATGTGTGGTACTGTGCTGAAGGACAGAGCAGCGCAGGTGTCGAGTGTTCCAGCAGTTAGACGCAGCTTCAAACCTCACCTGGTGAAGCCCCGCAGCGGGGGGACAACAGCAGGAGGACCCCTTAGTTTGTCAGGAGGGGAAGGAGGTGGAAGTGGAGGAGGAAGAGGAGGAAGAGGAGGAGGAGGAGGAGGAGGTCAGAAAAGGAGGCTACAGCTGGAGTTTGACCAGGCTCATGAAGACCAGCTGTTGAACAGAATCGTGTCCCTCATTGAACCTGGAGGTATGTGCTCTGATGTACAATATAGTAGAGAAAATAAAACTTCAGTAGACTTAACTCAGTGCAGTATTCTTAATCTCAGTTGATGTACTGTGCTGCAATTAAAGGCTCATTTTACCCAAATTACAAAAATCATTTCTAGTGGTATCAGGTTTTATTGGCCTAATTTTTTAGATGACAGGTGTATGACATTTCTTTTACCACAACAGTACAGAGGAGATGCATGGAATCTCATTTCTGGTGCTCAAAGCATTGAAAAATTAGATTTTTAAATGCGTTTATTATTATCTCATTTGAAGTTTAGGCCAGAAACATGAGCTACAGAACCACAAATTGAGTTCTGGAATGAGGCTGTCAATAAAATACACAGGTGCAGTTCATCATACAGAGATTTGAGTGCAGTCACCCTGTAGTATTGAAACCAAAAAAAAAAAAAGAGATAAGCAAAAATGGTGAACAGAGCATTAATAACTGTCTGCTTCCTGACAGTAATAGTCCCATTTCATCAATCAAGTTTCCTTCTGTTGTCAAAGGTTATAGATATCAGGTGAATATATAATAAATCCATGAAAAAATGACAAAAATGAATGAAATTTTCCACAGCAACATTTCTTTCCCCTATCAGTGTCCCTGTTACCCTGGATAATCCACAGCCCTCTCTGTCGGCTGTTTCACTGGGAGTATTTCTCAGCTGGAAGGTAGTTCCAGTGAAACTTGTTGATTTAAAAATGCTGGGGGAAAACATATTTTATCAAAACTGGGATGAACTGATGCTTCAAATCTGTGTCTTCCTTTTAGGAGATGACCATAAGCTGACTCCAGCCTACCTGCTGTGTCTGTGCATACAACACTCCGCTTCAACCTTCCCACCTGGGAGTTTTGGAAAACTGCTCCTCAAGATCGTTCGGCGAATCCAGACCATCGCATGGGTGAGTCTCTGCTGTCTAACTGTCTCTCACTCTTTCTGTCTCTGTGGCACTTTGGTCTCTGATTAAGATGGCCTCATGTGGAGAGAAACCAGTCAGCCATGTCAGGTCAGGTGAATAGTTAAACAGAGTTGCAGTTCACATGTATTGTACTGTCGTACTGACTTGTAGACACACAGCATTCTCCTCCAACTATACAATGAATTTTTAGTTTGGAGAATATGAACTTTTTCTAAACCATTTTTTCAGTCTGGAGTTAGATCTCACCGAAGTACAGAACCTGCCAGTTTGGGGGTCTCTAATGATCTGTGGGTCAGCATCTCTGTTTCTGCCCTTCTTTGGTTCAGCTTCTGCTGCCCATCTTTTTTTTATTTTCTAAACATATCTAAAATTTATATTGGTAGTGGTCTCTGTTTCAGATCAGGTCGGTCATGGTACATTCAGGCCAATAGGGCGTAAGGTATTTATCAACGTGCGTCACTGTGAGCATGCAAGGTTTTGTAAATATGATCGTGGTATTTCGTACTGCAGGTTAGTGATAGCGTCATGAAGTGTGCTTCTCCTACGCACACCCTAAAAGTTTAATGAACACCTAATTGCAGTGTGTGCGTGTGTGTCTTTCAGGAGAAGACAAAGGAGCTGGCTCAGAAGCAAGCTCAGCAGTGAGTATTGTTTTCCAACTTGTGTTAGACAGAAAGAGAGCATGTGTGCTCATGTTCCATTCTTGCACCATGTACGTTGGTGTGTTCAAGTGTGTCAGTATGTCTACCTGCGTTTATCCCTCCGCTGTTTTTGTGTGATTGTATGTGTGTGTCCATGTAGCCAGGACCCGGCCTCCCTTTCTCTGCTCAGTATCTCAGACTTGATCCCAGACCTGCAGACCATTTTCTTCTGGATGTCCAACTCCATAGAGATCCTCTACTTTATACAGCAAAGAGCACCAGCATACACACACAACATGGAGACGCTGCAAGGTACACACACAAACACACACAGTGTGAATGATGAACGTGGAAACAACTTGGCTGAAGAGTCATTACTCACAGTGACATGCAGTGGACACTGATAGAGCTACACTCCCTCTCTCTCTCACTATATATCTCTTAAGTATGTGTGTTTCTCTGTCATCTGTGTGTAGGGTCAAAGGAGTCGTTGCTATCGGCGACCATATCAGCCAATGAGGAGGCAATGACCATCTTGGAAGAAGTGATCATGTACACTTTCCAGCAATGTGTCTACTATATCACCAAGGTAATCTGTCACCATGGCAACAATGCCATCTTCTTTAAGACCAAGGCATTTTTTTAATCTTGTTTTTAAAACTAGGTTACCTTAATAATAATAACAGACTGTCATTCACACAGAAGACCTGACTGAGTTGTCTCACACACACACACACACACACACACACACACACACACACACAGTTTCTGACTACATGTTGTAATAATATGATTAAATTAGATGTTATTCTGCAGTTTCAGATCACTTCACTCATCACACACGCCTTTGTGGCTGTATGTATGTGTGTGTCTGTCTGTCTCCAGGCTCTTTATGTAGTGTTACCAGGTTTGTTAGACTGTAATCCATTCCCAGTCGACAGCTCTGAGCCCTGCTGGAAAGGAGGTGTAGGGTTTCCTGAACCTGTACGCAGGGTCCTGCAGGTAAGCACACTTCTTGTTTTGTACTGTACTGTAGTGCATTTAGGGCTAGTGATTAAACAATTACTTGCTTAATAAGTTATTCATTGTTGACTGCAATTTTGGTAATTGATTAATTGGTAAGTAATTTATCAAGGAAATATACCAAACATTTTCTGGTTAACATGAGTATTTATTGCATTAGAATGCATTCAAACTTTTTTCTAGGTTTGCTCAGATTTCTGAAAACAGAAAAAAAATCAAATTTGAATTCTAAGATCAATCTCAGGATTTAATTTGTTTTATCATGGCTACTTTAAAGAGAAAAAGTTACGAAGATATAAACAGAGTCGCACTGGCAGAGTGGGCTGTTGACGCCTCTCTTTATTTTGCTTCATACAGCAAGAAATTTTGTCTGATATAAGGTGACAAATATCTGCAGTGGTCAGGACAGCCAGACTCTTTGTTTCTTTGCCACATTGTTTTCCTGCCATTGAACCATGTATTCAGACTTATCACTTGTCTCACAGTTCCTGATGAAAATAGATTTAAAATGCATTCTACGAGTATTTGCTTGAATTGCTAATGACTCATTGTTAATACAAACAGTTCATGCTCACAGAACTTTATTTTAAAGAGATCCCAAAGCTAAGATACCAAATATGCCAGGTTGACTTTTGGAGAATTGTATATGACATGATGCATGAGACACGGTATAATATTTCCATGAAAAGTTTTTAGTTTGAATATTTCACAAAAAGAAATGGAACAAGCTGTACAAAATATATAAAGTATATATATGTGTGTGTGCGTGTGTGTGCAGGTGTTTCAAAATGCCCAGGAGCTTTTGCAGGGCTACCAGGTCCACCCAGAGATCCAGGCTCAGATGTTTGCTTACCTCTTCTTCTTCTCCAATGTGTCGCTGTTTAACCAGCTAATGGACAAAGGTAGGGCAAAAAAAAAAGCATACACACTCACACTTTCTCTTCCATTAGGCCTCCCTCAGGACCTGTACAGTTGTTAGTTATATGACAGAGAGAGAGAGAGAGAGAGAGAGAGACGGTGTGTCCTTGTGTCCTTGTCAGCATTTTGACAGAGACTAACCCAGATTTGTCCTCAATGCCCTTCTCCTATCTGCATTCTGCCCCCCCCCCCCCTCTTACTCCTCCTCCTTCTTGCCTTCCTTCCTTCCATCTGGCCATCAGGGGGTGAGACAAAGAAGAGGAGAGGTAGGATTGCATGGGGGGAGAGAGGAGATAGAAGGGGAGGGGGTGAAAAAGGGCAGAGTGAAGGGTAAAGGGCTGGAAGGCCATTCAGTCATTGTGATGACCTTGCTAATAGTCTATTACCTCTAAAACAGAACAGTCTAAATACAGAAAACGGTCATTTACCGCCAGCTATGTCTGGGTGTCCAACTACCCATCACTTCCAACCTCTCCACAGCCTCCCTTTATATCTTCAGCCACACGCACTTATACACAGTTACACACACTCACACACATGCCATATGTCTTCATTAGCCAGTGGAGACAGGAGAGATCACATGTCTGGCAAAGGGAGAAGGAGAAATACCTTTATATTCATGCAGAGGTTATCCTGCCCACCCCACCCGATCTCCACCTCTCTCCCATCCCGTCTGTCTGGCTGTTTCCTTCTCTCCCTCGCTCACCATCAGCATTGATATTTCAATGCTGATGGTGTCCATGGTAACAGTGAAGTGAGTTTGTAGCAGGTAACGCTGACGTTTGCATCGGGCCCTCTGCAACTCAAATTCAGCTAACGACACACGCACACTCGTACACATAAATACACTTTTAGCCCGATATTATGGCAACTCAGGAAAAAAGACTGATCAAGGATGTCAAGCTTAAGAGATGTAAGGGATGGTGCACATGCAGCTGCTCTGTGCTGGGGTTTGCTTGATTGTGTGTATGAGTGTGTTGTGACATCTTGCACCCTGCAAACAGATTATAAGGGACAGGTCTTTGCTGTTTGGACTGTTTGTTTGAGAGTATACAATGGCTTTTTCTGTGTGTAAGGTGAGTGTGTTTTTGTAAACCAGCTGCTATGAAGCATTATGACACCTTTGCTAAGAGGTTAAGTGATGTCTCGTCTGTTTGAATGCCTCACTCATAGATTACTGTATGCCTAGACATAATCCTATTACTGTGTGCATGTGTGTGTGCATCCAAAACATATGGCAGAATATTTGAAGGGTTATGTGTGAGCTGTCTTAATATAATACTGCCAGTTTGTCTGCCTGAAGGTCCCTGTTATTTCTAACTTAATACTAAACCAAATATCAAACCTCAATATCTTTTTAGTAATGACCAAAATTTATCAGTAGCACCAATAATTATAACGGTCAGGTATTGACCTGGCATTGATTGTCTGACCAGGTTCATTATCTTGTTATATCCAGTTATAATTTTATCCCCAGTTATAATTGGTAGATTAATCAATAATAAAAAATAATGATTAGTTGCCTCCTTACATGAAGTAGATGACAGTTATTCTATGTGTGTGGGTTGACAGGTTAAGTGGGAAGAGTGTTATATTGCTTAGGATTGGTTGTACAATTGAAATATAACGCGTTGCAGTTTGTTCCGATTGTATTTTGAAAATGTGTTTCTAATAATTTCATTTTGTTTGTGTCTACTTGTGTAGAAAGAGAAGATGTAAATAAGCTAGTAGCTAAATGTGGTACATCTCGTCATATGATTTAATGCTTTTCGTACATGGTCCATTTAAAAGAAAAAAAAAAAAAAAAGGTACCCAGCTCTAGTCCAGTTGTTTGTCATTGTTTGTACCAAAGCCCAGCAGAGGCCTGAGCTCACTTTAGGGGGTATTTCAGAAAGCTTAAAAAGGCATTATGGCTGCAGTGAGGTAATGCACTGACAGATTGACGAACTATAGGATACCAGCTTGGCAACGTTGAGAGTTATCACCTGCTTAACTTGCCATAAAACTTCTTTCAGTTCTTTGATGTGATACGGAGAAAGAAAGGCTTAGGCAGAGTGAGGAATGCAGGCTGTGTGCTGGTTTGTTGTGCAGTAAAACACAAACCCAGTCAGCTGAGCCCCTCTGCAGCAGTCGATTTGTATTCTACAAGGAGCAGGCGGCTGGTGGCGTTTGCTATTGTTTCATTGACTTCAATATCAACTTAATTAAAAATTAATGTCTCTATTTCTGTACAATACACACAGAAACATCCATGAAACACACACAGTCTTTTACTCTTTCTCTCAGATGTTCAGACAACCGACCTTAGAGAGGAGATTTACTGTAGTGTTTTGATGAACACTTTGTGTGTGTGTGTGTGTGTGTGTGTGTGTGTGTGTGTGTGTGTGTGTGTGTGTAGGTCCATCTCGGGGTTGGTTCCAGCGGTCCAAAGTGCTGCAGATTCAGGCGTGTTTGCGAATGGTCATGGAGTGGGCGAGCAGGTCCGGTCTGGGACATCTGGCCGACAAATTCTTCACCAAACTCAATAGCGCCGTTTCAGTACTGGCCACACCCCCACAACAGCTCACACAGGTAACACACGCACACACACACACAACTACAATCTTATACAGAATTTGTCTGTTTACGTTTGTGTCTTTTTTTTGTGATAATTACACAAAGAGAAAAGCTTACTGTATTAAATTTCATCAGTCCAAACAATGGAGGCTATCAGTAATAACTCCTGCAGTCCTAAATTAGCAGAGAACAGGACAACTTGACTGGTTGAAATCAATTTTCAGACGGTCAGAACAGTTGGTCATGAAGCAAAGTCACTGTGATCAGCTATTGATGGATAAAGTCCCTGTACCACACAGTCAATAACAACATGCTACTGCCCTTGACTGCTTAGCTGTAATACAAAAGGATCTCCCAGGGCTTCTGACTTCTTTTATTCTTTTGTTCCCTGTCTGCAGCTAAGTTGGCGAGCATTGTCCAGTGAGCACCCAACTCTGAAACCAGTCCAGCTGCACAGGATTCTCACTCAGTACCAGCTCACAGCAGAGATCGGTCTTGTCCCAATATGGCAGCCCAGCAGCGAGGACGAGGCTTACATATACAGAACAGGCACGTGTATGAATTTGTAGATGGGCGTGTAAGTGAGTTTGTATGAGTTTATTTTTGTGGCCTACAGAATTGACAAATGAATGGCAACACAAAGCCCTCGTGTTACATGTTTGACCTGCAGATACAATATATATTGGCCTGTATCTCTGTAACTCATTTTGGACAATGATTACAGCCCAAATCAAACTAAAGGTCATCAGTGTCATTGTTAAGTGCCTGTTAAGTGACAGCTTCTTTCTGGAGGGTGTGAAGATTGAGCACAAACAATTACAGATGAATGAGAACAAGGACATTCGCTACAATCAGTGTGTTAGTTTACACTTTAAAGAGTTAGGGTATGTTATGTTTACATGCACAGTCAGGATACAGGATGTATGCATTCACTCTGCAGTCTCATCCAGATTCTGCTCATCTGTAGGTATCCTCTGAGTTAATTCAGCAGTAGTGGATGAACCTACTTTACTTTGTGACTGAAAAAACCTGGATACATATTTTGGTTTGATTAACAGTAGTCCAGGTAACGCAGGGTAATCAGGTTTCTTAAAGTCAGGATGAGAGTTCATCCAGTTTTCTGAAACCCTATCATAACCAGGATACTAGCGTGCTTGTAAACACACTGCTAAAGCATAAATTTGTGTCTTATCTAATATTTGATGTACCAAACTTACTTAAATAGTTAACTGTTAACTAGCAGCTCTAGTTAGCTTTAAATGTCTTCCATATAGACAGTGGATATAAAGTCATTAAGGAGTTCTGTGTGTGAAAGCTGCGAAACAGAGAGAGTGAGAGGCCAATAGAGCAGCTGTACATCAATCCTGGATCAGGCCTTTAATGATGTATACATGAGTGTGTGTGTGTTCATGTGTTAACATCACTTTGTGTGTGTTCAGTGGACCTCCTGGAGAGCTTTGAGAACCACCCTCCCATAGTGCTGCCCAGCGCCGGCTTCAGAGTGGACTTGGACAGCGAGTGTGTGGAAGACAGCATCTACAGACAGCTGCTCTACATCCGCCACTACCTGTGGGGTCTACGCACCAAGACGCAAACACACACCAGCACTCCCATCGTGCACACGCACTCCAACGGAACCAACACAGCTGACTGGCCCGACGTCCAGGTCACAGGACTCACACACACACACACAAATATACTGCATACTGTCAAATACACACACACCTAGCAGTAATCCAGGCCATGTGCCTCAGCAGCTGTGGTTGTTGAGGAGTTCCTCATAATCCCGTAAATGAAAGACAAAAACCCTCTACTCCAGCCAACTGCACACACACACATACACACTCACATAAACCTAGACATGGTTAAATCATGGTTAATCTGATTAGTCTTTAGGCTGTCTAATTAGTGGGAACGGCTGACTAGACCATAATCCCTAGTGTTACTGCACCCTCATATGTACACATACACGCGCTCACAGAAACACATATGCATTCACAAATAAGCCAAACGACAAATTTGTCCATAGAATGATTATACATTCAGTTTTCAATCATCTCTAATTGAAGCGTTGCATCTAGGAACAAAGCTTTTTGGACACTGCAACAGAAATTCTCTACGACAACAGGAATATTTATTTTCTTTCTATTTATTTCCTTTGCATATGTGGACCTTTTGACCTCGTACTGTCTTCTTAAGTCTTTCTGTTCCTTCACAACACAGAGGGAGCTGCTGCCTCCGGCCCACAGCAGTCCCCGCTCTGGGGGTCCCGGGGACGAGGTGATAGCAGACTCAGGTGAGGAGAGAGGACGGGACAGACCCTCAGGTCAAACACATACTCACAGCCTCAGAAGGAACGGCACCGCTCACCACCATCGAACAGCAAACCCAGACCCGTCCTGCCTCTTGACCCCTCCCAACACCCCGCTGTACCCTGAAGGAGGTGGAGGTGGAGGAGGAGGAGGAGGAGGAGGAGGAGGAGGAGGAGGAGGCCCCAACACTCAGACTAATGGCTGCACCAGCAGAACTGTGGCAGAATGTAAGAAGGCCAACGGACTCATCACCAATGGACTGGAAGGTAAGCTGAATTATATACAGGAAGTGGACAAAATAACAGGAACACATGAGCAGTATAATGGAATCCCATACAGAAAGACCACAATCTACATCCACAGCACATTGTAAGGATCGTAAAAGTAATATTTTTTTGACCCTTTGTAGTAAATCACATATTACATGGTGTTTTTGTCATTTTGTCCACCCCAAATGTGCAGCTGAAATTCTACACCTTGCAGTTCATTATACACCATATTAGGAAATTCACTGATCCAATTTCTTTCTCCCAATACCGATTCAGACACCTCACCTCAGGGTATTTGCTGATACTGAGAGTCAGGATGGTACCATAGCTCTCTATTTCCCAAATTTAAACTATATCACTTTAGGGGGGGAACCCACTGAAATAACTTTTATTGTCGTGACTGAATGAATTTTAAAACAGCATTAATTTAACAGTATTTAATATTAATGTCCACTAAAAATTAATTACACTGTTTTGGATCAATGTATCCCTACACAATATATTATGAGTACAAAATATAATAACAAAGCTTTTCAGTCTCTTTTGGCCCATGCATTTGGTTTAATAACAAATGTTCTGTTTGATTCAGTCTGATTGCTCTGATCAGCTTTGTTTCCAGCTGCAGAACTGTTAAACCCACTGTATGCTATCCTCTGGGCACCAGATGTCAGGAAAACAAATTTAGCAACTAGAGAAGAATGTTGAACATGTGTTAAAGATACAGATCTTTTTTTTTCCCTAAGCTGCTGCTGGAAGTCCAACCAGATCAAGAATGAGAGCTAACATTAGGCTCATCACGTCCAGAAATGTGATTACAATTAGAGATGAAGTTGCTCTCTGTCTGCAGGATGTCTAAGTAGTTCATGTTAACCATTATAACTTTATAAGGTAACCATATAATATGAGTTTTGTGACTATTTTGGAGATTTCCGGCCCCAGTTGCCAAATATCCATGAATGCAGCTCTAAATACACACTTCTTCTTGGTGCAGGTTCAGTGTAGTTCTGTAGCTGAAATGCTTGAGCTAGTTGATGAGCTGTACCTCACATGACAGCAGCATCTCTTGTGCTGTTCTTACAGTGCAGTGAGTGTGACATCTGCAGGCTCTTGTCAGAAACACAATTGTGTGTCAGATTAGCTCAGTAGCTGCACCTTTGCATGTGTCTCAGTATCTGTGTGTGTCTGTTCTGCACAGCAAGACCTCTTATGTTTGTCCAACCCCATAGCGAGACCCTGTGTGTTTGTGTGTGTGTGTGTTTTTATGGATTTGGGTGTCCGTATCCTCTGCAGGGTGTATTAGTGGGTGTGAGTTTCCTTTCCCTGTATCCTCCCCTGGCGCCCCTCCCCTTCCTGATGACTTGTGTGTGGTGTTTGTAGTGGAACTGGACAAGGGACCCTACGGACTGGGCATGGGACTCATAGACGGCCTGGTGAGTAGACAAGAAGTTAAAAACATTTTTTGTTGGCAGTTTCATTAGTGTGTTTTTGTCTTTTTGAAATGCTTGGTTTACTATGTTTGCTACAAGAATAAGTAAAAAAAAAAAAAAAAATAATTAGGAAATATCATTGTAGTATCAGGCTTAGACCAATTCAATTTTATTTATATAGCGCTTTTCACAATCAAAACTGTCTCAAAGCGCTTTACAGAGACCCAGAGCCTGACCAAGGTCACATCTATGTTTATACTTCTATTCATTTGTAAAAAGTTTGTTTATTGTTAGATTCAGTCTCAGAGAATTAGTTGCACCTCTGCATATGTAAAATTATTGATAATAAAATTTGATAATCGATGGATGAATTCAAGTAAAAATGCCAGTTTCTTTACAACTATGTTTGAGGTGTTACATGGAGACATGACAGCTAAAAAGTTCTGGTTACCTCTACACCAACACATGCATACTGTACTCACACTTATCCCTCTTGCAGCACACTCCTCTCAACGCTCCAGGCATTTACATCCGGACTCTGATCCCTGACGGACCTGCTGCCTCCGACGGCAGACTGAGGATCGGAGACCGCATCTTGGCAGTGAACGGAACCAGTCTGATAGGAGCAGACTACCAAAGGTACAGAGGATGTTCAGTGGTGCTGTCTCTGCCTGTAACAATGCGCTGGTGGAGATTCATGATGCTGCTGGTTGATATTGACATGAATGACAGAGTGAGCATTCTTCTCGCAATGTTAACCATACCCATTGCTGTCAGCCTCTTAAGGCCATTGATTTCTTTGATTGATTGGTGTGAGCCCAGACAGTGATGCTCCTTCATCCATTCTCTGTCTCTGCTGAGCTTCATGTAACTAGACTCTGTTTTTCTCTCTCTCTCTGCTTCCTCGTGTGCGCTTCACGCAGCGCGGTGGATCTGATTCGTCTGGGAGGAGGTCGACTACGTTTCCTGGTAGCCAAGTCTGACCCCGAGGTTTCAGAGAAGATCAGTGCCTCCTCCTGCTGACCGCCTCCACTGCCCAGCTAAGATGCACACACACTACACGAGAGGTGGGACAGTGAGACATGCAGATGTGTGCACTGATGAACAGGGTACACACAAACACACACCCGTGCGTACATACGCCGCATGAAATATGAATGTGAAACCCAATGTCAACACAGCACAAAGCCAAGCAATCGAGCTGGAGATAACGCTCCATGACTCCACTCAACAGCTGCCAGACCTGCCTCCCTCACGCTGACTCCTACAGGGTCTGTGTGACAGACAGAATCTGTAACCCACCGCGACATCAAAGGAATATGCTGCAAGGAAAGTTGCCTAATTAATCAGCGTTTGAGGTGGGCGAGGTCTAACCAGCCTGTATGCAGTTTGATGTGGTCTGAAAGCACAGTAGATGGTAGGGTTTTAATTTCTCTTCAGTCAGCCCTTAGAGCATGTGCGTACATTGGACTTTTTCCACCTGTATTTTAGAGTAATTTGTATTAGTGATTCACACGTTAAGTAGCATGGTAAAATAGCTGCCCAGCTCTCAGACACAAACTCAAAATGTACTTCACACATGGAGACAACCTCAGTGAAAGCTGGATGTCTTACACAGTGCTTTTAGAGTGGAATGTTTTATAAACCTGTTTGTTAGCGACTCCCAAGGCATTATAGCTGTCTGCTTTTAAACAGACGTAAACTATTATGTATGAATCTTGACTTTTGTGCTGGAGAGTGGGCGAAGCAGGCAGAGGAAGCAAACTCGAGAATGTCAAGACATACAACCCAGCTCTTCTTTTTCACATTTAACCTCATCATTGAACTTTACCAACACTGGAAAAAAGATGAACTCTGGAGGGTCCACCCACACACACAGACAGCAGATGTGCAGCTGTTGTGGGACATTGTTTATTAATTACCGGATCATCAACACATCATGCTTCACTCCAGAGTTTCTGGTGCACAAGTGTGTATAAACCAGCCGTTTTCTTGTCAATATATTCTGTATGTATCTGATTAAGATATGTAAATAATTGTTTGTAATAATATTTAACATTTGGTCACATACTGTTTGGACAAAAGAGAATCTGCATTTGGGGAAATCAGTCAAGCTTTTTTTCTGAAACGTGTAAATTCTGAAACCTACTGATGGGGAAAAAAGAAACTATTTTCTGGAAGGAGAGAAATTAGTTGAGGTTTGTGTCATTTTTCTAAACATTATTCATTTACTTTAAGTCCAATGAATACAAAGGTTGCTGTAGAACTGCATACTACTGTTCACACAGGTCATTAAAGGGTCACTACACCTATATCACATCTACAAATATGTACGCTGTCACTTCTAGTGATAAAACCATTCAGCTTTTGGTCTTTTTTTTTTTTTTTTGTCCAAGCTTCTGAGGTATCTGTCGAAGAGATTTCTACCTTCAACAAACGCAGTGGGGATGAATGGAATTTGTTTGTGGAGTACTAAAAATTTATATGGAAAACATTCAACAGCAGTGTCCCCATTTCACCGGAAAATCTACTGATTTAACTATGGTTTTCATGGAGACTGTTTCTTTTCATGGAAAGTCGTGAAGACCGTTTACTGTGTATTCTGTCTGTGCATTATCCAGAGTAATGGGGACATTTTTTCTGGAAGAAAAGGTTGCTGATGAATTTTCAAGTAACTTTTCAAGTCTGTGAGTACAAAACATCAAAAGTCCATTCATCTGCACTGTATTAGGGCGGAAGCACAAATCTCTGAAGCACATATTAAAATCTAAGCAAGAAAAAACAAAACTATGTGCATGACTAGATACAGAACTGAACTGACCCTTTAAAGACACCCAGTTTAATAGGTCACCTTTCAAAGCCTAGGTAACTGCTAGACAAAAAAACCCCACGCTTTGTCAGTTCTGCTTGTACGTTGGTTAGCCTTCTTCCCTGACCCCAGCTCCACAGAGGTCCCCAGAGATGACCAGGATCACAACATCAAAAGCAGTGACTCTCTGCCTGCCTGTGACCAGAATCACTTCCAGGAAGGAAGAGAAAACACCCTCATCATGACATTGCTGCAAGAGGTAGTCAAACAAGGGGACGAAGGACTGTGGGACAGTAGTTTTTAATGTTTAATGTTACTGTTGCAGTGTCCTTTTTTTTTTTTTTTTTAACGCATTACTGTTTTCATTTCTAAATTCTTTCTCACACACAAAAAAATGTTGTCAGTGTTGTTTCTTTTTCCCCATCAGGTTAGTTTAAGTCTCAGTTTCTGATTCTATTCATTACTCTGCAGTTACATTTTATTTTCAAGCATTTGAAGGTTTCTATGACATTGAGCTCACGCATGTCTGTTCTTCTTTGGTCATTATTTATACTGTTTAAAAATGATGGTACTTAAGAATAAAGACTGTTGGATAATTGCATTTTGCTGCTTTGAAACCAAATGTAACAGAGACTAGAATCTTACCCATCATGGCTGACAACACATCACACAAGAGAGGACATAAGAATATTTACGTCAATGAGGAATTTTAATTTGTGCTACACATTTTAACAAATCACAAAAACAGGAACATTTAAAAATACATATACTTCTCTATTTCCAGAATGTTTACGTATTGATGACAGCTGTTTTTACATTATAGCAAAATATTTTTTTCTATTTTTCCAAAAAGAGAAAAAATACCTTCTAAATAGCTTTGTCATTTAGCAGATAGAGCAGCATACAATCATTACGCATCTTTTTTTGTTTCGTTTTTTTTTCTTTTTCTAGTGCAACAACAATCACTGAAATCTTGCGCAAATTGTGCCTGATTGCCAGCTAAAAATGAGGCCTGTGTGAGGACATTCGGAAAAGCTAAAGGCAGAGTAAGAATGAGTGAGAAAGAATCGAGAGGGGGGAGAAAGTGCTGAAGAATATCTAATTAAGGCAGAGTCTGTGACAGGAATTGCCAACAGCTTGATGCCTCTGTAGAGACTGTTCACTGAGGAGAGGGAGAGAGGTAGATTGGGAGAAAGACAAAAAAAAAAAAGGTTAAAGAATATAACAGAAAATGAAAGCAAACGAGCGGGGAGCTAAGAGTACAAAATGTCAAATGTACCATATGGAAAGACAGAAAAGGGACAAGAGAGAAGTTGAAGTCTGTGTGGTCGTGTTGGTCCCGCCCTTCCCCTGATAAAACTGATACAAGTCTACTAATGCAACATAATTGTCACCAATGTAGTGTTGCTGATCATGTACTGTTAAAGAAGCGCTGTGTTAACAATCTAAAAAGGTAAAGCTGTCTAAAATAAAATGACAAAAACAAATGTAGAAATATTTAAGGCTTTAAGGATTATTACAATAATGCTTTGCTGTGCCAAGACAAAGCCGTACGCACAGGCAGTTCCATTTCTCCTTTTACTACTACAGAAACAAGAAAAAAATTAAAATAACAATCAGTTTGTCTACATTAGGTTAGCTCCACTTCAATCAACTCTAAATAGTTGCCTCTTTTTTTTTCTCTTTTCTTTTTTTTTGCCCTACCCTGCTCCAGCTTCACTGCCCAATTACCCAGATCAACTTGAGTCTGAGGAGCTTCACACTGATAAACCAAACTGAGCTGAAGTGAAGTGAGAACTGCAAAGGCCCTGGTTTGTTATTCCTGGATTTTGTCTCATCTCTCCTTCAAAAACATTACCCCTTTCTTTTTGTGCTTTACAGAGACAGGAAGAAGAAGAGACACCTCACATTCTGGTCTTGGCCTTAATTTTGACATACTCCTTTTCTGAGAGAGACAACTTGTTTGATTTCTTCTGTCTCACTATATTCTCTAAGGATTGCCTTATGAAGAGTACAATCGTATTCTTAACAGTCTTCCAAGCCCCAGAAGCTTGGTCTGCAGCTACGTCCTCCTCTTTCTATCCACAACTGTGCTCAACTACACAATATATCAACACTGATCATCACAGTTTATTCTGTAAATGCAGGCCACTCAAATCTCTGAGCACACATTCCCTGGTTTTAAATCAGGCAGTGACTCTAATCAGAAGTGCAGGAGAGGTGAGTTCTTTGGCCTGAGAGTGATAATAACCGATGCATCTGATCCATCAACAAGAGGAAAGGTTGTATCTGAGATATTATCCAACATTCACATATGTAAAAGTAGTGCTCAAATGATTTTAATATGCATAATGCTCTCATAAGCTTAATGTCCTTACTTGTGTTGTCAGTGAATGGTTGATTACATTAAAAAAGACTGTAAAGCTGAAAAAGTCCTGAAAGATTTACTTGCTTTTAAATTCATAATGTATTTGAAAGTATTCGTCTATTTTTGACCAAAATATATGTTCCTTACAATTGAATTCCCTTCTATTGAGAGAGGCTGCCTGTACATTTTTTGGCCATGTCGGCTGCAGTCATATCAAATGAGTATAAAAGGTGAAGCAGTTAGGGGACGATAAGGAGGCTGTCCATTGGGTACCTGGTAAGAAGGCCTGGGTTTCACTTCCTAGGGTCGTGGGTTTGTGATGTCATGGCAACGATGACAGGCTGCTGGGCAGGTGTGACTTGATGCTGAGCAGATTCAGTGCCACCCTCGTCGTCCATCTTTGGCCGCTTGGCCTGGGGTGGCTGCTCAGCTAAAGTTTCTGCACTGGACTGTCTGCTCACAAGCACTGGAGAGGAGCTGGAGGCCTGGGCAGCTAAGATCTGGAGAGGACTACTCAGGCCTGGGAGGGAAATGAAGAGAAAAAGGATTTTAAAAAGCCAGCTGGAGTAAATATCTACACTGAATTCTCAGTTCATTAGGTCCATCTAACTAATACTAATACAGTCTAAACAGTATTGATTCCACTTTATAGTCATTTTGGAGGCTGCAGTTTGTGGTGCTAACTGTATTGAATTATCCAGAAATACAATTTCTGTACAATGCAATACAATAATTTTGTCCTCCCCATTTATATGAGTGAGGGTTGACTAAATGATACAAACACCTGTCTGTATAATACAATACAATAAGACAGCAGCACAAACCGCACCATAAAGTTAAATCAGCACCTCCTGAAAACAGTTCCAGCTAAAACTGAACATTACAGGCTTGATGAAGGCAGGATTTATCGCAGGACTGTTGTATTAGACTGTATCAGTTTTAACTAGGTATTAGAAGAAACATATATGTTTTAATCTACAGTATGTAATCACTTGTGTGCAGACTGCATTTCACTTAGCGAGCATCAACAATCTATATTCATCATCGTGAATGGTCAGTGTGTTTGGCAGTGACTGCTGCAATAATCTTACCAGATGCATTAGCAAGGCTGGTTGCTGTGGCAACGGCAGCAGTGGTGTGTTTGCCATTCTGGGTAACAGGACGAACAGGAAGTTGATGTAAACCTGGGGCCGGGTTCCGACCATCCCCGCTCTGCACCGCACTGTCCACAATCTGGATCACTCGCTCTCTGTTCAGCTGGGCTTCTGAGGGGAAAACATTATACGTTTCAAACATGTAAGAAGCACATTTTACTAAATGATTACAGAGCTGCACAAAAGTCAAAGGTAAGAAAGACTAAAAATTAGACTAAATTATCTTAGTTAGTTGTCATGTTATTTATTGTGTCATGCACATCCAAAGTCCCAGTCCCTGTGCACTTAAAAGGCATACAAATACTGTTGCAGTGGTGAAACATTTGTCAGACATGAGCTTTGTCTTTTGTCCCAAGCTCAACAAATAAAATCTGCCATTCATCCAGAGGAATGGATTACAAATGAAGGATATTTTACTAAAAGGTACAGCCATAAACTCATCATATAATGAGCAATGAAACATGAAATGGAGTTAATCTCAACATCACAAATACTGCTTGTTTATATACTTAATCAAATCACTGACTGACACTAACAGCAGGTTGTTAAATTTGTACATTGACATTCAGTCACACTAGAAACATTCAAACACAAGTGCCTACAGTATCCCTGATCTGCAGATTACCTCTGAGCTCACTGTTGCCCTCTGCTCCTCCAACAGAGGGGGCGCTGTAACCATTCGGAGGGTTGGAAAGTGGGGGGGCACTGGTGACCACCCGCATCATGGTGACAGAGGGCTGAGGGTGGTTCTGGAGCATGTGGATGGGCTGGACTTGGCCGCCACCACCTGGAACCAAAGCAAGGGCTTTCCCTGGGCCTGAGGGCAGGACTGTTGGATGAGGGGGTGCAGCCATGATGACAGGCTGAGCACTAACTGGAGATCCTAAGCAGATACAGACCCAAATAACTAATTTCACCTGTTTTATAGTGTGCGTGAAAACCTCCATTTCTATGTCTTTGAATATATTTTGTTTGCATGTATGTGTGGTTGTGTGAATGCTCACCTGGGGCGCTCTGAGAATACCTATACTCAGGTACAGATGCCAGTTTGTTAGCCAGCTGTTCATGGTGGTCGTGAGGGATAGGAGAGCCCTCCCTGCTCAGACATTCAGGAGTCTGTAGCCCACTGGATGGAGGAGAAAGGAGCCCCTGGTGGGTTGGGGATGCAGGGGCGCTTCTGATAAACAAAACGAAGAGGGAGAAAAACAATTAGCACACGAAAATACTTCCATTAACATACAGAGCTCCTTTCACTGCCAGTAGCTTCTGCTGAACATAATGACCTAGAAATTAGACTTACTTTGTTCTATCCAATCAAACGATAGCAAGGAGCAAAAGCAGAGAGAAGGGAAGAAGAGTTAACTGAGTCAAAACCGAAGAGATGGAGTATGTGTCTGACAGTCTTCTGTGTCTGTTTGTGCACACACAACCATGCAGTGTCCTACATACCTAGAAGAGAGAGGTCCGAATGGTGTCCTAAAGCAAGCCACCCCTCTTTGCCTTCTTTTCCTGAAAGCTTGCTCCACCAGCTTGCTCTCAGAGGCAGAATCCACACGCCAAAAGCTCCCTTTGCCAGGCTCATCTTGAGAACGGGCCACTTTCAGAAAGTAGCGGTTGAGTGACAGGTTGTGTCTGATTGAGTTCTGGAGGGAGGGAAATAAATAAGCGCATTACAGAAAGAGAACTTTCAATACATCTCCTCTGCCAGCTCTGCCTAAATGTGCCTGATAAACATACAAGTCTTTTTTTCTGTTTTATTCTTCATTTGTAAAAGTAGTAGTAATATCCAGTTGAAGAAAGGGAGACTGTACCTGCCAGCCCTTGTCTGCAGTGCGGTAGTAGGGGTAGTGTTTGGTGATGTGGGCGTAAATGCCACTAAGAGTCAGCTGTTTGTCCGGGGCAGAAGAGATGGCCTGGACGATCAGCTGTGCATAGGAATATGGTGGCTTGGACTCATCCTGGACAAACGAGACGCAAGTATTAATGAACACACATCCTCAAGCACATATTGTACAAGAAAGTGGTTTAAAAACAGAACATTAGAGGCAATCAACTTTAGGACAGCGTCACTGCTGGGTGCTCACCTTGGGGCTGTCTCCACCAGCTGATTCCCCTCGCTGCTCACCTCCCCCACTTCTCTGCTCAGCAATGTTTCTTCTCTGCTCAGAAACGGCCTTGGCAGCATATTCAGCTGCTAACTGGAGGTCAGAGGTCACGTTGCGTCCATAGCGGTACCCCGATGACCCTGCCCCACGTGGACTTGCTGGACAGGAGTTAGGAACACTGGAAAAGGGAGGAAGAAGCCTGTGTTAATGGCTTAAATTGATGGTTTAAGTCCAATTCTAAAAGCTGCCAGAGTAAAAATAACTGGAATAACACAATTAACTTAATCTTTCGCTAAAAGAATGTGTAATACATAATGGTACTGGTAAACCGCTCCTACAGTCAATACACAGCTTCATGGCATCACAGCAGCTCACTTTTAACTGAAATTCAAGACAATGTTTGGTCTACTGAGATCGTTGGACAAATATAACCAAGAGTTAATGTGACCATCTGGTTCTGGATACATAAACGTGTTCTAGGAGAGGTTAACTTTGATAATGGATAATAAGTCAAGATTAAATTCCTGTTCAATTCCAGCAGATCTGTATTATGAATGTGCACAAGGCATCTATAGCTTCTAGATGCATAATAACCCCATTCGGAAATGTCAAAGAGGTCCTTTGTCACCCAGTAACAAAACCCAAATTAGCCAACACTTTTTACAATCATTAATAAATCATTATACAAATATACAGGAAACTGTGTGAGGTGAAGCCCAAATTGCAATTATGTGATTATGCAATTGTGTAAAAAAAAAAAAAAACAAAAAAAAAAAAACAAAAAAACAAAACTATGTAAAACCAGTAATGAACCATTACTCATATGCCTTAAGAAGGCCTAAAAATAGCACAGGAAAAGAAGGAGCTTTGCTATTCAATTCCACATTTCAACATTTAACTACTGTATAAAAAATGGAATAATCCACAGTGAAATTATAAAAATTCTTATTCACCTTTTTCAGTAAATCTTAATTAAACACAAATTCAGTTCAACTTTAATTGTAATTTAATTTGGAAAAGCGTAAAAAAGACTTTCTTATACACACACAAGCTGTGTGGAAAAATAATTGCAGCTCAGATCCACTGTGTTTTAAACACATAAAGTGATCATAAAATACACAACAATTTGCAAAAATGCTCAAAAGTAAGTTAATTATTAACTAGGTTTTATCTGTTGCTGTTGAGAGATGGAACACAGGGAAAACCCAGTAACTTATTATACAACATACACCTGCTTCTGTTAGTAAAGTAAACAGTGGTTTCTGGGAGAGTCAGTGTGCTTTGATTTGCCTTTGGCAACAGAGAGCCACAGATACAGAGACAGCAACACACACACACACACACACACACACACACACACACACACACACACACACACACACAGAGGGAGAGAGAGAATAAGTTTGTATTTTTTGGCTGGGGAAACTAGGCTACAGGCTCTGTTTTGAGAATGGCTCAGTAATCTCAGTGTTGAAAAATGAATGAAGACGAACAGAAACGTCTAACAGTGCTCAGGGACTTCTTAAGTATAAAACACAACTGTATCTGTAACTCTACACGCATGCATCATCAAAGTTATACGTGCCTCCATGAGGGAGAAAGGGTTGTCTTTTCTTTCCCCTTCCAACAATCATTTCACCCTCTCTGCTTAAGCATAGGAGCCAGCAGTACAAGTGGCTGGCAGGGGAGAGGAATGTTATTATACAGTATATAGTACTTTTAAGTTGCCAGACAGGAAAAGTGGCTCTAACCACTGTGTGAAAAGACAACGTTGTTGTGCTAGTTGGAGCACGTGCTTTTGCACAATACTCTTCCGTTGTAAGTGTTGTATGTGGGTACTGTTGAGGAAGGTGACACAACAATCTGCCCGAAAAAGGCCACAGCAAAAGTAGTTCAGAGATGTATGAGTAAGCGTCTTTACTCTGCTGTGTGTGTGTGTGTGCGTGTGTGTGTGTGTGTGTGTGTGTGTGTGTGTGTGTGTGTGTGTCCACGTGCGAGAGAACAGGAGCTGAGGGCTGAGTGGGAGAGGCAGGGGGCTCTGAAAAGGAAACCACGAATGGACGGAAAAAACGGCCTGCAGGCAAAACAATCTGCCCAATAGCCAATCATACACCTCAAAGCTGCAGTCATTCCATATAAGGCAGGCGCACACAAGCTGACATTGGTGGGGATGTATGATGTAAGGACAAACACGGACCACCAGAGGGTGCACTCCACATCACCACGCTCTCCAGTCCCACATGCTGTATACATTTTTAGAGCCATGATTTTCAAACATGTGCTATCACAGCTGATTAGAGTGCAGGTTTCCATCTCAACAGAAACACTGCAGGGGCTAACGAAAATACCTTCACCCAGAGCAGATATTTTCAGTAAAATTAGCTGATACACTATGTGGCTGGGAAAAAACTGTAGCTCTTTAAAACCAACGGAAACTGAGCCTCACATATTTGCAAGTCCACACAGATGACTACATAAACATGAAAACACATGCACAGATCCAAGATAATGAGAGAAGGTAACTAGCTCATTTAATCTGATAGACCTAAAACACTTGTCATGTGACGTACAAAGACTCAGCTCAGTCACGTCAAGTAAAAAGGTTTTCAGTTTCTTAGGATAAATGACTTATCTAATAGGAAAAGATCCCACAGTGGCGTCTTTTCATCTCACTGTTTCTATGTCCCTCCATCATTGGTATACACTTGTAACCTCCTAAACCTCCTTTGTTGCACAGAAAAAGACAAGCACTTACATTAACGTGTAAAATGTAATACACTGATGTCTAATTCATACATTATCACAGGTTTGCTATCATATTAAAATTTGTAGTAGAAATTTCATCACACTGAATTCATGATGTCCAATTAATTCTTGATGATGTTCGTTTTGTATATGTATTTTTTACTTTTTATGATTTTGGTGATCTTTGTTCATGTTGTGTGTTCCTAACCTTCATTTAATCTCTATGAATTTTGCTGAATGATGTTTCATTTATTAGTTTTTTGTTTTTCTTTTTTCCCCATAAGTTGAGGAGGAGTCGATTGTGTAGGCCTATGGCGTTTTGACCTTTCCTGTCACAACTGTTTGTCTTTCTGACTTTCTAAATCCCAAGATAATGTCATCCAACATCTTCAATTTACTATCACAGTACAAACTAACAACCCACGTGTTGATCTAAACATACATCAGAGGCGAGCTCTGAGCTTAAACAATCACAGCAATGGACTGTAAGTAAAAACACTGACTCCTGCTGTCAAATCTGGACACTCTGCCTTTGCAGCTATGAAGTATGTGTGTTACATGCTGTGTTTGCATTTATCAAGGTGCACCTGTTGGTGTTCATCTGTGTGTGTCTGTGGGTCGCTCCTTACCTGATGGTGCCTGTGGGCGAGGGCAGCGGAGAGCCAAATGCTCTGATGTGCTCTTCATGCTGCTGCACTGTGGGAATGCTGATTCTAAGAGGGGAAATGTGAGGCAGAAGCGAGCGAGGGGGAGGAGAGGACTGCTCTTGCTCTCTGTGCTCCTCGGCCTCCAGGAGTGACATAAACTGGATCTTGATGACCGTACTAGGAAAACGAAACACACACCTATTGAGAGCAGGATAGCAGGAGGGAGAGATGGAGGAAGACAAAGTGGAGACAAAGTTTGATTAGTACCTTCTGTCTTATACAATGACTGACAGCTAAACATTTCAAAAATATTGTGTAGACGGTGTTCTGGAGCTTGTTATCATATCACATATCACGCAAATGCTATCTGCTGAAGAAGATCATGTGATACTACTGAAAGCTAGAGAACAGCTGCTAAATGGACCTTGTGGTGAGATTGTTTTGTCAACTACTGTTTCCAAGGACAGGAATAAACAAACAGTCATACTCAACATTATTATATATTTTACACTTAGTGGGCATGAGTCTAACGTAGATCTTTTTTTATTTCGAGATATTAAATCATAACGCAACAACACATTCCCCTTAACTACAGGGGTTTGTTTATAATACAAACAATATCTATAGTCAATACCTTCCACAGACTAAAAACTAGACTCATCTAGACTTAACACAAAACCCGCTAGCCTGGATTTCCTGCTCTCTCCTTTTCACAGGTCTGGACAAATACCTCAATAAAAGCAAGGATAAGTAAAAAGGCCCAGATTAGTTCAGCCTAAACAAAAGCCTCCAAAATAATTATATGTGTGAGGGACTGGGTAAATCTTTTACAACGAAACCTTAATAGTTTTAATTTTTCCCAGCAGATACAGGCAGCAGCATTGTGTATTGAGAGTAGTTAAGTAAAATCTTTGTGACTGCAACCATCCTAAACCATCCTATCTGACCACTTATAATGATTGTGTCTTTGAGGAAGAAATGAAATTCAGACTAATTCAAGGAGTGCTGAGCTACAGCCAATGTCAGGCTCAGCCCTCCATATAGAGAGGTACAAATGAAAAGAAAATATCCACACAGGCCCACAAATAGACAGTTACACCACACAATGGTTAAAAAAAAAATGGAAGAAATGCTCTATCTATTCTTTTTCATTTGTCTCCTGAAAACTTGTAGCTGCCAATCCGACACTGGATCCATGAACAGACTGCTCACAGCTGTCTCTGCCTGAAGCAGGCCGCCCTCAACAACTGAGTGTCTGCAGTGAGAGAGGAAAGAGGCCTGTGGCAACTCCAGAGGAGCAACAGGGTTCCTTAGCTGAGATGGAAGAGACTGTGGACACAACAACTTCATCAACCCCAGCTGTATGCCAGAGTACCAAAGAAAAAGCCACTGTTGAAAGAGATCCCATGACTTTTTCATTCGTACTTGCTAGAGAGTGCAAGGGAGACTCTGAGACAAAGTGGAAGAAAGTTCAGTGGTCTGATGGGGCCAAAATTCAGCTTCTTTTCAATCATGTTAATACTGCACATCACGCGAAACACAGCATACCCAGCATGGTGATGGCAGCATTATACTGTGTGGATGTGTCACTGTTGCAGGCTAATTTAAGACTTGCAAATGTAGAGTCTTAATAAAACGCAGAAAAATACAAAAACAAAATCTGCCGCAGCCTGCAAAAGAAGATTTGTTTTACAGCACAGCAATGCGCCCTAACACAAAGAGAAATCTACACAAGAATAGCTTAAGAACAACAATGTTAATGTCCTGGAGCAGCCAAGTCAGAATCCAGGCCTCAGTCCAATCCAGACTTTGAGGCAGGACCTGAAAATTGCTGCTCACTCAGGGTCCCAAGAGAAACTTGACAGAGCTTGAGTAGTTTTGCAAAGAAAACTGAAATCTCCACATGAATCCCAATGAAACAGACTAAACCACAAAGACTCAAAGCTGTAATTTTAGCCAAAGGCATCTCTAGTTTTACTTAAAGGGCACGAATACTTGTGCAAACAACTGTTTTGCGTTTGTATTTGTACTCAACTTGGATTTTAACGTTCCTTCTTGCTAAGCAGTGTCAAATCACCTAGTTGATCCAATAT
This sequence comes from Toxotes lorentzi, assembly GCA_037833715.1. NCBI lineage: Eukaryota > Metazoa > Chordata > Actinopteri > Toxotidae > Toxotes > Toxotes lorentzi. The sequence goes on from JBBMJY010000020.1 coordinate 5,014,275, forward strand.
GATTCTAAGCTGTAAAATACTGCAACGTAAATATTGTAAATGCACCAGGATAACTAAACTAATTCAGAGTTCTGTTTCACACTCAAAGGGCTTCCAGTTTTAACTCAGCACGGTTTGTAATCCTGAGACAGGCTCTAGGGCCAGAACAACACATGCATACATGACTGTGGTGGATATGGCCTTGGTTTGTAGGTCTTGTGTTTACTCCATGTGCGCCTGCAACGAGGATGTCATTTCAGCCTGCACTTCCTATTCAATGCCCGACACACCCCCAAACAGTCTTGACAACCTATCAGAGAGGAAAAGGGCACATCCCCCACCCCGACCTTCCCCCCACCCGTCCCACGTCCCACCCTGTGATTGACTCATACACAAAGTCAAAGCTTTCAGTTTCTTACGCTTTCTGTTGTATTAAACGCACCAGTGAGAGCTAAATAGTTAACCAACAACAGCAAACCATATTTAAACACCAGAAGGTTCACCTTGACAAAAAAAGCAGTTGAAGTTTAAATACAAAACAAACACACCTCTTCCCTACACGACTGGTGAGCTCAACCGTCAGGGGTGCGTTTGTTTACATTAATGTTTACGTGACGGCGACACGTTGGCTAACAGCCTCACAACTAGCTAGCTAACATTATCGCTCTGAAAACTGTTAAGACACGACTTTAATCTGCAGCCAAGAGACTTTTCGTGTGGGTGAAACATTGTGCAAAGTTTATACAGTTTAAAAGCCAATTCTGCCACAATATCTGTGCGAAATATCAGCCGACGCGAACTTTTTTTTTTTTTAAGTACATTTCCTAACTAGCTTGTCGGTAGGCCAAATCAAGCTAAGCTTGCTAACAGCTAAAACTAGCTATATTAATTCACAAAGGGCATCCAGATAAATAAGCATCAAATGAAATTTCTCTGTGAATTAAAGGTGGAGGGGTGTATTGGCTTATTATGTTACAGCTTCACTGTAAACACCAATGTTATAGCACGTTTACCCAAATCTACACGATCAAATCACACTGCTGTCACAGCGGTGTCTTGACAAACTTTGTCTCCCGTTTGAATGCGGAGGTCGTTTGACAATACGTTATAAATTATCCCCCTGGAATATTTAAAAAAAATAATAAATATATACATATATATACATATATATATATATATATATATATATATATTTTTTTTTTTTTTTTTTTTTTTCAACTCTTGTCCCT
>JBBMJY010000020.1:5020055-5035242 GCA_037833715.1 Toxotes lorentzi
CTTTGTGACTTTGTGGTCATTTTGTGACTCTTTGTGGTCGTTTTGTGACTCTTTGTGGTCGTTTTGTGTCTCTTTGTGGTCGTTTTGTGTCTCTTTGTGGTCGTTTTGTGTCTCTTAATGTGGTTGTTTTGCATATGGTTTTAGTCCTGTTGCATCTCTGAAGTTTCTTAGTCTATTTTTTATTGTTTTCTCTTTTTACTCGTTTGTTTGTCTATCTGGTCATTTGGTATGTCTTTATACACATTTTGTGTCTAGTCATACTTGTTTTGCATTTCTTTTAGCAGTTTTATGTCTCCTTGTGCTCATTTTGCATCTTGTTGTACTCATTTTGTGTCTCTGTGGTTGTTTGATTGACTTACAAACAAAAATATTAACAGTCACTTCATACAGAAGCTCTGGTCCACGGGACCCTTGTCTCCTTAAGCCCCTGGGCCTGTGCACAGTAGAGCCATTCAATAATCCATCTGCTTTGGAAGTCTAGAGTATTGTAAGATGTTATTTCGGCCCTCTGACCTAAGCCCATACCTCAGACAGACAACATATTTTGAAAACTTCTTATTGTACAGCCACATTTTAATCATTTGCTGCACCTACAAGTTGCATACATACAACACATAACAACAGTGTGCAGAAGAAAAATCCACACCATGCTTTATTGTTAACACAGGCTCTAGAAATGATCCGTATGCTGCTCAGTTTAGGATGAATACAGATAAAAGGTATAACAGGAAGTAAAAAAAGAACTAACTGATACAGAGGGGCACACAACTATACTATTGTCTTGAAAAACTGACATTGCGTTTTGTTGGTTCATTTTTATACACGATAGGTGTGTAAACAAACAATAAAACGAGAATCTTCCATCTTGTTGGCTTTTTAGCTGGAGGATTCAGAACGTGGCACCAACTTCAGTTTAATTGGTCGTTTTGGCGCTACCAGACCCTTGGAGTCTATCTCAACGGGGATCTGGCAGGAAATTACATGAAAAGAAGTGTGAACAAAGTCAGCAATACACAAAATTCTGCCTTGTTATTCATCAAACAACTGGAAGTGTCAAAGAGGGTCGAAACCTCATGCAAAGTAGAGGGACCCTGTCGGACATGCTATACGACATCTTATCTCAGTATCATTATTAAATACAATCCAAACAGGATCCAAACAGGATTTTGATCTTTGGACTAACAGGAATCCTAATAACACCTGACCTTTAATATCCTTAACCATCTAGCCATGAATAATATTTGAACATGTGTATGACTTTTTTTTAAAAAAGCAGTAACAAACAGTGTGTAAAGATGAACATTTGTGGTCTCACCTCAGTCTCCTTACACACAGAGAAGCTGTACCTCTGCAGGATCTCCACCAAAGCAAGTTTCATCATCAACAGGGCAAATCGCATGCCAATGCAGTTCCTTGGTCCAGCTCCAAAAGGCATGTATGTGTAGGGATCAATATTCTCCTTGTTTTGCTTGCTGAACCTGAGGATATACATACGCATTTATGAATTAATGAGGCAATGACCTGCAGAGCTCAGGCCCTCTCTGAGAGAGGTTTAAGTAATTATTGTCTGTTTTGGCAAACTTAAATGTATAAATCCTTCTTATACCTCTCAGGTTTGAATGCCTCCGGTTCGGGCCACAAATCAGAGTCCCGGTGCAGGGGCCATGTGGGAACCATGACAACCATATCTTTTGGAATCACAAGGCCATTTATCTCCACAGTCGCCTTTGCCACACGCTCTAGACGTGGGGCAATGGGGAACAATCGAAGAGACTCACTGATGACGCTGTCTAGATACTCCATTTGCATCAGCTCCTGGTACGTTACAGGAGCCTACACAAACACACAGACACATATAGACATGACCATGGACCGCTGCTCTTTCAAATTTGACAACATTAGGAGTTACCATATGTTCTGAATAGATACACTGATGGTTGACAAGGTGCAGAAAGAAAAAAAATCCTGCAACTGACACAGCCTGTAAAATTATAATATCCAACAACTACATTGGTGTATTTACAAATTGTACCATACCTTAAACTTGAATCATTCCAGTAAAAAAGAAAAAAACACAAGTAGGTAATATTCTAATTTTTGTTGTACCAACAGTGGGATTTTGAGATGCAGACCATTTATCCATACTCCACTGATCAATATTATTACAATAAACGAATGATTTGGGGAAATATGCTTTCCCAAGTGGTCAAAAACCAATGAATTACTTTAAGATCTCCCTGCTACCTCGAATTTTGTCCTCTCCACACTCTCTGCTTACCTTGTTAGGAAAAGTGGAGTCAATTTCCTCCTGCAGCAGTTTCATGACATGGGGGTTTGTCGCCAGATTGTAAGCCAGGAAAGTCAGAGAGGTGCTACTTGTTTCGTAACCAGCAAAGATGAATATCATGGATTGAGAAAGGATCTCATGATCGTTTAAACCTGAGGGGATAGCGAGGAGTTGTGATTTAGAATAGCTTCACTTTGTGATCTCATATGTGTGTAGATGTGTGGCTGTGTATGTGTTTTTCACCTTTATCCTCATTTTCTCCCTTGTTTTTCTGGGAGTCAATCATCAGCTGAAGGAAATCCACACGACTCTGAAATCAGACATTATGAGGAATTTAATGATATTTCTGAATATGCTGATACAAACATAGAGTGGATAAACACACACATACATACATACATGCATACCTGTTGTTTGCTGGTCTCTCGATTAGACTTGATCTTCTGCAGTGCAGCGTAAAAGAAGTCAATGACAGCGGCAGGGAAAAAGGAAAGCTCGAGCTTTTCAAATACAGGACTCATGAAGGGGAAGAAGGCTGAAGATAAAAAGAAAGAAATGTATTTGTAAAGGAAACTGGGAAGACAGTGACAGTATTGACTGTAAACATTCAGTGCGAGTTACCAAACACAGATATTTTTGTTTTACCAGCCAGGTGACGGACAAATATACAAATAGTTGTATCTTACAAAAGTAAAATGAATACTGTACCAACAAGGAGGAAGAGAGGGTTGAAAAGGTCAAACTTCAGCATCTTCTTGATGTTAGCAACAAAGGGGTCTGAGGGGTTGTTGAGTGAGTCTATGTCTACACTGAATGATGTGCTGGTTACCACATCCATACTATAGGGTCCAAAGAACCTAAAGACACACACAAGCACATCAGACTTACTTATTCTTTCAGACTTCAAAATAGCAGATGCTGTGCATTTTCTGGAGTCATATTAAATTAATGTGGTTGTAGTATTGAGTATTCTTACTCCTTAAGCTCTAAGGGCTCATCCTTGTCTGCCTTCTTTTTCATGCTGCTGATCAGAGAAGCCGAGTGCCTCTTCATTATTTCAAACATCTGAGGCACAACCCAACATGGATGGAGAGGAAAAACAGTCATAAATAAATACTGCTTCATTTTAAGGTGTCACAAACCAAACAGGTTAGGAACCCATGCTCAAAAGTCATTGGAGGCAAAGAGCAGTAGAGGGCCTTACCTCTTTCAGTCTTCCTGAGGTGAAGGAGGGAGAGAGGACACTGCGGATCCTCCTCCACTGATCATCTTCAGCGATGGACACAGCATCGTACATTTGCCCATTCAGACGGAAGTTCTGTAATAGAGTGAGAAAACATCTGCCAGTGAGGACAAAGTTCAGCTGAGTGCAGTGACCATGAGTGACTGAATGTGTAACAAAGAGTGTGTGCATACTCTGCGGTTGGTGAAGAGAGAGTAACACTCCTTTATCAGAACTGTTTTTATCATGGCAGGATCTGTGATGCACAGCACAGGCTGACGGCCGTCATAAATGCTAAATGTGATAAGAATAGAACAGAACAAAAATACTAAAACACCAGGTGAGATTTTCATGCAGTCACAAGCTTGTAAACAGGTATTTAAGACTACTGAGACTCTTATATACCTTATGTAGATGCAGAAACACACTGTGCACATAATACCGTACAACATGTCGACTTACCCCCATGTTTTCCCGAATTTCTTGAAACAGTCTTCATCAAAGGTAATGAAGCCCTAGGTAGAGAATAATAATTTTTAAACCCATAGTCCACTTTAACGCGCTGAGAGATGTTGGTACCATATGTATAAATATGCTAGTCACAAACTAAAATTGCGAAGTTTTAACTGTTAAAAATATTGCTCTGACACCATTTAATAACAATAAAATAAAGCATTTTTAAACACAAATCATTCCTAAAATACAGTGTCCAGAGACAATCTTTCAGCCACCACTGGTAAAATTTGAACCTGCATTGTCAAAATGGAATAATACAACTGAGATACTTCTATCTACATATAAATAATTTAAAGCACACTTTGTTCCCTCTTAGATTTTGACTTTCATCAGGAACAATTTCCCAAATATTTCAGTAGTGTTTCCTACTGAAAACTGTTCTTAGCAAGCAAACTGTTAGCCTAAGCAAACAGGACACCTCAATTCACCTGTTACACCTGTACAGAGTAAATTAAAAGACTGTTGAAAAAAAAAAAGATAAACTGTGATAAATGGATATACTGGAGGTGTAATGATTCAACTTCATGAAGGCAGGATTCATTGCCAGACTGCTGTATTAGACTGTATTATTTCAATAAACTGTAACCTGAGTGTATATTGTAGGTTACTCCAGTTTCTGAAAAGTCATGTTTACCAACCTTTCTATATGCCAGCATAGTGCCAAAAAAAGGGATTGGTTTGGGACCAGGGATACCCATTCTTTTAAATGTTCCATATGGCCAACAGGCATACCTGTAAAAAAGCATAAAAACAGGAAGAGAGAGGAGAAGAGAGCTCTATCATATACACAAGGAAAAATATATAATAGTACAAATACTTAAACACTTACACAAGGATCAGTGTGATGAGGGTAACCAGAAGGGTCCATGTCTCAGCGGAGAAATAGGCGAGGTAGTCCATCTCTACAAGTTTCCTCTCTTCTATCAGTGGTTGCACAAGTTTCTCTGAAGCCGCAAATCATGAACAAAGCCTTTTATGTCCTGCTTGTCAGAGCTGTTGCGTGAGAAAGGCAAGTGTGTAAGAGTTCAACCAATGACAGGCAGCAATGTCATGTGAATAATTAACAGGAAGGCATTGGCAAGAATGCATAGCAATAATTATTTTCTGGTTTAAGTGGACAAAATACAAATAAAGCTAAATTATGTAACACTAATGTTTTTCTGCATATGTATGTAGGACATGTAGTCAGGTATGTAGAAATAATCATTCCCGATCTGTGGTCATACAAAGACATGTCCAGACATGTGTTTGGATTTATGAGTAGCAGAAACCCATTTGCTTTCCCTGTTTTCCTTCTTCATACTGTGACACTGCAGAGGGGAGGGAGGGGCAAAGTTCTTACATAACACAACTGGAAGTGACCGCACCTCCTGTAAAAATGCTGCCAGAGTTCAGTGCAAAACAACTTGGCCAAGCAAGAGGGAAACATGTCTCTTCTTACTTTCTTCTCTTTAGAAGCGTGGATGCTACTGATCACATTCATCACCATATTTGTTATGTAAGCATCAGGGATCTGTAGATTTTTTGCACTGCATGTGAAATTGCTCATGTAAATTTACTTCCCCTTCAGGGGTCCTAAAGTTACTTTACCTTTCAAGTGAACGGTAAACAGTGTCTGATTATTGCCATGTGACTTTCAAGGCATTTAATTCTTTTGTGTTGTGCAAAGGTATGGCTACTGGACATATGGAGTATTTGAGAAATTGGGGATCCCTGGTCCCAAGCCAGTGATGTACTGGGGCACATTAAGCAGGCAAAACCATGTATGAAAATGTATTTTTAATTTTAAATTATGGATTCTCATCATTTGAATTTAGAAATAAATTTCAGACTAAATTAGTAAAGATCCAGACAATGATGTATGTTAATAATCTCTTTAATTTCTTTTACTAGGTTTACTACATAGCTGACAACGAGTGCGCTCAAAAGTATGGGAGAATATGGGGGTGAGTCCTCAAGGCGATTAAAAGTGTAAATAGAAGAACTACACCTTACACCAAGCTACGCGTTATTATTCTATGTTTTGTGAAACTGTGTGTTTGGCAGGGTTTGACCCTTGATCTTCTAACTTGTCATGCCAACAGCATTTTAACAGGAGCAAATATTCCCCTACTACACTGAGAAGAGTTTTACACTAAATGCCCAAAATGTAAATATGTGTTTATGTAAATATCCAGCATGTATGAGTTCAGGAGGCCGGTGCTGGCTGTGATGGAGCCAGACATGCTGAAAACCATCCTGGTGAAGGAGTGCTTCACCTATTTCACCAACCGCAGGGTGAGAACACACAAGATTATACAAGATTTACTCTGAATGGAACAAAAGACAGAAGAGTGTAGTACAAAAGACTGTAAAGTGATACAAGATCCTTTGTTCACTGATTTCACACAAAGCAGAGTAACGCTGCCTTGAAGTAGAACTCTAGATGAATGTGTTTACTTGCTTGGCAATTCATTGGTTTTTAGTTGTGAAATACATGGTGACTGGCAGTAATAATAAATAATGCCACTTTTTTTCATTTTTCAAAACTGGTAAATAATTCTGGGAACAAGAAATCTAGACAACATTAAAAAAATTAACAAAGCAATTTTCAAGGGCTTCCACATTTTAATGTTGAGCTCTCTGCATCTTAACTCCCAAAGGTTTCATACAGTCTTTTTATTAACATGGTGAACATGACCTCATTTGAAAACTCAATTAAAGAATAAGACTGCTGTACGCTGTACACTGGCACTCGTTTACTGTCTCATATCATGCATACATTCAAAGCTAAACACAAGTTTACATGCATCTGACCGTTATGCACCTTTAGAACTTACGTCTGAATGGAGACCTACATGACGCAGTGTCTATTGCCGAGGATGATCAATGGAGACGGATTCGTAACATCCTCTCCCCCTCCTTCACCTCTGGTCGTATAAAAGAGGTAGGAATTGTCAATCTTCAATTCATATTTAGGTCACCTGAAACCATTAACATATACATCGTCACCATTATTGGACCTTTGTTTATTTTGCCTTCTCTTCCTCTATATAAGATGTTTACCATCATGAAACATCATTCCCGCAAACTGACAAACAAGCTGCAGTCCAAGGTGGACAACGATGAAGTAATTATTGTAAAAGAGTAAGTGGTACCATCCAATAAATGGTTACTAAATGTCACACAAATCAAACCTACTGTCCCTTTCATGCATCCTCACAGAGATGATGCAATTGTGTGAAATGAGTGAAAACCAAGTGTGTTAATGAACTTTAGAGGTGGTGGTACTGTAGGTGGGTTTTGTTACCCTGGGACAGAGCCAGGCTAGCTGATTCCAGTCTTTATGCTAAGCTAAGCTAACCTGCTGTGGTCTGTAGCTTCATATATTACAGTACACACACAAGGATAAAATATCCTACCAGTGGCACGGGTTTCTTTGATCTTTGATTAGTGTAATTTGTGTGTCTCAGCTTCTTTGGACCCTACAGCATTGATGTCATGGCAAGCTCGGCATTGAATGTGGACATGGACACAATCAACAACCCTTCAGGTCCCCTAATCACCCACGCCAGGAAGATATTTAAATTCTCCATCCCTCTTTTCATTTTCCAAGGTACTTCACAGCTTCTCCGTACCACGGTTTTCTTTGCATTGACAGGTATGTTTTCAGACTACAATTCTGCTGACCCTCCTTTCCATCTCAGGATGTTTTCCCTTCTTTCTTCCTCTCTTGGAGCTGCTGGGTGTCTCCTTTTTCCCCAAGTCTTCTATTGATTTCTTCAAAATAGTTGTGGAGAAGATCAGAGCAGAACGCAAAGGGAGCTCACACCAGGTTTGGACAAAACACACAATGAGGGGTGTAAAATCACTGAACCTAATCTGGTACCATTATAGCAATATACTATATATTATGATGTAAACCCTCTAGAAGTTCAACAACTCAAAAAAGAATAAGTTTAAAACTCAACTCTTAAGCTAACATGGATGGGAGGCCCTTAAACTGCTCAAAAAGTAAAATAAAATAAAATGGACAAGGAAATGTCAGTTTCTGTGTTGCTGGGAAGACTCCATTTGCTGATGAAGATCATGTAATATGACTGAAAGCTTGTACCTTTTGGTAAGATTGTTTGGTTGACTATTGTTTCCAGGGTCAACAATAAAACTCAACATCCTGTGAATCCAGATGTATTCCAAAAATCCAGTGCTCATTCATTTGTAACGTGGAGCCAGCAATCTTTAAAGCAACACAATAACTGAAAAAAACTGTCCTGGTTTTCAAATAATCTCATGGCATACAGCCCTATATGTCGTCATACAACACAAACCATAACACGTAAAACATGAGAACGTGTATACCATTTATCTAACCTGTTTTCAGAATTCAGACGATCTCCTTCAACATTTGATCAACTCTCAAGCACACAATAAGGGTAACTAGACAGTTACATCACCCACACACACAGAAATACAAAAGTACACTCAAATGTGTGATGCCCTCATTTCCTTTGTTTTTGCATCACGCTCGTCCAAACAGGTCTTACTGATCATGAGATTCTTTCTCAAGTGACAATGTTTGTGTTCGCTGGTTTCGAGACAAGTGCCAGCACTCTCGTCTTCTTGGCCTACAATTTGGCAAGAAATCCTCACGTCATGAAACGCCTGCAAAAGGAGATAGACTCCACTTTCCCGAATAAGGTAGAGCAGACGTTTCTTGTTCTGGAGTCATTCTCTGCATTTTATTTCAAGATGAAACTAGTTTTCAAAATCTGAATTGTGTTTAATAAAACTGTTTTAACTATTCTGTACAGGGTCCAGTCCAATATGAAGCTCTGTTGCAGATGGAGTACCTCGACAGTGTAGTCAGTGAGTCTCTGAGGTAATGAAAAGATGAAAAGATGGATAATAATAAAAGAGAATAGTAAACAAATTCTATCTCAACCAAAACACTGTGTTTCAAGAATACACATTTGTAAGTTTGGGGTAGTTTGGATTTAATATTTAGTCCGATACACAGTATTTAAAAATATTCTTGTTTTGGCAATAGGCTCTACCCTCCAGGTGCACGTTTAGAACGAATGGCCAAAGAAACGGTCAAGATCAATGGAATCACAATCCCGAAGGACATGACTGTTATGATTCCAATCTTCGCTCTACACCGTGACCCTGAGCTGTGGCCAGAACCGGAAGAGTTCAAGCCTGACAGGTAGCTGCTGGAGTGTTTATGTCTGCACTGTCAAAGCGTACACAAGGGTTAACTAACAAAACACTTGAAAGAATTTCTCAGTACCAATGATTGTTATTTCTCTGAATGTTTCATAATGACTCAATCATTGTTACAAGAAATCTGGAAGTGATGTATGACGCAATCTTTTGAGTAATTTTGGAATTTTGTAAAGAATCATTTATGCTGAATGATATTTGGGAGACTGTGACCGATAGATTTCAAATGATACAGATGAAATGGCATCACCTGATAACTAGGTATGAATAATTTGTGTTATGATTCATATATAGTTATCAGGACAAAATGTTTAACATCCTTAATTTATAACGACTGTGTGTATCAGGCAGAATAAAGAAATTATATAATCATAATAAAGTGCTAGCTGATTGGTATTTGAGGATACTTCATTATTATCATTTTTTAACTTACGCATAAATGTTTAACTTCTTTTTCATTGGCTGCTGTCTGCCTGTTTTCTAGATTTAGTAAGGAGAACAAGCACAGCATCAACCCATACACTTACCTGCCATTTGGTGCTGGGCCAAGGAACTGTTTGGGGACACGATTTGCTCTAGTGATGGTTAAACTGGCCTTGGTGGAGGTTTTACAGAACTTCAGCTTCTCAGTCTGCGAGGAGACAGAGGTGATGATATCAAAAATATATTACATATTTAGGCCCACATGATCAACATGATTTAATTTACATAATATGACACCTAACAAGCCATGTTTGCATCGCGAGACAGCAAGCAGTTCCTGAATTTGTCCATTCCACAGATCCCTTTGGAGATGGATCCCGCAAGCTTTGTTGGACCCTTACGACCAATCAAACTAAAGCTGGTGACACGTTCCATCGCCTCAGAAAATGTGGACCAGCGCAACTAGGAAGGACTTAGAGAGATACATTATTTTAGTGCCTGACACTGCTACATAAAGCTTACAACTATATGTTTACAAATTGTATCAGAAGTTAGTAATCTGAAACAGACATAGCGGCAGTTGATCATGTAGGTTTTTGGAGAACACTTTGAGAACATGTCTGGAATTTACATGTGCACCATGTTCACGAATCATGGCATTTTATACTGAATAAGCCATACCTAAAAGAATTTGGTAAACGTAATAGTTTGGTATATCAAAACATGATTGAACATGGGTAATGAAACAAATATGTTATCTACCAAATTTAGTGATGATTAGATGAAACTGTTTAAAACAAAAAAACCAAAAAGTTTTACAAAACACTCACATGGTGGAAAACTGAATGAATATTTCTTCTGTATAAATGATTGTGTCATACTTGCATGTAGGCTTAACTGGAAAACTGTGACAAAAATAGAGTGAACTGATGGTGCCTATGTACTCAAATAATAATACTAATAAACACATGACCAGTCTTGCATGTCAAATGTTTATAATCACATTAATAATCAGTATAAGATAATACTTTGTAAAACCTGTTATTTTACATTTTGTTTGAAGGGTAATCGTCCAACACACACACATATAAGCTTTCACACATATTATTTTCCAGTGTAAATTACTGAGCCATGACGCAGACTTTTTTTTTTAAACCAAAGAGTAAAAGGGAGGGTAAAAAAATAAAAGAATACAAAACAATGACCACAATTTCAAAAACACTTGTTTTAATGCAATTTCTTGAAGTTCCCCACCCATAAGAAATTCAGTTAGTTAGTTAGGCATTGCTCTTAAGAGGAGTTGGTTAGTTGTCTTGGAGCTTTGATCATCAAAGCCATAATCTGTAATCTTCAGCCTGGACTTTGAAATAGAAATTGTGTCCTGCCTGTGTGAGGCCACACATTGTGTCACAGGCAGTTAAAGGTCCCTGATTTGGCTTGAGCTGTGCTTACTTAAATAAAATCTTGAAAACATCAACATGTCACCCGAGAAAAGTGTCCAGCTTTTGAGACATAAACACTCTGGACTAAAGCAAGAATTACTGGTTTTATCAAGCCAAGTGTGAGGATGTGAAAATAGGTGACATGCTGATATGGCATACGTGGATAAGCATGTGACTCCCCAGTCACATGCGTATGCGTTTTAAATTAAGTGAGAAGGTACAAAGAGCTGCCACAAAGGGAGAGATCACTGCGTTGCACAACATGTTCTACATTCAGAAACCACTGACAAATGGTTACTGCAGTCAGTCAGGTAGAATTACTAGGTACAACTTAAATCTCTGAAGCAAACTCTTTTACTCTTGTTCAGACTCACAAATCAAGGGGCGTTACATCTCAATGTTTAATGAATTATTACCATATAAAACATATCAGCCTAACTTTTCCACACAAAAAAAAAACCTGCTTCCTTTCCCAGATCATGAACAATAAACTGTTCTCTGTGAAGTCTGTGTGACCAGTGGGGCTCGTGTATTTCTTAATAAATACAAATGATTATGTAAGTCTTAGTGGGTCAACAGTAAACGTACCTGGGTGAACACAATGCCATATTTGGTGATTGCACGACCTATAATGAGAGGCACGTAACTGGACATACTGTCAGCTTTGAGGTAGAGCCAAGGATTTTATATAATGGTCCATGAGGGAACACCTTCCAGGTGCTTTACAAACACCTTCACAGTAAATACCTCTTCATAATAGATCTGTCTGATGATTGTGCAATACTTTCAGATAAGTCTGAGGGAGAGGGCTGGTTTGTAGGAAAGGTGCTATGAGCAGATGTCAAAGATAAAAAGAGGCTCGAAAATCTCTCTCCCAGTTTTTATCCTTTTGCTCCTTTCTCCTACATTCCTCCTTCCTCTTCCCTTTTTCTCCTCTCTCTTCTTTATCCCTGGATGGTGGTTTCACGGCGTCATGATCCCTAGCTTTGAAGTGCGTAACTTTGGCTCTTTTCACCTGTCCATACCCCAGACCTTTCTGGTCTCTCTTCAGCACAGTTGGCACTGGCTGTTGCGGTCCCTCTCCCTCAGGCCCCAGTCCCGTCCCTGGTTTCCAGCCACAACGAACCATCATCTTGTAGCTGTTGCTGGACGGGGGAAGACAGTAGTAGGGGGTGGGTGGAGGATGCCGCAGACTAAACTGATGTAGAGTAGAGGAGAGATGTGATGACAGGCTGCTGCTGTACTTGCTACAACACACATCACACCACTGAGGCCTGGGGGCACTGGGGAGAGACAAACATTAAAAGGAACAAGTTTACTTTTTTTCCTTTCTTCAAACAATAGTCAGGTGCCAAAATGTACTTTAAATCAGTTTTTGCTTGCTGTAATCATTCCAGCCATTTACACTAGTCATTACAAGATCCCTTCCTACTGTGACGCTGAATGGAATGTTACTATTTACACCTGCTTGGGCAAAGTCAAAATGTCTGGCATGAAAACGGTCTATCCCTGTCACTGAATTTGTTGTGCTTTATTCAGAGCTGTTTTCAGTTTCACCACTGCTTCAAGGAAGATATCCAAGGACCAACGCCTGTTTTTTCCTTTTTTGGAAATGTGTTTAGCTCACTCTCTAGCTGTGCATCTACACACACAGTGAGGGAAGAAAAAATTGTGCCAGCATATTTGTCAACTGATAAGCAACAAGCAAAGTAAATGATACCAATAAAAAGTAAGGTAATTTACAACAGATTGGCACTCCCTTCCACGCCTGTGCCCGATGCATCCTGACACTGACAGAATATTTTCAAACTGCAAAATGTCCCGCTCAGTATACATCTTGGTCACAATTCTTATTTCACCAAAGATCACCAGAGATGTTTCTGTTATTTAGTCTGCCCTCTCTGCTATAAATGGGAAAAACGAAATATTTGTTACAGAAAAAGAGAGAACTGTTATTCATATATTGTACAGACTAACTGAAATTAATTAATATTTGGTTCAATTTGATTTAAAACTACATACAACTGTGACTGTGCAAACCTGCTATCAGATTGTGTGTGTCTCTGTTCACTTCTCCCATAGCTTTCCAACTCCTCCAATACCTCACTGTGGCCAGCTGGGGAAAAAATAGACATGGATGAGTTCAATTTCACTATACAGGCAAACACAAATGTAACGTTATGATAAGAGTTGCATGGTTATACCTTCCAGTGCCAGGTCTTTGGCATCCCTGCCCTGTGTATCAACCACTCCAACCCATGCTGCTCCATGTTGCAGCAGCAGCCTCACTGCGGCCCTTTTTCCAGACCAGCTTGCACACATTGTAGCCGTCCAGAAGAAAGTATCCTGGAGGGGAGGGGAGAACACAAGCTCATTAGATAAATACAAATCAAATATTTCCTTGATGTCACTTTAAAAGACAATGAGCTGAAGGGATTGTACCTGGAAGTTTATGTCGACCCCTTTTGAGAGCAGCTCTTTCAGGCCAGAGATGTCCCCCTCATGGGCACAGCGCAGCAACTTGAGCCCCTGGAGCTCCATGGACCTTTCTGAGTTGCTCCTGTCTCTTGCTGTCATTTCTTCACTTTCACTACCAGTCCCTCTTTCCACTGCTGAAGTGGTTTGATTCTGCTGCACCTCAGTAGCCCTGACTCGCCTCCTGACTCTTCTATTGAACTCTCTGTTCTTCAGATTATTTCGATGCACTCTGTCATAATCATTTTGTCTTGATACTTCTTGTTCTTTATCATCATCTTTCATTAAAGTTTCGTAGAACTGCCTGGCCTCTTCGCCACTAAGTGAACAGCTTGTTTTAGAGCTGGACTGTCCTGCTGTTTCAATACTGAAAACATCCTGCTCACTGGCAGGAGTAAAGCCTAAACTAGTCATAAGGAGCGACTGTAGTGTAAAAGGCTTGTGAAATATAATAAGTGGACTTGCACCACAGAAATGTCTTACATTTTATGAACCACAGATATTATGTTAAGGTTATATTTGCTATTTGTTAGCGAAGCAGCACGCTTTTTCACGTGATTTTCTGGCTAATTCTGAAACACAATTTCCCCACGTTATATTTAACCAAATGCAAATTCCACATCTGAAAGAGACAACAACTGACAGTCAGCCTTTGTAATCTTGGTTAGCCTAGGTTAGCATTAGCATTAGCTTTTAGATACAATTTAGACAGAACGGTGTTAATTTAAAATGGCTTCAAGGACTCGGTTCGCTATCATTACCCAAGTCGGCTCAAACCATAATCCAGACGAATATGGAAACTAGCGGCAAAACGGACTTTTCTTGAATATTACGATAGTTACCTGAAGCTAACGTTAACGTCTTCCTGTTATTAAACGCAGCACCGTGCGTAACAGTACGCGACTGGAAGTGAGCACTGCCCCCTGTCGGACTGGCTGTCGCCTTCCTCTGTCGAACTTTGAAGTATCTTCAAAATAGCACAGTGTTAAAAATGAATGTCTTGTGCTCTAATTTATTTGAATAAAAAGTAGTATAGCAACATATGCCTACAGTATCAAAAGTAAAGGTACTTGTCATACTGAACGTCCCCTTTCATACTGTAAAAATCGTCTGTATATTATTGGCAGCGGTGGAAGAAATATTCAAATGTATTCAAACATACAAATACTACAATACAAGGAAAAAGGTCTGCAGTAAAAGACAATAAGTATTATCTGCTAAACAGTGGTGAAGGAAATAATCAGCTCTTATATTTTAGTAATAGTAGCAATACCACAGTGTAGTTATGCTCCATTTTGAGTAAAAGTCAAGCATCCAAAAAGTACAAAAGTATTAACATCAAAATATACTTGCAGCACCAAAAGTAAAAGATAATAATAAAAATAATGTGAATTGTATTATTTGATTTTACTTATGGGTGCATTATTGTGTACCTCCCTTTAATGTGGAAGGTGGTGAAAGTGGGGATAATTTCAATAAAATATATATATATATATATATATATATATATATATATATATATATTCACAGGTGGCTTGTGGGTGTGCAAAAAAGTCTTAATCTACATGCATACCTCCTCCTTTCTTATATTTTGTATTATTTACAAACATCCACATAATA
>JBBMJY010000020.1:5035342-5049840 GCA_037833715.1 Toxotes lorentzi
CATCTTCTATGATCAAAAAAGACTCAGCTCGGATTCCTTGGTGGGTGGAGGCAAAGGTGAGAGAACTATATAGATATATATATATATATATATATATTCACAGGTGGCTTGTGAATGTGCAAAAAAGTCTTAATCTAAATGAATACATCCTCCTTTATTATATTTTGTATTATTTACAAAAATCCACATAATAAACGTAGTAGGGTAAAAGAACAGTATTTGTCTCTGAAATGTAGTGGAGTAGAAGTATAAAGCAGAAGAAAATAGAAATACTCAAGTTAAGTGAAACTGTACTTAAACATGCATATTTTGTGGTGTTCTTTATAAATATATAATACCATATGTTATCTGGGCTTAGATTAATTAGATGCCCAGAAATAATTCAGTGAGGGAACCATTTTCTTACAAGAGATTCTGTTAACAGCTCTCTTTGCTTGTATGCCACGCCGGTTTGCGCTCATGTGTCAACAGGATTTTAATCAAACATGTTTCTTGTGATTATCATCTTTTTTCCAGTGAAAATGTACATGCTCATTGCATTCACCAGTATGTTGTTTAACTTTGGTAATAATGTAACCTTGCCAGTAAAGCTTATTTGATTGGATTTCATCCTGCTTCATCATGAAACAGCCCCCTGAGCTACACCATACATCAATACAAGACCATGTAGTGTCAAGGCATTTAAGCACAGACATGGCTTCAAGTAATCAACAGTGATGAAACACTTAATAGATATATGGTGGTATATATGGAGACAGATTCATTTCATTCTACTTACACCTGATGGGTCAGTTGAAGATTAACAGAGTAATGCAATTTACTGTACCTACCTGTGTATCAGTAACATGCAGGATCAAACAATAACAGCTCATGTATGCAACGTAGCTCATGTAGCTCATGTATGAAACATGCGGTTTCAAATGTGAGGAGCATTTTTCTCATTTATTCTTTGAGTCTAAGCATGTTTACCTTTTACAGACATTGTTCAAAAACCTCCTTACATGTACTAATAGAGTGAATAATAGTTTTATTTTCATGGCACTTTTCTAAACAGTTAAAAGCTTGGTTACAGAGAGGTCTAAACAAAAATATACCAAAAAGTGAAAAGAAAAAAACATAACATGACAACACATGGATAGTAAGCAGGATTACAACAGACCTCAACATGATCTCTGAAATCTTTTTAGTGTCATTTGTGTCCATTTGAGTGACCATAACTGTATCCAGACTGACAGCACACTATGGTGAGTGAGGTGTGTGTGTGTGACCAGATATCAAAAATTCACATGCCTTTTAATAGTGGGTTGTTTGTTTATAAGATCAGGATGGTTGAAAGAGAAAGTGCTGCATGAGAAGGAGGCATCAGGCACAGGGGTGGGAGGGATGAGCTAAGACAAAACTCTCATGCAGAGCTTTTGTATCGAGCAGTGAAGCTTGCAGAACAGAACAGCACGGCAAAGACAATATGTTTGGATGGCAACAGTGAAGGCTTATACTGCACAGAAAAAAATGTCATTTTAAAGACTAGTACAGTGGTTTTGCATGTTTTTCGCTCACTATCCATCAAGTAAAAGTTTGACAACAAAAAACAATCCAAATGTAAATGCCATGATTTTCACAGTGATTTGCACAGTGAGCAGAGAAACAGAATCCCCTGTGCAATCTTAAGTATCCAGGATGAAAAAAAAAAAGCACAGAAAGTGTGTGAACACTCCCTTTACTTACTTTTTGATTAGACCGGATTTAAATCAAGCAATACAAAGCTTGTGTTAAGACATTTCACATTGTTTAAAAAAAAAAAAAAAGGTTTTTACAGAAACACATTATTATTCCTTAAAGTAAGGTACTGAAGAGATTCATTCAGGCACTGGTTAATAAATGATCCACAGCCTTAGCAATAAATAGGTATAAATGTAAAACTTGCAGTGCTTAAGTTTTGTTTAAACTGTGCCAGAGAGGTGCCAGATGAACACTGGTTGATTGATCATGGTCGTATTTTATCACTAAACCTCATCAGCTATGACAATCTAGTGGCAGCTTAAATCTACCAAAGTTAGGCTTTCAATTTCGGTTTCTTATTGTCAGATAATACAACAAAAATCTGAATTTGAATTGATCCTTCGTGACATCCACCCATATACACATGCAAAACCACATATACAATCATTCAAAAGCAAAGCACTGGAGTTGTGTGTGTGTGTCTCTAACTAGTGGTATTTACTGATGTGTCTGTTTCTGTCCCCGGTCTGTGTAAATGTCTGTCCACAGTGGGGGCAGGAGTACGGCCTCTCCCCTGTGTGTATCCTCATGTGAACGTTCAGTTTGTCTTTGCTAATAAAGCGTTTGTTGCAGCATGTGCATGTATACGGTTTGTCCCCCGTGTGATACCTCTGGTGCATCTTCAGCTCTGTCATGCGACCGTAAGTCCTGCCGCACTCGGGACATTTGTAGCTGGGACGCACCTCCATGTGCTGTCTGCTGTGCAGCCGCAGCCCGCTGGACGACCTGAAGCTCTTGCTGCACTGCAAACACTGGAAGGGTTTCTCTCCGGTGTGGATGTGGATGTGTAACTTGAGGCTGGCGGCGGACGGGAATCCGTTGCCACAGATGGAGCAGAGGTGAGGTCTCTCCCCTGTGTGGATGCTCAGGTGTTTCTGCAGCTTGTTCTTGTTCAGGAAAGTCCTGCCGCAGACGGGGCAGTTCAACGGCTGCTCTCCCTCGTGCAAGCTCATGTGTTCAGTCAGCTCCATCAACGTGGAGTAGGCGTAATCACACCGAGTGCACGAGTACGGCCTCTCCTTTTTGAATTTCCTGTGTTTGAGACAGTGCTGCTCCAGATCTTCCTTTTCCTCAAAGGTCTCAATACAGCAGGTGCACTGGTACGGTCTTTCTTCAGTATGAGTCCGCAGGTGATATTTCAAGGCTGTTAACTGCAGAAAGACACTGTCACAGTGAGGACATCTAGATTCTCGTCTGTCGTGGACCATTATGTGCCTCTTATAGTGAGACAGCTTTATGAAGCGTTTGCGGCACAACGAACAATAATACTGTTCGTTTTGGTGGCCCTGCTCATGCTTCTTCAGTGCGTACTCGACCTTAAACTTCTTCCCACAGGTGTTGCAGGTGTAAGACTTCTCATGAACTCCCATGTGTGTCTCCAGTTCTTCTGGACTGTTGAAGGTTTCATTGCATTTCGGACAAGTCCCATTGTTTTCTTTCACATGAATCTCCAGGTGTTTGTTGAGGTCCTCCGGGAAGGCAAAGTTCTTCTGACAATCAGGGCACGTGTAACACTCGCCATTTGCTGCTTTGCGATGGGTCACTATGTGCCTTTTCAAATGATACAGTCGACCAAATACTTTGCCACAGTCATCGCAGATGAGGCTTCGAGGACTGGACTGGACCTTTTTGTGTAACTTGAGATGACTCACAAGTGCGGCCTTCTCCTTGAACTGTTTATCACACGCAAGACATGTCAGGCCTTCAATTGCATGAGTCTTTTTGTGAGCTTTGAGTTCCAGCCAGCTACTTAAATTTTCCCCACATTTAGAGCAGATGTACTGGCCCAAGCCATGCTGGTTCCTCAGGTGTCGGGTCATGTGGTACGACTGGCTGAAGGTCAAAGTGCAGACGGGGCAGGTGAACGGCTTCTCCTTTGTGTGTGTCCTCATGTGTCTGGCGAGTTTGTTTGGCCCTCTGAAGCGCCTGCCAACACAGATGGGACAAAAATGTCCTTTTGTTTTGGTCTTTGAGGCAAATTTTTCTTTTTTACTGCCTCCATCTTTAGATTTAGCTTCATTGGACTCCTTGTCTTCCGTCTTGACATTAACTCCAGGTCCTTTGTCCTGAGAATCACCGTTACCCGAGTCTGCATCATTCTCAGCAACATTGTCATTGTCACTCACATTATTGTTCCTCTTACTTGATTCAACTATCGCTTGATTTTTTACTTCATCGCTTTCCTGGAAACTCTGAGCCTCTGTCTGGGTAGACTGGTTTTTTCCATGTGACACAATATGACTAAATAACGCACCATTGTTAGTGAATTTTTTATGACATTCAGGACACGACAGGATTTGCAACGTGTGCGTCCTCTTGTGACTTTGCAGTTCTGCGGAGCTGCCTAAACTTTTCCCACATGTGGAGCAGACGTGTTGCCCTGCACCATGCTGGTTCCTCAGGTGCCGGGTCATGTGGTACGACTGGCTGAAGGTCATAGCACAGACGGGGCATCTGAACGGCTTCTCCTTCGTGTGCGTCCTCATGTGTCTGGCGAGCTTGTTTGCATCTCTGAAGCGCCTGTCAATACAAATGGGACAGTAGGGGCCTTTTAGTTTGGTTGAAGAAACGACAAAGTCTTCATCATCTTCTTCATCATCATCACCACTAGCCTTGTCGCAACCTTCCTCCTGCATCCTCTGACATGACGACGAGGTTTCAATATCACCATCACCTTTATCTCTGGTTTTCTCACACAGTAGATTAGTCTCATCAGCAGTCTTCGACTTATCTTCATCATCATCATCACTATAATATAGCTTATCGCTGCTGTAATAGTAGTTGTCTTTGTATCTAGATGATTTTGTTGGGCTCTTAGTTGAGCGTGGTTTTGCTTTCGTCCTTTTCTCTCCTCGCCGAGGTCGTCCTCTTTTGGCCTTTCTCTGAACAGGAGGGTCTAAATCGTCTCCAATATCAACACTGACCTCGTGAAAACCAAACAGTTCAGATTCATTTAAAGCAGATTCTACCTCCTTACCGATAACCAACACTGTAGCCAAGCTCAGCGTTTCCTTCTCCAGCAACAGCCTCTCTTTGAGTTGTGGACAGTTTGTTTTCTCAATCAGCTGATCCAATATAAGTTTGTCTTGTAAGTCTCCATAATTGCAAGGCCTCAGCAGTTCTTTTAATGCAGACACAAACTGATCTACGGTCTCTCCAGGCATCTGAGCCCTCTGATGGAATTTAAGGCGGCACATCTGAGAGGTGTGATCAGAGCTGAAGTAAACCGTCAGCACTGAGATGGCTCCTGCGTATGTGGCCTCACCCTGGATTAGTGTTCTGTAGATGCGCTGCCCCTCTGGGCCAAGGCAGTTCTGTAAAAGCACACACTTGCTGGAGTCGACTAGCTCGTTTTCACCGAGTGCTTCGAGGTAGTGTTCAAAAGCTTTAAGCCACTTATGCCAAAACATGCTCGGTTCACCAGGGACAGGTAAGAAAGGTGGAGGTGGGGACAGGATTATCAGAAGTGGCTCTGGGAGCGGCTCCAAGGAGATGTCCTGTTTCGTCACCTCCTCCTCTACGTCCACAGTCACCTCACCCATTGTTTTTTTGGTGTGTGTGTGTTTTTTTCCACTGAGGCAAATTTTATTTCTTCTTTGACTCAAGTCAGAGTCACTGAATTAAAATATCCTCTTTGGTCTGTGTTCAGGCCCCTGATGTTTCATCCTGCTCAGGTAAGTCTGCAAAAGCTGCAAGAGAAACAAACAGAAATTAGTTTCAGGAAAATAATAATAGGTGACGCTGATCAAGCAAAGATGTCAAGTCCAGCATATGAAGAAGAGTGAGTCAACAGAGCTGAAGGGCCTCGGGTCTTTATGCATGTCATTTTAAAAAAATCTGACTTGCTTGTTTTTGTTACTACTTTCGAAGGCTCCAACTAATAATTATTGTAATTTCAGTCATTTTGTCTGTAACACTCTGGAAAACAGTGGAAAAATTCATGATTTCTAAAGCCTAAGGCAAAATCTTTAAAATTCTCGTTATGTTCAACCAAAAGTCAAAAACCCAAATGTTCAATTTTGCATCACATCAGTCAAAGCAAATCTCATAATTTGAGAGGCAGAGGCATTTTTTCCACACTATACTGGATATCTGACAGGCACCATTGCTTGTATGATGTCAGTATCAATAATCCAACTCCAACATCTGAAAGGAGCATTTTTATGGGATGAAAATCCTGCAGCTGGATGCAAACCAGACAGAATTTTTACTTTTGGAGAATCAACACCTTGTCCGACAGGACAGGACTGATGCAGGTGCAGTTACGAGGGAAAGAAGGTGTTTTAGTGTGGAGCAGGAGACCAGAACTCACCAAACCGAATTGGGTCACAAGTGCCCGACGTGTGCGGACCGACAGGGAGGCGGAGAGCGGTGTGACGGCTGCTCCGAGCCGCTGCGGCCGTTAGCATCTGAGGAAACAAGCTCAGTGCATCAGAGCGCTGTGGTCTGATTCTGCGGCGGTTTGTGTTGCGATGCTATACACAAACATTAGGCTAAACAGCAAAGCATGAAGTGAAAAACATATCCGCCATGCCTACAACCCTTCTTCCGGACACCACAACATCTCCTCCGGGTCTGTATCGCCGCCCCACAGCGGCCCCTGCTGGCTGGAAGACGCATGACAGCGGGGATTTATACTATACAGCTACAGGTCCTACTGTAATACTTACACTGAATTAGGCATGGACGGATTATTATTACGAGACAATGGGACCTCGGGCAATGGGACCTCTTTGTGGTCATTACTTTTTTAAGTGGTCGTTTTTCTTTCTTTCTTTTTTTAAACTAACTTTTTAACCAGGTCTTGTGTTTCTTTCAGTGACATTTGGTCAGGTAAAGCCCAGGAGCCTGGGTCTGTGCCCTGCAGGCCCATTCAACATAATGGGCCTGTGATCTGATGACATACAGCAGCAGCAGCAGCAGCGGTGGAACATAACTTACTCAAGTGATTGAGTTAAGTGTAATCTATGTTACAATGTACTTGCACTTTACTTGAGTATTTCTGTTTTATGCTACTTTATTATTCCACTCTGTACACATCGCAGGGGAAAATATTGTGCTTTTTACTTCACTGCCGTTATTATTAAAATATGGTGTCACTTGGCCTCTGCTGAATTGGCTCTAACATAACTGTTTAATAATTTAACTAATTGCTGGAATCAGCTTCTGCGAATGCGCAGCTGAATTCAGGGAAAAACTTCACACAGGCCCTTCACACACTGTGCCGAGCACTGTCACACTGATAGATAATAATTATCAGAGAACAGCTGATAAAGCTCTGGTTGTTCACTACTTTTAGTGCTTTAATAAAAGACACTACCAGTGAACACAGACCTGGTTAAAAGTGTTGCGTGAGAGAGCTCAGTTCAGGCTTAGTCTGACTTGATGTAATATAGAGGGTGATGCTCACAGACATGTTCACAGTTCCAGCACTAAAACAGACCACGCAGACACAATGTTAAACAATGACCATTTATTCACACGCTGTATAGGACTCAAAACAGGCGTGACAGAGTGAGGGAGGCTGCTGGCGAACTGGGGGGGTCGGTGGAGATTCTTTAAATCATACATGAGCAAGAAAATAGGGATGACTTTTGTTTGCACTTGAAGAGAAGTACAAAGTCCACGTGTGTCATCCTCACTGCTAGAGTTGAGGCCAGAGTTCAGACTGTGGGGCCCTGTGGTGCAAATTTCAATCACACTCAGTTTGAACAAGAATGATTCTGTAAAATATTCTGTTATCTTGTTCCACCCATGCTCATTCACTGAAATGCATTTTTTATGATTCCTTTTAAATGATCTTGATCTCTGTCGCCTCCTTTTCCTGTTAATCCATCAGTTTAGCTGCAAACTCTTTCCAGTGCTGCTTCACTATTTGCTTTGAATTACACAAACGTGACTGAACTACATACAACAGCACACAAGTAAAAAGGGTTTCCCTGTACAAAATCCATCTTAAAAATACAAACATACATACAATGGCACACATTGCTTAGCAGTGAACAACAGAGACAGATGAACAGGTCACAGAGCCATTTATACACGCATGCTTGTACACACACGTGTCACACTCAAACACACACACCCTCAAACTTGTAAAAAAAATTAAACTTCAGCAGAAAAAATACGAAATGTGTTGGGTTCGGCTCAGTGCAAGCATTATGGCTTGGGCGGGGGAGGGGCTGTGGTGTAAGGAGAGCTGACAACAGGCAGTGCACAGTAAAAAAACATGGTTTTTCATATATTCCAACCCAAACCCCAAACGTCACACATCGCTCTCAGAAACCATGAAACACTCTCACTGAGAATGCCTTAAGTGCTGAAGAACCCTCGCCCACACTCGCTCTCCATCCTTTATCAAATACGACGATTATTGATTGTTATTTTTTCTTTTCCTCCGTGTGGTGGTCTTTTAAAGCTGATAGCTCCGTGTTTGTGTACATGAACCAGTCTGTCAACAAAAGCTGCTCCCTCATGTGCCGTCTCTTAATAATTCTCCTCACCCTTGAAGGTCCTCTCTCGCAGTGGGAGATACTTAAGTGACGCATCAGAGAATACATGTGTGTGTGCTTGTGCACGTATGTGTAAAATACAGAAAACAGAGAAGAAGCGTTGTGCAGAAATTCCATATTCAACCGGTTCCAGGATGAATTCTCTCCTCCACAGTTACACAAACTGACTCACCTTGCTCTCAGCTCTCGTTGGAGAGTCTCTGGAATATCTGGTGGTACCGCCGGTGTGAATGTGAGTGTGTGTGGAAACAAGAACAGTAACTGTGTGTGTGAGCACAGTGACACAGAGGCGTAAAAGAGTAGGAGAGCAACACACACACTCGTCGACACAGTGAGGATCTTTGTGAACGAGGGGAGAAGGCGAGTGAAAAGTGTAGGTTTAGTTCTTTGGGGCATGAAGGGTTGTTTTGTCACCAGTCCGTCCCACGTCTCCTCATCTTGTCCTCCCCTCTCCTCCGAAGCCGTTAGCTCTTTCTCCTTTAGACCAAACACACACCGGCTCCCCTCATTCGTTTTGTGAACGCGTGTGTGTATCATTTTGTGCAGATTTTGTCTCTAGAGTCAAACAAATGAGGAGAATCCCGTCACAGGGGTGCGCGATCCCGGCGGGTTGGTGTTGGGATTGACGTGTGTGTGCGCAGGCTGCCCTGTGGGTGTGTAGGCGCCGCCTGTGCTGTGCTGGGTGACCACGGTCTGGTAGTAGGGCTCGGTGTCTGCAGTGGCACACTCCTCGTAGCCAAAAGGAGTGCCGATCCCTTTAAGGCCTTTGGGCTGCCGCTTCCAGGAGTTGTAGTAGGTGGGGTCACTCATGTAGTGGTTGACAAAGGAGTGCTTTGGCTGCTCGTCCTCATAGTCACTGTCTGTTAACTGGATACAAACACACACACACATACACACACACACACAGCAGGGGTTAGAATCTGACCGTTTATCAGTGAGGACATTGGCAGTGTCTGAAATCCCTGTTGACTATTCTGTAATGATCCATCACTTTATTTGAGAGTCCAAATTTGAAAAATTATGACCATTAGGGCCATAACTTGCTGTAAACAATTCCCATCATGGAATGAAAAAAAATTGTGTTCACGGCATAAACACTACTCTTTGCTAACAATCCCACAATGCAGTTGCAAAGGTTACAGTCATGCGAATCTACAACTCTCAAAAATGGGGGGTTGGATTTACTTGTGTTAAAATGAAAGTCTAATGGCATCAACACATCAAGACAATCATCGGTCATGGATTCAGTGGCTGATCATTGTCTGTGGTATTTTCATGTTAGAATTTTACTTGTCATTTTCTTTAACAGTAGACACAGACAGGATTCAAAGGAGATGACTTCAAACAAGGGTCCTTAGACAGAACTGAGCCAGAGATGTTTAGACTACACTGTATTAAATAGCACTGTTGGCACTTCTGATCCATTATCGGCAGTGTTTTGGCCAACTCAGCCTGGCCAGTTGGCCAACTGGAAGGTGGCGACAGAAGGCTGGTGAAAGCTCTCTGACAGCACATCCTAGTGAATCTGTGATCTTAACCATTTTATGTCATTTGTCTTTAGTTTTCATCTGCAACTTGTCTTCTTCCACAAGTAGGATCACAGGCTGACAACACCAGACACAGCACAGAGCACTTTCTATTTCTCCTTTCAAAGAACTGTCTATCAAACATATTCCCACTACTCCATGTATACCTGCAGTATCTCTCTCTGCCTTCATTTCTTGTCATTTCTCCACTGTGTGCCAACTAATTAAGGCATAAAGTGCTGAAAGAACTATATAAAAAATGAACAGAGCAGTACAGAGGTGGAATTACAAGTTCATTAAGTTAAGTGGTGAGGACACAAATGAATGGATCTCAAATAAGCATGTTAAACAAAGTAAAAGCCACAAAAAAAAACAAGAGCTGAGAGAAAGAGATGGTGTGAGAGAGAGAGGGGGACAGATAGACAGAGATACCTCTGACTCAGAGACCTCAGTGGGTTTCTCAGTGAGTGTGGTGCTCTCAGTGAGCACAGCTCCATTATAGTTGTTACATATGTCCTCATCAGAGTAGTGAAGCCCACCTGGACTAGGCCTGGGAGGAGACCTGCACAAACACACGCATACATGCATTAAATCTGTTAGGTGTGTTATATTTTGATCAAACCCATGAGTGTGTGTGTCAGTGTGTGCGAGTGCTCACCTGGTCCCGTTCTTTTTCAGGAAGGAGTTCTTGGTGTTGAGTGTTCTGCTGTTGAGCTCCAGAGCGGTGAATCCTCCGTTGTCTAGAGTTACAGACTCCTCTGCCGTGGACAAGTGCTTCCCTGGAGGGAAGAGAAAAGGAATCAGCTGGTGTCGGTTCACATACAGTGGGTACGGACAGTATTCAGCCCCCCTTAAATTTATCACTCTTTGTTATATTGCAACCATTTGCTAAAATCATTTAAGTTCATTTTTTTCCTCATTAATGTACACACAGCACCCCATATTGACAGAGAAACACGAAAAAAAGAAAAACTGAAATATCACACATACTTTCCGTACCCACTGTATATGCAAAAAAAACCATCAGCTAAAAAAAAAATCCTGAAAATTGTTTTCGTATGCTGCACAGAGTTTATATGCAATGCTCTCTCTCCTCCTACAGCACCACCCTCACCCTCTGTCTGATCACTCCCCTGCCCAGAGGTTGTGCCACAGTTTCTGTGGCAATTCAGATTAACAGCTGTCCTGATGCAACCTGCTAATCAGGACTAATTTTGTATTACAGATGTTGTTGGCATGCACACACGCACACACACAGACACACACAAAGTAACTGCTGCGCTCGCAACTCAGAATATCGCAGGAAGCCTGAGAGCAGAAGAAACTCAGATGAAAACAGGAAGAAAAGCCTCAACATGAAGGGCAAAAGCTTTAGATGCGTAACTGGGAAACACATCACACAAACTAACAGTGCTTTGTCATAATGAAGAGGGAGTTTGTCCTTCAACCCATGTTGGTGAGCATCCATCCTACAGAGACATCACTGAATAAGACTTTGATCCTTCCACCTTCAGGCTGTTCTCTCAGACTGACCCCGTGGAGGTGGTGTGAGCTCAAACATAATAGAACAGTCCAGGTTTGAGTATGAAACACTGGGATGTGAGTTAGCATGTTTTCCTGTGGATCTCTCCGTGCAGTTAACTACCTGAGATGAGGACGGTTTTATGTTTGTGAAATAAAACAAACCATTAAACACTGCATTTGTGAATTTTGGAGCACAAATGAGGTGTTTAATAGTTTATTTTATTTCACTGACTGTTCTTATTTCAGGCTGATAAATAAATAAATGTAAACTGAATTTGCTGTCCAGTTAAATGACATTCCAGGGATTTATAATTTACTAATTTAGTTTTATACAAATTATAGTTGTAAGTTACACAGAAGTCAGATTATCTGGCATCATCTCAACTAATACCAAAAATGAATTAAAAAGCTCATTTTCTGTATCAACCAACCTAAAGTCATATTCAAAACCCCCCAAAAAATGACAGTGGAGATGCAGCGACACAATTTTTATGATGATGCTTCAGGATCCTGTTCGTCTGGAATCATCCTGGTGAAGGTAAAAGGCTGAACCTAGTTTTCTTCTCTCGATTGGCCCTTACCACTGGCAGTGGTCTTGTGGTCTAGGAACCAGATTGCTAGGGGCAATTTTGTGCTGATGCATTTCTCAGTTTCGAAGTATCAATACCAAGTGGAGAGCATTGTAATGAATCAGTGGAGGGTACATGTGGTGAGCCTGTTTATGGTGAGTGGAACTATGGAAATGTGACCAAGGAGAGAAAAATTCCATCCACATAAAAATAGCAGACACTAACAAACCATTATTGTATGAGTGTCACCATGGTTCACCCTAAGAAGCAATACATTAGACTAGAACTGGGAAAAACAAAATCAGTTTTTTTTTTAATCTGAAAGATGATCATTTGCATCTTATGTCAGTAAAGTATATCTGTGCTAAATGTGAATGCAGTGGTTACTCGTTGTAAGTGGTTGCATGATGTGTAAACTGTCTACTTTGTGGAAAGCAAACTATTACAGTCTGCAGAGCCACCAAAGTGTACAGGACTGTCATGACACAGGATGGGTAGTTGACTCTAGCTATCCTGGACAGAAAAGAAAGACTGCAGGCTGATCTGAGCTGTTTGTGTTTGTTGAAGAGATATAATCTGAGGCCGTGGAAGTCGAGTGAACAGTGAGTGGACTCACAGCGTGTGGACTCTGCTTTATTCAGTATGTCCCTGTCGGGGAGCTAACACTAGCTAACAGCTGTCTGCAGATATCAGGCTGATGTCAACACAAACAGTGCAGATGAATTAATGAGCAGACTTTCAGTTCCTGTCCTGTCTGTGCTCAAAGAGATAATTAAAGTGGATGTCTGTACTTAGTTGAAGCATCGGCTACTGACAGTCCATGTGTAGAGGTCTGGGATAGCATTTGTTTTTTTTAAAATATGCATAATGATGACACCCTCGTAAGTGGTGCAGGTGTTTGATTGTTCTTGTTCAACTGTTTTATAGATGTAAGCCTAAAAAAATATTGCTTTAGTGGTTTTGCATTTGCAAAGAAAATTAAATCTTTGGTCCACAGTTTTTTAACTGTTTACAATTTAGCCTGTAATGTGTACTTCACACAGTTTTATATTAGAGGAAACAGCAGTGTCAGAAATGTTTTACAGGACACTGGTATTTATCTGATGTAACTCAATCATCAAGAATCAAAACAAATCGAATCAAGTTGATTCTGGACTTTATGACTTGAAATCGAATCGAGAGATCAGTGCTGATATCCAGCCTGAATAACAATGATACAGACCTGTGCCACAGGCCTTGTACTTGGTGCTGTGTCCATGCAGCAGCAGTGCGAAGACCAGCACAAGAATGAGGATGAGTCCCACCAGAGCCATGACCAGCAGGAACCACCACTCCTCATAGAATGGATGCTCTGACAGTGCTGCAGACAGAGAGAGGGACACATATCAGGGAGGAGTCACCTTTTCATTTGCTTTGCTTCATCTTGATGCTGTAGATAATCCCACAGGACCAGAAATATTCCTCCTGAATTGTCCTGCTGTCATAAAAACATAGTGGGGACTTGCTTTCAGGCTGTCATCTGTTTGCACAATAAACTCAGTTGTAGTTGTGTGACTCCACCTCTAGATGGCAACACACCCCAAGGCACACGATCACAATCATAGTGACTTCCTACAGGGTCAGCAGACTTGAAATTCAGTCAAACCCCAGTCAGACAAGTTGGATCACCCTGGGTTTGTTCATTAACCTGAGCTCCACGTGTGTGTGCATGTGTGTGTGTGTGTGTTTACCAGCAAGAGCAGCAGAGGGTGTGCTCGGCTGTCCGTAACCATAGCGATTAACAGCGATGACTCTGAACTCGTAGCTGATCCCTGACCTCAGGCGCTCCATCGGCACCGAAACAGACCTGCTGCTGGGAGGGACGGGTCTGATGAAGGAATCCCACACACCTTCATCTGCAGAGGGAGAGGGAGAGGGAGAGAGAGAGAGGGAGAGGGAGAGAGTCACAGTTCGATGGACCGTCAGACAAAGAAAGAGAGAGGATGCTCCATTTGAGAATTAGTCCCTTTCAAATGCCATGATATGATTTAAGGAAATTATAAATTAAATCAAATTACATTTCAGGTGATAATGATGATGATAAAGTGGTGATGATGGTGATAACTGTTATTACTATTAATAAAAGGGGTATCACTATTATTATCAATAGCAGAATTAGAGGTAGAAGAGTCTACTATCTCTCCTGCAGAGTGTTCCCACAGACTGTATTACGCCTCTGGTAATCTTTATTAGAAAATTGCAGCTGACTTGATTTGCACAGCGGGTCTTAATGAATCTGGAGATAACCTCTCTCTCGATTAAAGAACAGAATTACTGCACATGGTGAAATGGTGCATGTCAATTAAGTTATGGCTGACCTGTCTGTGGGGTTTGTGTTCTCACCTGAGGGACGAGCCTCTATAACGTATCCAGTCACAGGTGCTGCACCGGTATCGCCGTCTGACCACTGGATATTGAGAGCAGAGGACGTCTTGGTGATGGACATTTCCATAGGAGACCCAGGGGTGCCTATAATGTAACACACACACACACACACACACACACACACACACACACACACACACACACACACACACACACACACACAC
>JBBMJY010000020.1:5049863-5084136 GCA_037833715.1 Toxotes lorentzi
ACACACACACACACACACACACACACACACACACACACACACACACACACACACACACACACACACACACACAATAATCAATAAAAATAACACTAGGTACCAACAGTATACTACAGCATATACAATACAATTATGTCAGGTCATGTTCCAACATTTTAAACCAAGTACAGTAACATAACTAAGACTTTTCTGTCTGTGCCTATAAATAATCATCATCATGAGTCTCAAATCTACACAGCTCATGTGGGTCTGAGGACATAATGGTGCACGTTCTTCATTCTGTGTGCCAGCGTCACACAAGCACAAGCGTTATTCAAGTGGCAAATGAACCTGAACCTGCTTAATCCCAACCTGTACCCTAACCTTAGCCTGGATCCAGTTTAGACCGTCAATTAAAAACTAAGTCTTAAGCCTTCATGTCACTAAATGGGAGTTCAGTTCAGAGATAAATGAGTAGTTTATCAGCAACTACTGTGTCAATTTTCAAGCACAAATGCCAAGTACTGGGTAGTTACAGCCTCTCAAATGTGAGGACTTGCCACATTTTTGTGTTTTGCGCACATGCATGTACACAAAGTTACCGCCATGCCTACCTTGCACCGGCTGAGCAGTGATGTTTGCCTGTATGGGCGGTCCATAGCTGACTGTGAGAGCCTGAACGTTGAATGTGTATGTTGCTCCTTTGACCAGGTCTCGAACCTTCAGCCATCGCTGCCAGCTGCCCTTCAAGTCCACTGTCACAACTTTGCTCACTCCTGCTCTCACACAGACAATTCAAAGGAAATGTCAGTCTCCTCCCCAACACGGGCTTCTATGTGTGTGTATATGTGTGTGCATACCTTGAACAGGAGATGTGGGGTGGTAGACGACCCTGTAGCCCTCCACCTGTCCATTAGGACTGAGTGGAGCTCCCCAGGACACGTTGACACTTTCTCCTGTCACCTCTGAGAAGGACAGGTAGGCTGGCTGGCTGGGAGCTGCGGATGCATGAAGAATGACAAATAAAATAAAAGGAAGACAAATACAGGAAAAAAACAGTAACATGATGCTTGTTAGTTTGGTTTTAGGGAACAGAACTGTCACCACTTCTTACCAGACTGCAGGGTCCGAGCCCCGCGGGGGTCACTGGGGGGTCCGTCTCCCGCCGTGTTGAAGGCTGTCAGAGTGACTAGGTAAGGCGTGTAGCTGGTCAGGTTGGTGAGATGCACACGGGTGTCTGGGACAAAAATCACCTTCATCTTCTCACTCTGGTTCTGCTTGTCCCTCTCCCAGTAGTGGATCTACAACATGGGAAATAAACACTGTCAACAACACTGCCTATGTTTTTAATGATTCTCCTGCTCCTGTTTTCGCTTTTCCCGCGCTTCATTTCTGCCAACTATATGTAGTATTTACTGTCTGTTCTTTGCTCCTGAGGTCCCCTTATGGATCCATATAAAATACCAGTGCTCATGTGCTATTTTACTAGGAGGCGAAAGTTGGTTATAGTGAGATTTGTTTAGGAGTTGACAGTTTAACAGTAGGTGCAATTTCGTACTGATCTTTTTGTCTGTTTTATGCAAAAATGATCTTGATATAGATGAGGATCATAGTTCTCTTTCTTTTCCCATTTTAAACCTTCAGTGCTGCTTTCATGTCATTAACATCAACATCCAAGTCATCATCATGACTAAAGTCCATATTTATCTGACTATCTGAGTGCCTAATAATACAGAAGTGCCTGAAAACCAAACAAACATGGATGCCTTCTACCAGCCACCGTTCTACCAGCCACCGTTCATGGTAAACCTAAATTAATTAATTATCATTGCACAGTATTTAACTCTGCGATCATGCAACGTGAGATTTACTCATTTGAACCAGTGCAAGTGATCAAACAATTAGAAATGCAGAATAGAATCCCTAAGTATGGGCCTACTAGTACAAGCCACTCCCTGCCCATTTCTCTGCAGACTGCACATGCTCATGTGAGAATAAACGATAATCATGGACATGATCATTAACTTTCATGACATCGACCAGTAATGAAGACACACGGGCCAATTTGGTCGATCCCTGTAAGCTTGAATAGAACAAACGCCACCCGATTATTACACACAGAATGATGAGATCAATATCAATACCAGGACCTCATAGTGTGTAGCTTATGAATGCAACAATTGAATTATGCCAAAATTTGCTTTTTTCATTATAAAACAATCACTCTTGTGATTACTCTTATGAATGGTGGTGATTTTAGAAGTGTGTTACTATGAAAAAACAAATTTTGTTTTTATTTTATTTTATTTTTGAAATCTTGAATGGGTGACTTTTACATTGTAGTCTAGGTCACACACTTTTAATGAAACAGGCTATAGATAATGAGAGAAAACAGATGAGCAATATACTCGATAACTTACTGCCAGTAAACAGCCTATATAAATGCATATCCAGTAACAAAATCTGTTTGATGCATTAAAACAGCTTGCCTCCTGTTCATAATGGTACTGGACAGGTGCATATTCACATTAACATTTCTTAGACTTAGACTTGCTTGCTTTGAACCTGACCCTTTACAAATCACCCCATTTTGTTTAATCCAAGCTGAATGTAGAGAAAATATTTTCATCTATCCATGTTTTAAACACCAGCAGAGAGCACAGCAAAGAGGCTGGTTTGACATGGGAACTGCCTTGACTTTCCACACACATTCTGTGCACTTATATCTGATACACACAAACAGCAAGGTTAGAGAGGTGGTTGAGCCTCATGCATTAGAAATGAGTCAGAAAAAGTATCTTGTATTCACCTTTATAAGCCCTTAGAGGAAGAAAATAGCCACAGCAGCGGAACAGGACTTCTCTCATGATGTTTATTTTAAGCTTTAATGTCTAAGCTTTAAGCACCAAATCATAGAAAATATGTTTCAGAACCTGTGTAAGTACAGCACATGGATGCTTCCCTTGACAAGCATTCAACAACAATCAGCCACCCGGGTATCTAATCAAACAGTACATTGTTCGTTAGTTTATCATTAACACTGTAATCAGATCAAGAAAGTGTGGCCTTTATAAGCACAGACACACTGGACGTTTTGTTTACCGGCAGTGTGTGTGTGTCGTCGAACTGTGGACCAACAAGATACAAAGTGGGGAACTGCCAGATATTGATACGATATGATTTCATGTAATTGTCATCAATGTCATGTCAGCCAGCAACAACATGCAGCAGTATAATGTTGCCAGCTAGTTTTCTGCTATTACCGAGTGCTGTCCTCTGTGAAATATTATAATAAGTATGGGTTCACTGTTAAGTGCACTCAGGTCTTTAATGAGACTCAATTTTTGGCAGGGATGTTTTAAAAATGGTTTTAATATTCAAATCTGTGGCAGCAATTGATAGCACAGGTGATGTATGCTATTGTTTTTATTTGGTAATTCAAGTAAATATTATTCAGTGTTCAGCGTTTTTTTTGGTTTGTATGAATTTTACTGCTACATGTATTCAACATTTTTTTCCTGGAACATAAAGTGTCTCTGTGCAGTTTGGTTTATAAAGTAAAATAACAGCCAGGAGCTATTTTTTGTAAAGGGCTCCATTTTGTTATTATTCCTAACAGAAAGCACTACAAAGCATCATAAACTATATTTACAACTTCTAAACTTGGAAGTAGCAGCTCCTGAGTAGCACTTGAGGGCAGCATTAAACCGTCTCTGTCCTTCTGCAAGCTCTTACAGTAATGAGATGCAGAAAAACCCATCCATTTGCTCAATTCAAAATCAAAATGTATTACCTTCTGCATAAAAGAGGTATTTCCATTTAAAATATTTTACTTCAGAAAATAGGAAATATCTCTCGTAATACTTCATTCTAATGGTTTAGTAAAAAGTCCCAGTGAGTTTGTAATCCACTCTGCTGTTGTTTAAAGGATCTATTTTGGTATTCTGTAAGAGTGCGAGACCCTCAGGATCAGTCTAAAAAACAATTTGAAGTTGCCATGGATGAACATGATTTTTATATGATTTGATAAGATCAAGAACCTTAAATGGATTTTCCAACCATCTCTTTTGTTAAAGAGTTTATTTAGAATCTTAAGTCAAGATGAAAAACAGCAACTGGATGTTTGTTTCGCACAGGAGGAAATATTTTATATTTTTCAGTTTCTTGTTTGTGACTACTGCACTTCTATTATGAATAACTGACTTATTTCGGTAAGGATAGGACGATGCATCTGTAAAGTAAAAGTATTCAGACAAAAGAATATTAAAAGCTGATTTCACAAGAAAAATGTGCAGTTGTGGAGTGCTTCAATCAAAAATATGAATGACTGATTTCTACTTTTTTGTTGCTTGCTCAAATTAACATTTCATAACATGCAACCTTTTACATCAGGTGTGTTGGAGAGATTCCTCTTGACAGAACCGGTGTGGTTTGGTATTGCCTGTTACCTCTCACTCATCATGTTCAGTGTGTTTAACAAGCCCTCGAGGGCATTTCAGTAAACTTAAACTGTCAAAAAATAGTCAGCACTGAAGTATACTGTCCTACTAGCGTCTGTGCCGCTCATCTAACAGAGTAGGGGTGTTAACAGAAGTCAGAACCTATAAATTCATTAAACATTCTTTCTTTGCTCTATTTCTCTTGTCTTAATCTCCTTAACCCCCTCTGCCTCACACTCCCCTCCCCATGTCCATCCATCTCTGGTAGTTTAAATGTATTCCCTCAATCCTCTTCTCTAATCAGGATTCTACAGGGATCACTTGCTGGTCTCATTCCTTCACTCTGCAAATATTACATTCCCTTCTTTCTTCTCCATTCCCCCCTATACTCCTGCAGAAATCAATGTGTCTAAAGCAGGACAGATAACCTTGTGTTTGAAGTACTAAGAGCGAGGGGGTGGGACAGGGGAGCTGAGGGGGAGAGACAGGCAGAGGAGCGATATTGAAACCATTAAAGGATATTCAGATTCTTCCTCTAACTTAATTCTCTCTCTTTCTCTTGTCTCTATAGGACACTTGAAGGTGCAGCAGAGCAAAACCCCTCCAAGACAAGAGGGGAAATATTTTAAATACAGACAGAAACAACGCTGTGTGCTTTCCTACCACATGGAAACTCTGAATACTCACCTGTGTGTGTGTTTGTTTTTCTTTTCTGTCTTGTATGTACCTGCCACGAGGAATTCTTCGTGTGTATACATGTTCGTATGTTTGTTTTTCTGTGCGTCACCTTGTATCCTTGGATGAGTCCATTCTGAGTCTCGAGGGGGGGCGTGTCCCAGGTCGCTTCCAGGATGGAGGAAGACACAGCTGACACCCTAATAGACTGGGGGGCCACCGATGGAGCTGCAGCAGGAGAGAGGCTTTGTTAGACAGTTACTGAGTGTATGTGTGCAGATTGGTGTTAGAGTGGGAAGTAGGGAAGATCCTGCATGTTCTACCCTTCCAATTAGAATGGGCCTAAGGCGGTACCTTGTTACTCCACTGTACCACACATATGCATGAACACTCAGCAGTGTGCACCTGAGGCTAGAGAAAAGGCCATATCACCCCATTTCATCATCGCCCTCCAGCCTTTTCTGCCTCCCCCTCTCACTCCTGCTGCTTATCCTCACCTCTCACTCCACTGCATATGAGATGTATAACCTACTAAACTCTACAAACACATGCGCGCGCGCACACACACACACACACACACACACACTCAGTCACACTCGCTACTACCAGACAGAAATCACAAGCACACAAATGAGAGTGCAGGTGAACAGATTTGCACGTTATGATAGCAGCACCCACACATTTTTGCAATTTCTCTTACAATCTCACACTCCCTCCATCAGGCCAATGCTGCATTCCTATTCTAGGGGTGTGTGTAGTGTGTGTGTGTGTGTGTGTGTGTGTGTGTGTGAGATATATTTGCTCTCCTGTCTGTCTAATGGATCCATGGTTTGACTCTGGTGAAAGTTAAATAGGGGTTGGGCCACCACTACAAAATAGATGACCTTGTGCAGCTCCGGATGACATTCAGGTGTGTGCACACGTACACATGCACATGTACACACACACGCAAAAACACACACACACACACACACACACACACACACACACACACACATATTATTGGAAAAATGCCAAGAATGAACAAGACATGCACATTCATACACCCATGATTGTTTACTAAAAGTCCCACATGTGTCTGTCTCAGTGAGTGTTTAGTACAGCTCAGCCACGTGTGCATCCATGTGTGACTCTTAACGGTCAGGCTTTATCTAAACTCTCCAGCCTAGAAGAACCAAGACAACCAGCTTTTCATTTAAATATGGACCACATCAATAACTCGGTATGAATCATTGTTGTTGTTTGATCTATTTTTTGTCATTTATGTAGATTTATTTTAATTTTTATGTATGTATATATGTTTTTACATCAGGTGGTTACTATAATAATAATTTGGGGAAACTGTTTGCATGATTATATTGGACCAAGGCTATTTTTGCAACAATTCTAGTGTATCTCACCTCGTACAAGGTCACACAGTTTAGTAATTAATGTTACACACTAGTGTTTGCACTGCAATGTGTTTCAAAGATAAAACATAAAATGCCACTTTTGCTAAATAGAAAGTTGCAAAACAGCTTACGATGAGCCGTGGAAAACCGGACATTTCCCTCATAACAAAGCAGAATATCAAGCTATAACCGACCGGTCTTATGTGTGTAGAGGTCTGTAAGGTTATACAGCAGCCTGGTGTTGTTTTCAGGTGATTTAATGAGGGTAAACACAGTGAACGGCCATGCGTAACGGCACTGCGCTCTGGCGCAGCACTTCTCAGAGGCTGCGGATTTAACAACATATTGGTCCTGCTGCCTTCAGATGCTGCAGAGATTTAATGAACTGAAGGAGAAGCTTTGTGAGCTTCACATCGGCTGCTGATACAGGAAGTTAGTTTATCAGGCGCCTGTGTTTCAAACTAAATACTTGCTGCAGACGCAACAGTGGATTAATACATAAAAAATAAATAATTTCTTTTAATATTCAACACTCTGCAACCAAAATCGGCACAGAAAATAACACTTAATGTGGTTAAAGCAGGAAAGTCTGTAAATCAATCAGCACTGATCTATGAATGAATGTGGGTGATTCTTACAGTATCTGCTGTCATATAAAGTAGCTGCTTTATACGGTATGGAAATTTTCTCCTTCACTTCATTAAATCTCTGCAGCATCTGAAGGCAGCAGAACTGAAATGTTGTTAAATCCACAGCCTCAGAGAAGTGCTGCGCCAGAGTGCAGTGCTGTTACGCACGGCCGTTCACTGTGTTTACATTAAATCAGACGAGTTAATGAAGGTAAATCAGGCTGCAGTGTAACCATACAGACATCTACACGCATAAGACTGGTAGGATGTATCTTGACATTCTGTTTTTTTGTTTTTATGAAGGAGACCAGTTGCCAAGGCTCGCTCACACACACAGACATCTTCCCTAATACAGAGCACCACTAACCCTCTCAAAGGCACTCAAGGGACACTGAGAAAAAGACAGGAGGTGTGGATGTGACAAAGCAAGAAAGAGAAGGGAATGACAAGAGCACTGCTCAGGACAACAGAGGCAGAAAGCGGAAAAAACTAGAGAGATTTCCTTTTTCTGTCAAGACAACACACACTCAGTGTACACTAACTAGTTTCTTCTAGAGATTTCAACCATAATCATACTTTCAAAGCAGTGCTCTGAATGAAATCATAACAGCTACTGGGCTTGAATGTCAACAGACTCATCTCCATGAAAACTAAGCAATCTCTATCTGCTGCTGAAGACCATGTGTGATATGGTCGAAACCCCAGAAATAGTTAGAAAGTGGACCTTGAGTTGGGAAAACTACTATTTCTGGGGTCTCAAGCTTAAAATGATGGTTCAAACTCAGTGTTCCTTTATGTACCCAAAATGCAACCTTTCATCAACACACAGGCGAGAGAAGAAGCTTGAAAAACAATACTGAACCATAAAAACTGCTTTTCTGGAACTAACTCCAACAAGTGTAATCATTGATAAACAAGCTGTGCAGATCACACACTGATACTGCGACAAATCTAACAGCCTCCTGTTTTCACTTACCTGCCTCTCCGACAGACACCTCAACTGGGTTTGAGGGTGAGCTCTCTCCGATGATGTTGTAGCTTGTCATAACAATCTGATAACGTTTGAATTTCTTTAGCTCTGTAGAGAAACAGCAGCACTTTAAAAACTTTTAGTCAACATACACGCCAAAAAAACATGGCATGGCTGTGACTGACACTTACTTCATAAAGTGGTTCCTCATAAAGCCAAATAAAACTAAATCTAAAACATAAAGATCCCTGGAGCTTTACTTCACAGTTCGATCTTAAATTACTTACGTGTCAACTCAAACTCTGTTAGGGAGGCACTGCTGACTGTCTTGA
This sequence comes from Toxotes lorentzi, assembly GCA_037833715.1. Taxonomy (NCBI): domain Eukaryota; kingdom Metazoa; phylum Chordata; class Actinopteri; family Toxotidae; genus Toxotes; species Toxotes lorentzi. The sequence goes on from JBBMJY010000020.1 coordinate 5,058,279, forward strand.
AGGTGCTCTTGGCTTGGGACGAGTGAGAGAAAGATGGGGGGAGAGTAAATCAATAAACATTTCAAGTTCAACGATAAATTGTGCGATTATAATGCCATTCAATAAAATGACTGTATTAAAGACTTTTATGTTTCAGTACCCTTGTCAGACTCAGTGGACAGGGGATGGACACAGAATTGTCCATCTGCCAATCTAGTTGAGCAGATACTCAATCTACTATAAAGCACTTCAGGCTGCACAGTGCATATTAATATTTTATTATTGCAGTGTTGTGGTGGTCTCATAAGAAAACAACGGCCCGGTGAGGGCCATTTGCTCAATCTGTCATCATAACCACACAGCTCATCCCTGATCCCTGCTCTGATGTGCAAAACATCTGACAACACTGCAAAATGGCTTACACGAAAAGTGCTTGGCTTGCAGTGCAGCATGAACAAGTAAAAAATATTTTTATTATAAACACGTAAGTATTGTCAGGTTGTTAAACTTTTACAAAACACTGTCAATGTGTTTTGTTACAAAGAGAACTTTTTTCACCTCTTCCTCAGAAAGTGAAATCATAGAAGTAGAAATAATGATATAAATGGATCATCAAGTAGCCATTATGCTAATTGCTTTCCTGGGATCATGTCCCAGTTATCAGCTTTGGTGCTTTAGTGCAGCATCACGTATGTAGCCAACAAGAGCATATTTAAGACCTTAGTATCAGTACTACTCACCTGTAATGAGGGAACTTGTAGTTGTGTTTTTGGTCTTCTGGACCTCTGTCCTCTGCTCAGTGAAAGTGGAGGTGTTTACTGGGAGCTCCCTATAGTACAGCCGGTATCCAGTCAACACCCCATTAATGCTGTCGTTGCTGGGCCGCTGGAAAATGAAAACAAGCGCACACGGGCACATGTAAAGAAGTATTAGTGATTCATTTCTAAAATTGAAACTGAGAATTCTGCAGTATGCTAATTTTCATTTTCTTGGTGACTGACAGGGCACTGGCAGGCTGGCAGAGCAGTATTTTATCAGCAGAGTCCATTTTAAAGGGCCAGTGGATTGGTCTGGCTGTAACCCACACAGACAAAGTGATGCGTCAGTGGGTTTGGCACTCTTGTAAAGGATGATGAAATTGCTGGTGACTTTGTTTTTTCTTGCCTCCTTCTGCTTTGACATAAGGTTAGAAGGAACAAGAGAAGATGTTTCCAAACAGAGGAGGAAGAGTGATAAGCACTGAAGTTGTCAGACTGTATTTAGTGTCTGTTCACATACCACTATGGCTGTAAACCACCTGCATTTTTCCATAACTACCCACTCTCTCTTTTTCCTCTGGTGTTGGACATTGCTGATGTTTGCCTTTCTTGAACTCTAACATCTCTCCTGCTGATATATCCTCATTAGGACTTTGAACATTTTTCTCCCCTACCCAGGACTGTCTGTCTCTCCATCTGTCCAGCCCTCTCTCCCTCCATCTCTCCAATCTGTCTGTGCTGCCCTCTGACCTATCCTATTGCATCCACAGACACAAACACTCACACACCACAAACACTGCATACAGTAAGTCAGCAGGGGTCTTATTCTCCAGGTCAGTGATTAACCTGCACTCAAAGTTTTGTTGTGTAGGTCTGTGTGTCTATACTATATGTGAGTCTCAGGGATTGTTGCTGTGTTACAAGTCTGAAAATACCTTCCACTGCACCAGGACTGAGGTAGTGGTTGTTGGTTTCACAGCGAGGATCACTGGTGGCTCATCAGGCACTGGAAAGAAATCACAGACAACAAGAGTGAGAAAGAAAAAGACACACAGACAGACTTGCTTCTGTTCGTCCCCTCACTGTTCTCCTCTGTTATATTTTAAAATCCACATATCTCCTTCTCTTCCGCTCTCTTTCCTCCCCTGATCCGTCAGCGTCCCAGTTTCTCACCATCCTGCAGAGTTGTAACGGTCTCTGTCTCTTTGCTGAGGACACTGTCTCCAACATCGTTGGTTGCCAGCATCCGAAACTTGTATGATGTGAAAGGCTTCAACCTATAGACACAAACGTGTACAGATGGACACAAAAAAATAAAAAATGATATATATTTGCATTCATAAATCATTAAAGATGATATTTCCATTTTGGTTCAACAACATTTTGGGATGGCAAAAAGGAGTTTGTTCATTTAAATTTTGTGAAAGGCTGCTGGACTTGTTGCGCCATGATTCTCATGCATCATTCACAATGTTGTTACAACGTGATTTTATTACTAAACCAACCGATGAGGGTATTGCATTTGTAATCTGGCCAATAAAACCACAGCAATACAGTTACACTCATGATTTTGAACAGGAGATATTTGTAATACCACCACAGCTGAAGGAGTGTCTTGATGAGCTGTCTCCTCAGGACCAGCTGTGCCTTACGGGCATCAATCAACAGTAGCCAGTACTCACAGTGAACTTTCACACATCACAGTGGATGCACCACTTGTTAATCTAACTCTCGTGTTTTTCTTTCTACTTGAAAAATGTGCCATGGCTGAAAAATGCACCTGAATGCCTCTTCTTAGCTACAGGACTGTGCTTTAATCTTCTATTGTCTCACAGTTGATATTTGGACTGTCTTATTATTAGCCTGTCAGTCACCTGTAAAACACTCTGAACTGCACTAAACGGTATGAAAGGTTTTAGACAAAGTTAAGGCACATTTTTTGTTTCCACTCAAAGTCTCTCAGTAAAGAGCACTGTGAGCATCTGTAAGACCCGACAAACACATGAATACATTTCCTTCCTTGGAAAGCCTGTGCAAAGCCTTCCTTTGAATGTTTTGACTCAGCATTGTTAACATCGGCTTGTGGTTTTCTTCTCTTAGTCCAACAGAAAAACACACAAAAAGGCACATGTTCTATAGAAGATACAAAGACTACAGCTAATCAAAATATTATTCTACAACACCACAAGTGGTCAACTCCTCTGGGTACCTTTAACACTTTGGAAATAACTTCCTCCCAAAATCACCTTCTCCCCCTCTCACAGGCATGCTTTGCTCTTTCAGTGGCCTTTGAAGATCAGACAAGGTCTTGAATAATAATTATCTAACACCTTTCCTAATTGTCTCCCCTGCCAAAGTATTTTTACTACCATACTACCAAAACATCTTATCTGCATTTCTCCTCTGTGCAAGGTGAAAGCATTAATAAGCGAAGAATAACAATTTACATCAGTCATTTTGAAAACAATTTACTCTAGAGCCACTTACAATCAGCCCAATGAACACACACCCATTGTTAGGGACTAGCTGAACAAGTATGCTGCATGGAGCCTTATAGCATGCTAATAGTTTAAACGGACCCTTCCCACACACTGTGGGAAATTGATTAAAATTTTAAAAGGACAGTTGGCTGTGAAACAGTCATTTTTCTTAAATTTTAATTGATCTAACCTATTATTAACATGAGTTAACAAGAGCAATTTAATCATTTGCAACAGGATGTGATTCCACTCCTGCTCTAGACTTTATTTACAGAGTGCCTTGGAGAATACAGAGGTAGAGGCAGAGGTAGTTAGAAATTCAGCAGGCGACAGAAGAACTGCTCAAGTGTCTCTTCTTGTATAATAATAAGCCGGGCCCAATAAGGGACAAAAAAGGCCCTATGGGGTTCTGGGTATCGTAGGAATAGAACATCAAAGAAACCAAGCTCAAAGAGGGTGGGATACCAGCATCACTGGGAGGATGTTCAGGACAGTGTTTGAAAGTGTGTGTGTGGACTTTGTGTGTGTGTCTGCGCGTTGGCCTGGGGACTTCGATGTTTTGGTTCCAAAGATGTCTCGCGGGAAAACAACAGTTAAGGATAGATAACAAGTAAGTATGAGTGTGAGCATACGGAGATGTAAACTAATTCCTCCATCCGGCGCAGTAATGAGAGCATTCAGTGATAGAATGGGCTCGGAAACGGCATCAAAACAACAGCAGCAGCATCGCCATCATGGCAGATAGACTCTCCCTGAGGCAGGTTTCAAACAGGCTGGTGCAGAAACACAGAAAGAACAGTCTTCAGCATCTCAAATAGCCCTGTGATAGCTTGTGAAGGAGCGCGCAAAAAACAGTCACGAAGCAGAGGACACACACTAAACACAAATAAGCCCCATCATAGTCATACTACTCAGGCTCTCAGGGAAGTTGGAGTAGCCATCCAGTCTGACCAGTATCACCTGCTGCCGAAATGACAGTCTCACCAGGGAGGAGAGGATGGAGGGATAAAGAGAGAGGAATGCAAAGGGAAGATATTCAGTAGCAATGGAGCCCTCCTTCACAGGATGAGTGGGGGTGATATTTGAAGATGTATGAAGGAAAAAATACATGTCTGATGGTTTTTGATGGATGGATGGAGGGAGGGAAGGAGGTGGTGACAAGAGGGATGACTGATGAAAAGGTAAAAATAGTTGTAGAGAGAGAATGAATAAACGGCAGACACCAACTTGCAAGCATGAAGGCAGGAGTGAGAAAATATTAAGAGAGCAGTTCCTGCTGTGCCTGTGTGATTAGGTGACTGAGATCCTCCACGTTTTTGCAGTGATTATGATTATTCTACTCTCCCTAGTGGTTTTCTGTGTTTTTTTTTTTTTTTTTTTTTTTTGCTCCACAAACCTTTTCTTTACTTCCTGTGCTAAATAAATAAAACTTTTCTTTCTGTGTTCTAATTCTCTCTTCTTTGCTTTGAGAATTCACAGCATCCCCCTCTCTGTCCACTCTTCTCCCCAAGGATGCATGAATATTACAACGTTTTTACAGATTGCTTTAACTTATTCAAGTGCAAAAAAAAAAAAAAAAACGTAATTATTACTCTTTTCTCTAAAGACACTTGTCATGGCCTAACTGTTAGGTGAGTCCTGTCTCCTCTTAGGTACTGATGCCATGGCTGTCAAACTTTCTGCTCTCACATAGCACATATTTCTGCTTGTATTATAGTATAGTATAATGAGGGAAAATGTAAAATTTGATTGTTATTTCATTCTAACATAATCCTGTTTAGTTGCTTAGCTTACACACTTGAGACAGATGCTCATGATGTTTTAACTAGGTGATAGGTTTGTCAAATGCAATGCTCTCCTGGGGAACCTTGCTGGAGTGAAAACTTTCACACATCTAATGAGGAGCAGGACAGAGATGTTGATGATGGGCTAAACTCTGATGTAAAAGCATCCAGGATAGGCTCCCAGACTTCTGTTGTGAATGAAGCTTTGTAATGCAACATGCACATAACCCCACGAGATATGACAGAGTTAATGGAAGTAACACTCAGTCACTACTGTAAGTACTAAGCTAGTTAGCCAGTCATGCTTACGTTAGAGTCAACAGCCATGGCTTACACTTTTGCACTTGTGTTTTTGGCTTGGAAACACTCAAAAACAGCACATAGTTGTATATATGAGCACACGTTTGTACCTGTCAACGGTCCAGGTGGTCACGTTGTGTGGGATGTCAGCTGTGTGTGTGTTCCAGTCCCCACTGGGCAGCTGTTTGACCTGCAGAGTGAAGTACCTCAGGGGAGAGGAGCCTGAGCCACCTGTCACCCAGTGGAGGAGGAGATGGCGAGATTCAACCCCATCCTGAGGAATAGACAACTTCCTGGGCGGCTGGGGACGCTCTGTGAAGGTGGTAAGGAGGGGGAAAGAGAGAAAATAAAATAGATGAGAGTGGGAGGACAGGAAAGAAACAAAGGAGAGATGAGAGGGGAAGAAAGAGAAGTGATGTGACAAGGACAGGAACAGGGGAATAGAAGGGGAAGGATGACAGAAAAATAGTGAGCAACAAATTAAATTTTCTAAAGCAATTTCCTTTTGCTTAAAAACATATAAACTCTTGCTGATATTCAGACATTCTAAACACCCATTCATTCATAAAATTACGTTTGTAGCGGTTTAACATTGTGTGTTATTTGTCAATGTATTTTTGTTTGTAAGAGAAAAAGACTGCATGTAGTACTTTAGATCTATAGTTGGGTGACAAATGAAAGGACAGAGCTATCACATATTACCAAAAGTCAAGAAAGTGCTGGATGCAAAGAACAAATGAAAAAAGGTCAAAACATCCACACACTCGCAAAATGTGTTTTTTTGTGATGGAGATAAGTGTGTGGATGGTTTGACCTTTTTCATTGACAAATTAAGGGAAAACAAGAGCATTATAAGCCTCCAGGACGGCTTCAGTGCTATTACTGCAACTGTAGGGGTGATATTATAAATGTATGTGTGTGTTAGGAGCTTGCACCACAGCAGAGGAAAGGCTAGAGACAACACAGCTTCTCCTCACAGCATGAAAGTGTCTAAACTTTACAAATAGTCAGATGTTTAGCAGTGGAAACTAACATATTTAGACATCTAGAAGGTACTTTGAATTACTTTTTCTTGTCAGACTTTGGATGGAATTATCTTGAGCGAAGGATGCATCCCTATATTTAATCATCTTTCCTTTCATCTGTCACAGTCTTTGTCGTATAAATGCATGCATGTGAAAAGCTGATTAGAGATGCAGATACACGTATACATGACCAAGAAATCAGTTTTCTAAAGTAGAAATCTAGGTAGGGAAATCCGGTTTGTCTGATCCCCAACCACGATTGCAGAAACCAACATTTTGGAAATAAATAAATGAGAAATACACGTGTGTGTGAGTGTCCTGTGTAAAAACATCTGCATCCCATATGTTTCCCTACTCATTAATTCAGCTTTTTCCTTTAATTTCCTCCTATATGTAGCCATAAATATATAAATTAATTGTCACCTGGACAAATGATGACTATCACGTACCATATGCTGCAAATGGCTTGTAACACAGGACGTGGGCAGCCTACATTTACATCACATATGCATCAGTGTGACCGCTACAGTGCATACATACTGTATGTTTAAATGAAACAAGACATCTAACCACGGCAGCATCAAAGAAACAATTTCTCAGAAGTGAAACTGTGTGTATGTGTGTGTATGTGTGTATTTGTCTCTGTCTTCACTATTCAATTAGAAGATGAAAGATGGCCCCAGGAGTCAGTGCCTTTGTACAAGTGTGTTGGCAGTGACTGTGTGATTAGTGGCTGTGCCTACACACATATGTGCACGCATACACACAAACAAAAACACGCAGTTGGGGGCACAACTGTTTAATTTCAGGGGCACCAGGTTATCGATTAAGTCTACAAATAAAAGCATTATCGATTCTCTCTGAAGTTTAATTAATCTGCACTTATGTTCTCAAACATACGCACAAGCACAGTCACACACTGACACTCACACACAGGCTTGCCTTCCTTCATTCATCCTTATCAGAACTAATTTAAGTCAAATTTGTTTGTCTCTCTTCTTCCTTCACGCCCTTATTCTTCATTCCCTTTAAGATTTGACTATTCTCTGCCTCCTTTGTTTTCCTGATAACCATCTGTGTCTCCCTGTCTCTTCTGTTCCACAGTAAAGATCATGTTCTGATAATCAACTCATAATTGTCAGAACAAGTGCTGCCCTTTCAGCACTTACACAACTGTTTACTGCTACACAAGGGAGAGGAAAGGAGTGTGGCAGAGTGTAGATGAGAGGGAGTAGAAAGATGGGGTGTGGGGGAATGAATTCTGCTAAATATGCTACTATATGTTGTCCATTAACTTATCAGTTATCACCCTCTTGGAGGGAATCGCAGTTTTTTCTATAATACATGCATGCACGTTCATGCAGCTTCACACACATAAACACCCGCATGCACACTCAAAAAACCAATTTTCTTTTTCTATGGATTAAGTTGGTCTCTTCACCGTCATCAGAAAGAAATCTCTATTAGGCTATTCTGTCTATCTCGCAGTGAGAATGGACCGTTATGTCACTGAAGTGGAACAGGAAACCACTGAATTCTATTCTAAAGAAATCTTGATAATGATGCTGCCGATGTTACGATATCTGATCCAATTAAAATGCCCTACAGAAGCTCATAGCTCAGAACAGAATATCTGACATCATGATTCCAGGTTTTTATGAAAATTCACTGCACTGTCACAATTTAATATTGGGACTTTTGTAGTATTTCAATGCTTTACTAGACATACACAGTGCTGGCTGACAGAGAAAATTGGAGAAAGAGATTAGGGATGACATATATCAAAGGCTGTGAGCTACGTTCAAAAGTTATTCATGCGTTAGCCTATTGAGAGACCAGAACCACTCAAACTTTTGAAGTGATATTTCACTTTGGTGGGATAGCTCCTATTAGCTCAGGAGTGGTCAAAACTCATCACCCCCTAGACCACAGAATATAATACTAATATGACCCATGTCTGCTAAATGAATTTCAGTAACCCTGAGAAACAAATAATCCTTTAAAAATACTTGCCTTGTTTTAAGTAAACATTACCTACCACTGTCTATGACCCATTTTTAGTTGTTAGTGTCTTGTGGTTTATTTGGTAATGAAACAAAGTCAAGTGTCGGTCATTTCATGAAACATCCATCTTTACAGTTTGATTCCTTATCATGCTGTTCAGGATCAGTAAAATCTTGCAATCTGCCGTGTGGCTGAATCTTCATTTGCTTTCAGTTGAAAACCAATGCTGCTGCATTCCAAATCAGCTGAAGGCACGGTAGCAGTTGATTGAGGCAAGAAGAGAGTGAGAGAGGTGCAGAAGACAAGATGAGATAAAAGCATCATGACCTTTGAATCTGAGGAGGATAAAAACTTGACTTTTTATTTGGAGAAAGAGCTGCACTGCTCACTCACTTTACCTCTTTAAAAATCAAGTCACTGTATAAAGAAGTTCTCCCTCTCTGGCCTCTGACTGTCATGGAGGAAATATTCCTGTTTGAGGTTTTTAGAGACAAAACTGTCTTAGGAGAGTTACAGTCACTGCTCAGCCTCCTACATCTCTCCACAGACATGGGCTGTCACACTCAGTGTTTGACTCTGTTTCTGCTTTAAATTCCTGCTGTTGTCGCACATTATACCCTATGATAAGGTCAGTGACTAAAATGGGAAACTGGCAACATTTTTTGTGTCCTAAGAGACAAAATTACCACAACTGCAGAGTATAATCTGCAACTGTATAACTGTAAATATAACTATAACCATTAACGGATCAATATAAATTACTTTGGTTTAGTCTAAGATTTAGAGCTTTCAGATAGCGCTTTCTGAACTGTTCTGTCCTTCGGCAAAAACACCACCTACTGCCTACTAACTGCATGTGTTTCACCTGCCCACAACAGAGTATGATGCTATGAGAAAGTAGCCAGTGTTGCATGACAGCTGGTGAGAATTGCTAATAATCCTCATTGTTTCACTCAACGAGCCAATTAATTTTGGCCTTCAATAGATTGTATAAACAGACTGTATGCCACAGGTTTCTTTGTTCTAAAAATCTTCCATGATAATTTAACAAACCTGGCTGAGCAGCCCCCGCTTTTAAATTGACTACCATTACACAGGCCCTCAGGTAGTTTTTGAAACTCCTGAATCTCATTAAGCCCCTGGAGGAGGACTAATACCTGGTGATTTCAGTATCTACATTTACTGCTAAGCAGCTCTTCATCCACTGGAGTTTCTAAATGTCATTTCGTCTTGTTCTGTATGTAAAATGCCCCACACATTGAAAAGGTCATACGTTTTATCTTTGTGCCAATGTTTGGTGCCCAGTAACAATGAATTCTGCACGTCCCACCACGAACTACTCGTTGCTGAAACACAGATAACCTGTCCGAGCTCCACGCCTGAAGCTCCTGCTTGCTTTTCTTTCTCTAACTTTATCTCTGCAAGGACTTCACACAGACCACAACTCATTACACCTGTAAGTGGAGATCTTAAAATTTTGAAATGCTAAAACTTCACCTGACCTTTCCATACTCTTCCCACACTGGCATCACTGTGAGAAATAATGTAATGGGTGACAAAATATAATCTCTGACCAGTTTGCCAATCTATTGCCAATCTACTAATAGAGGACAAAATGTCCATAAAATAATTGTGGTTGTCTCCTATAAAAGACTTCTAATGGCAAACACTTTGAAAAGCACAGGTAAAATTAATAACATTAATCAAGTCACTCCTGCTTGAATTTGGCTCATTTACAGAATTTCATGTCTAATCTGGTTTATTTAACACCTTTTATTTCCTTATGCATCATTATAATTGAGTGTGAATTTCATTATAGGTTATTTCGTTGCTGTGGCATGAATGCCACACGAGATGCATGATACGTTTATAGAGGGCAGCATGAAACTCACTCGTCATTACTCAAAGCCTTCAAGCTTACACCCCATTACTCAAGTTGAATTAGTCAGCAGTGTAGAAAAGTATTTTCTTTTATAGAAACAAAATGAAGACACTTCTTACATTGGTTCCATTAGCATGTGATTTAATACTGTTTCAGAATTTAATCATACTGTTACTGTTCCTACCTCTCTCAGTTTCAGTTGAGAGAGGGACCGTTGTGTTAAATGTGTCTCGTCTCAACGGGTACACACACATACGACACACATTTGTGATCTTTACAGCTTACTATCTTTCACAGCTTACTGTAAGATTTTTTTTTCCCCGTGCTCAAACTACAAGCAACACAATCACCCATCAACCACATACTGTTTGGTGTAAACATTGCGAAAGATTTGTCCCTGTACAGCTTTTTATAGCAGGTATTTTGACTCAGCATAGCAAGAAAAGCACAGATGCAACTAACAGAATTCATGATGACTCTGTTCCATTTAGGACTGCCAGTAAGCCATGCCAGTGAGCAAACACGCCAAGCTTTGGAACTTAAGACCAAAGTGAAGAGTGATCTTCAGCTTGGTCTGCCCTCTCTGGTTTAGGGTTTCACGTTTGTTGCACCTCTGACTCCTGCTAAACCTTACTGTCACGTGCAATTGGTCAGAAGTGATCAATACTCCTTACTGGTCTAGTACTTTGTTTTCCCTGAGTGAAGTTTAAAATCAAAGTCACTATCATTCATCTCCTCGGTCATCCTCCCTCTTACTACTGATGATGTGCTGATTCATTTTTGGCCAGTTAAGGCTGGTAGGAGGAGGGGAAGGCTGGTTTGGCTGTTAAGCTTCAAACAGTCAGCTTTTAGGTTTTAGTTTCTCTGTTAATTTCATAAAGAGCTCGCTATGGTAAAACACTGGCGCTGGAAGCTGAAAATATTTCTTCTCTTCAGATGTATGCTTCTTGAACAGGAGCTTTGATGAATTACTCGTATTAGCTTTTTGCTCATTTTTGCTCAAGTATGGAACTTAGCACACTTGAACCCAGTGTCATTTTCTCCTCCTTGGTTTCCCTGCTCTACTAATTTTGCCCCCTGGTTTCTTCAAGCCGATAAAAGAACCGCCCTTAAAACTTCACCAGGTTCTTAATAATTTAGAACTGGTTCAAATTTAGAATTGGGTTTCGGGGGCCATCCCTAGTTGCTGCTCTGGAAAAAAATTCACTTTGGAGGGTTGGAGGTTGAGTGTTCATGTAGGTCGGGTCCCTACTATGTTTAAGGGAGTGGATAAAATCAAGCAGATAGGATAGCAAATGAGATCCTGAGTACTGCTAAAGTGTATGTGTGTGTCCTTTACCTCTACGCTCAGTGGTAACAACCAGAGCTTCCTGTTCTTCGCCCCAGCCCACGGCAGTCCGAGCAGTGAGTTGGAACACATAGGTCTGCTCAGGGGAAAGTCCTGTGACGGTGAACTGGCGAGCGTTGGAGCCCACTTCCACTGTGGTCCACCGCAGAGGGTCCCTGCTGTCGAGGCAATAGGAGATCTGGTAGCCTAGTGAGGGACAGAAGGAAAGACAGAGGGAGGAGGAAGACAGAAATTTTTGTGTGTGAACAGATTTGTCTGTGTTCATGTGGCCTACTTTAGATCACAGAGCCCACAGGAATAAAAGACAGCACAATATGAGACAGGAAAAAGTCTGAAAACATAGCTACACAATGCCTTACCACACAGCCTCAAAACAAACATGCTTTTCTGCAGCTCCTGAAACTGTCTATTTCCACTTTTTTCCAAAGAGTTCCTGTGTATGTATGGAGCCCTCAGACTCTCTATTTCCCAGAAACCTAGACAACTATAGAGAAAGCAATAATTTTGACATTGAACACCAGCACATGCTCATATACCGACATCCCCCTATACACACACATTTTATAATCATACAACCTCTGTTCTGCCCCCTTGGCTGTGACGCATGGTGTACACGGCTTGTGTCTGTTTCTCTGTCTCATGTGCAGCAGGCCATGTAATAACACTAACATCCTTCAACACATACACACCCTCGAACCGCTGATCCCCGACCAAGCTTTTCACAGGCCACCGGCCACTCACAAAGGCCCTCAATATGAAGATTGTATTGTACACCAAATACACAGAACTATATGTCCATGAACTCACACAGACTCACAAGTGTGAGGATGTGAGTGGTTTACAGTAAAACTGTCAGGATGCTAATCTGCTTGGAGGCCCCTAATCTGGTCGTGCGGTTGATAATCTCATCAGATAGTCTGATTGTATGCTAATGTGAACACAGCGTGTGGAAGATTATTGGATAACAGCTACACTACAAATCCTCTTGAATCTAAACAATTGGGTCAGAACACTGCATTATGGCCTGTACTGAATATCATTTGGACATTGCTGCTCTCCTTCTTCCACAGAGAGATTTAACATGTATCATACATTTCATACTGCCTCTTAGCTTAAGGCTGTAGGTGTATCTACACATATATTTTTTTTCTCGTAGTTGCTCAGTGCTCATTGGCCTTGTCTGTGTTGATGACAGTGTTACGACAATAGCAGTGCTATGACCTAAGCTACTTGAAAGACAGCACCATGCAGCAACTGCAGATGGTTGTTTTGTATTTTCCCCCCTCCCTCTTCTCATCTCTCATGTCCCTTTTCTACAATTCATACAAACTGCATACAATGTTAAATCATCTCTCATGGGTAGTTTTACCATAAGATCTATGGGCAAACTTCCAAAGAGAAGAAGAGATTCTATACAACCTCTCCTTTTATCCTTTTCCATCCAAACAATGACCGAATGCTCAACAAGACCTCTGTGTAAGTTAAAAAAAGCACTTTTCAGCCTTATGATCTTAACTGATACAGTTAATACTTCACAGCTTGTTTAATGGCTTGTTTTGTATTGAATTTATGTAGGCTCTATTCATATGATATTTATTTGATGTTTAGTAAGCCCTGAAGATTACGAAGTACTAAATGCCAAGATTATGGATACATTAATTGAAGTAAGTACAAATAATGTTAATTTGATTTGCTTTACTAATTTACTCCTGTGTTTACTGCCACTGTTCTAATCTGTAATATTTTCTTGGTGTTTTCCTGCTCGTGTATAGAAAATAATCATTCATCCATCCATGATTAAATTGCCAAACTAATTAAGTGTTGAAACGACTTTTTGGATCTTGGTGTTTCAATGTGCACAGCACAGTATGAGTCAACACCATCACCATTATTAAAGTGTTCTCATACAGTGTATAAAATATACAAAGTGGTATAGTATAGACTTTTCCATTATCAGACATGGCAGAGTGAAACCAAATGCAGTTTCACAGATAGTAAAAGCAGAGATGTTCAAGTATGATTGTGATCGGCTGTACATACAGCAACATGCATTAAACTTTGAAATGCCACTGCCTGTAAAACTTCACAAAGCCACGAGCAGCTCCTTCATTAGTGGGACAACAGTACACATCAGTAGCACACTCAAAAATTAAGCAGTTTTTAGTATGCATACTAACTTTTTTGTGGCTTTAATACATGAGCACACCACATACTCGAAATGTAATTATAATTAGTATGCAGTATGGAAATGGGATTCAGTGTCTGTTTGCCACAGGGATGTTCGTGTGCATGTGGCTGTATTATATTCACAGAGAGGTCATGTGACAACGCAAATGCCTCACTGCCCTGTGGCAAATTAGATTGTGCACCTTCTGTGGTCTTGTTTCTCCTCTGTCCACCTTCTGTGTCAGTCCCCCCCCATGGGCTGAGAACCCAAGGAGAAATGAGGCAGTCATGAGCACTAAAGAAATCGGTACACTACAGTTAGTTGTATCTGCATAAACACACATACACACACAACACACACTCAGCAAGGACACAGCAGGACTGCGTGTTTGTGTGTGTCTGTGTGATCGAGAGAGAAAGATTCGCCCTCCCACTCATCCTTCTGTCACAGAGTGGTGTCGCACTAAACGTCCTCCCTTTACAATACAGTCACACATCACTCACACTGTCCTGCTCGACTCCCTCCCCCACTGAGAGGACAAATACTACTACTCTCTCCCCCCTTGTGCAACACACACACACATACACACACACCTGTCCCTCCTCTCACCTCCATACATCTCCCCTCTGCTGTTTCTCCCCTTCTGTTCTCTCTTTTTCCAGTTCAGCAGCTCTTACATTCCTTTCGCCTCTACCTTGCTTCTCTTCCTGTTCATTTATCTGTTCTTTCAGATTCTCTGCATGCTGTGATTTGCAGTTTTAGGAACGAGTGTTACATGTGAATCTCAGTGTTTATATATGTGTTTATGTACATATATACATATATTTATGTCTTGCTTCAGCAGCTATAATAGCCCTTTTTTCCCAGGTACAAACTTGATGATTGACACACACACGTATATGCGCACACGCAAACCTCGGCAGTGAAGTGTGGAGTAGAAAGAGCTGACCCCTGTTTGAGAGCTAAAAACAGAATCAGCTCTTTTCCATTTTACGGCTTTTACTTCCTTCCTTCCCTTGAAAGATCAAAGCAGTATGTGTGTGTTTAAAACTGCTAACTCATTCCCGCTATGAGCCGAGCTCTGACCTTCAGCAGTTGAAAATAAATCTATTGTCACCACAAATATAAGAGTTTAGATTATGATTTAAATGTTGATATCAAAGATCGGCTGTCTTGTATGTGTGTGTGTGTTTGTTTTTGTACCTAATATGATGCCGTTGGGGCTCATGGGTGGCTGCCAAACCACCCTGACTGATGACAATCGAACTTCTGGAAACACCATCCTGACAGGGGGGCCTGGGACTGGAGAGAAAATTAGAGAAGGGAGTTGGCAAGAGAATGGAGCTATAACAATATCTACAAACAGAAGCAGAAAGAAGCAAAGCAGAAGCAGAAGCAAAAGAGCTCCTTCAACACTGTAATGAGAAAGAGAATACCTCAGCACGAAGCACTTATATTCTAATGCGTTAGTATGATGAGACCACATGCCCTGTATGTGTATGTGATACACACACATACACATACAGGGCATGTGTCTTATACATTTAAGGGGCACTTCTAAAAGACACAAAATAGAAAATGTAATTTTCTCTCAACCTCACACCAACTCCGTCTTTGTTCCTGATAAAAGCACATGTTCCACACCACCAAATACACATCAACGTGAGTGTGTGTGTGTATGTACAGTATGTGTATGTGTGTGACTGACAGACAGGATGGAGGTTCATTATACATTGCCGGGAATTGACTTCCCCATTCTTGTTGCATCCTGAAATGAGAAAAACTTTTCAAACGTGACACTGTTTGATAGAGGATGAGTGTGTGTATGTGAGTCTTACCGTTTGTGTATGTATGTTTGTGTGTGTGTGCCTCTGTGCTCGTGTTTTATTATTCTGAAAGACCAGACTGGGTTGCTGGCATCCTGAAAAGTCTGCCATGGTTACCATATCTCTGCATTTGAAGAGACCTGCACACATGGTAAACACTAACACAAATACACACACCTACACAATGTGTTCTCCATGTTTAGACTGTGTCTGATGGCTGAGCTGAATCCAGTGGATGATCAGTGAAGTGGGGGAATGACGGTCTGATGGCTGCAGTGACAGCCGAGGTGTAAAGAGGTGAAAAACAGTTACAGAGGTGAGAAGAAGGCAAAAGTGTTGAACAAACTGTTGGACAGAAAGGTCAGTGATCACACCGAGACATACAGAGAGAGATCCTACCATCTTCTTTGGTGCGGAGCAGTATGGGGTTGCTGGGAGGGCCGTCACCCATCCGTGTGTACGCCAGCACCTGCAGCACGTACACTGTGTATTTTTTGAGAACCCTGAGGAGCAGCGACACACTCCCCTGTCCTTCTGCCACCTGAACACTAGGGGGACCTTCCGAGTCCTTCTCGCTGTACAGCACCTGGACACAGACGCACACAAATCACACACAAATTCACAAATATATTCGTAAATATAAAGATAAAAAACAGAGAAAAATGTGGAGTTAGATCCCACAGTCCTGTCTTAGAGCTCTGTAAGCACTGCTTGTGTTTTTTTATTTTAGTTACAGTTACTTTGGTGTCTTTAAAGGATTAAGCCGGTGATCCCATTAAAAAACAACAAACAACAAAACAAATTAGTCTGTCTCTCTGACTTTCTTATTCTTCCCAAATAAGATGCACATCTTTAAAGCTGCTATGGCTTTCAGGACTTCCTGTATGTCACAGGGGTCACTTCTGGTGAAGAACCCACTGGTATTCATCTCCACAGTTCCTGTAAGCAGCATGGAGCTTTATAGTTACAGAACTTTCAGCTTTGGTTTTCTGGCCCACAACTTTACGGTTTTTATTCACTCACACTGATTTCGTGGCTTTTGGCCACAACAGGCAGCTGTTTTTAGTGAAAAAGCTCTAAAAGCCCAATGTTTGCCACCTGCCCAGCACACCAAGCAGCAGACAAACAAATGTCCACTATTGTGAAGACAGTGGTGCATTTAGCAGCCTAAGAGCCAGATATTTCCCCCAGGATTTAGAGGGGATCGAGGCAGAGCTGAAAGGAGAGTTACTAATGGACCCGGATGGCCAAAAACATGATTGCAAATGAATGCAACTCTTGCTCCATAACTCCTGGATGTGTAAATAGCAACTGTTTGTTCAGCATAACATACCACATGCTGAGGTGATATGTGAGTGTATGTCTGTGTTTTGTTCATAACTTGTTTCTATTGCATCCAAGTGGCCCAAAAATCAGTTATTGCAGATATAAAAACAAGTCACAAGTATACATTTTGTTTTTAAAACAGCTGGACACTGTAGTTTTTAGTATAGTTACAAAAACAGGTAAAAAAAGTTTATTTGTTGGGAACTATTTTTCTATGTGGAAGTGACTCAAAATACAGGAATCGTGTTCATAGTCAAGTTAAATCATCATTTAGTAATATAGTCTAAAATCACAAATCACACACACACCTTACAGAGCTACACAATCTGCACAGGAACATGGCATCCAGTGCAATAGTGTGGCTCATTGATGTGCTTTAGACAACAATGGAGGTCTGTGGCACAGAGGAACAGGCCGTATCAGAAACCAGTACTTTGGTTTTCTTTAATAGGAGTTACAGAATATTACCAGGCCCATATTTTAACCCAAACACTCACTAAAATTGATCCTGAAATTAAAATTACACCAGTGCCCACATCTAAAAAAACAAATCAGCACACACTGTGCTCTCAGCGGCAACAGGATCCAATTTGAATGTGTGTCAAGAACTGTTCTTTCTCGTTTATTCTGTCTCTGTTTTTCATGTTCAAGAACTGCCTGACCCACTTGAGACAATTTTGAAGGAAAATGTCAGCGCTTAACTGTCTAAAAACAGCAACAGTCTTAAGGAGTACATGGCAGAAGGCTGGAGAAAAATTCTACATCTACTAGCCAATTGAAGGTGTGGAAGAGCTGCTGCTGCTTGCTGCCGCACTTCAACATCTTTCTGAAGATGTTGAGGGGATGAATGAGAAACGCAATACTGCAAAAATACAGACAACGGGTACGTGTCTTCTCTTTATTTTAAAATCAAACAAGGCAGTTGAGTACATTATAATAAAACCCTGGAGGGTGTGCGTGGGAGTCTGCAAAAAGCAGGTGGAACTACACTGTGTGTATAAGAAGGGGTGTGACTGCCAGTAATTGGTGCACTCAGGCAAAAATGAGCGTACCTTTCACTCTGTGGACCGTCAGCAGCACACTGTAGGTAGCAGTGGAGTGGATTTTACTGTGAAAGTTGTCTAGCTGTCTATTAAAAATAGACTACAACTGGCTGAAAGGCTTTTTAGACTATAACCTCTATTTCAACGGTTTCAATTACTATGTGATGTACAGTATGTAAAGTAAAATCCTGTACATTAATAAAAGCGTAGTAATGGCAGTTTGTTTACTTCTGCCTAAAACCTGTATCAGTCTGTTCTCTTTTTGCCAATGAATCAGTGTTGTTTATGGTTTTGTATTGACAGGCAGTGATGCAATACGTGTAGTGACATGCATTGAACTGGAACTTTGAAATGCCACTGCAAGAAAACTTCACAAAGAGACAAAATATTGTGCAGCCATAAGCAGCTCCTCCACTTCCTCTGACCATTGGGACGACAGTACACACTGATAACTGCAAACACTCAGCAAACTTTAGCTAGAGAAACCAGTACTTCTGCTTTAGTCTTTTCATGGGATTTGCATGGAAAAAATACAGAATATCACCAAAGTATTTTAATTCAAACACCCACTAAAACTGATCCTGAAATTAATGATTCATGCAGAGTGAATTCTCTCTGTTTTTTCATGTTCAAGAACTCCCCACCTGAAACCATTTTGAAGGAACATGTCAGCTCTTAAGTGTCTAAAAACAGAACGTATCATAAGGAGTGCATGGCAGGAGGCTGGAGAACAATTCAGCATCTACTAGGGGATGGAAGGTGTTGAAGAGCTGCTGTTGGCAGTCACTTCCCGTCTATTAACATGGTAGGCATGCTGCTCAGCGTGATCCTCAGGAGGGCACAAGAAAACACACAGATGGGGAGTGTGATGTGCTTTGGGCATGGCGGATGATATGACCTGAATTTTGCACAACATTTTAAAAATACTAGTTGGTACTGGTTTATATCACACAGCCACAGCTTGTTTTTTTCCTCTGTATATGGACACCGATCAGCCACAACATTAAAACCAGTTATGTTGTGGCTGATCAGTGTATGTATTGAGAACACAACCGTGTCCATGCAAACTGAGGATAAAATCCCCTTCCTTTGTTTAGCTCATGTTTGGTTTGGGAGGAGATTAGGAGCTCTATGCCACTTCTATATTAGCAAAAATATTTTTCATGTGCTTCCTCTTTATTAAATTTTCCTTTCTTAAGATGGTGAGAGGGGCTACATATGTGCCACTGAACAACAGACAATAGGTACGTGTCTTCTCTTTATTTCAAAAACAAACAAGGAAGTGGAGTACATTATAATAAACCCCAGGAGGGTGTGCGTGGGAGCCCGCAAAAAGAAGGTGGAACTACTAGGGTTGTGACTGCCAGTAAGTGGTGCACTCAGGAAAAAATGAGTGCACCTTTCATGTCACCATCAACAGTATTTATCCAGCTTTTTTTTTAGAAGCCTGCACATCAGAGTATGTCAACCAAGTCACCATCGGGGGTTTGAGCAAGACAGACTTCTCCGACTTGGTTTGGAAACACAAAAAAATGGACAAAATGTAATTTGGCAGGTGTGGAAAGATTGTTGGCTATGTTGCTTAAGTGGGTTGCAAGTCTAGACTTAAATACTAACACATCTTCTTATTCTGCCTATACTTCTGTTTTAAAGACAGCATCTTTCTCAACCAACAGGCTTTGTGGATTATTCTTCATTTTTCATAAATGTATAATCCATCCATTGTTTCGACTACAGCCTGATACAACGTGGTACAAGCTGTTTTATGAAAGTGTATTAAACATTAAAGCCTCACTTATGTGCTTATGTGTATGCGCACAATTACGACCCCCCCAACCCACAAAGAAAGAAAAAAACTAACTGCAGCTGGATGCTTTTAAAGGAAGAAGAACAAACTGGAGCAGTTACAGGATATTACATCATATTTGCCTTATATCAGGCTTTTGTGTGCATAACAGTGTGGTGCATCTATGTGTGTGAGTATGTAAAAGTGTTGGTGGAAGTGATAATGGGCTGAGTGGGTCAAGTGAAAATGCCGGGATGGGGTTGTGTGTGTCTGTGTGTGCGTGTTTGAGTGTTTTACACACCTTATATCCAAGTATGACTCCATTCTTCTGAGCCTGAGGGAGAGCAGACCATGTGAGTAGGATCTGGGTGGAACTCACTGCCTCAGCAGTCACATTCACTGGAGATCCAGATGGAACTAGAAAACACGCATACACACACACACAGCTCAGTGCTACTTCACTCTCTAAACCAATCTTCGATTTTATCGCAATCATCTCCTCCTCCCCCGCCCTCTCTCCGTCAATCTTCCCTCACTGGAATAGAGGGAGCGTGTAGAGGACAGAGAGAGGTGTGCTCTGCTGGACACTTGCAAACAGGAAACAGCGTTTGTACCAGATTCTGCAGTGTTCGCAGCGACAGTGTTGCTCCAGGGTCCGGGTCCTATGGAGTTGTAGGCCTGTATCTGAACCTGATACTGGGTCCAGGGATTCAAGCCCTCTATTGTGGCCTCACTGGTCTGCCCTTGTCCCTCCACATCCTCGGTCCTGTCCTCCCCTTGTCCATCTGTCCTCCACACACGCAGCCGATAGCCCACAGTCTCTGGACTGCTGTTGTACTCAGACTCAGGAAGAGGCTGAAGGGTAACGAAGGGTCAGAGGTGTAAGAAAAACAGAGCAGATTGGTGTATTGACATTTATCCTTCTTGTTTGAAATGCACACATGTGACCATAGAAATAATGACACACCGGTACAGTCCTTCATCTTTGCATGGGTTTTTATAGTGTGTTTATCTATATGTTTATGTATATTTATACTTTAGATAAAGTGTTACTTTATCTAACAAATATAACCTTGTTTAGCATAACATTAAAAGTAAACCTGTTCCTGCTTAGAATCTGCCTATGCTATTTTTAGGAGAATTACCATTGCAGAATTTTTTAATACTGTGCAGTTTATTCCACAATAGCTTAATAAATGAGGGTCAGTGTGCCAATCCTGAACTGCAAGTATCTTATAATGTGTCAGCACTTGGCCACCTTGTGCTGCACTGAAATTAATTAATTTTGACTCTGATTAATGGAAGAAGAGCCTTCCATATAGAGAAAGAGCTGAAAGGAAGATTGAACGAGAAACCAATTTTGGTAAAATTGTGATTAATAAAACGATGATGATAAAACACAGAACCTCGAACTCCCCATGAAACAATATGATACAGTTCTTCATAAGTAACATGGAGTGGTACCGTCAGTGTATTTATGAGAAATGTATTTAATGCTATTTCAAGTCCCTAGAGGAGACCACTCTCAGGACCTGACTATTAATATAGATAAGCAACAATCAATCAAAAACTCAGCTAATCTGCTTCATCAGGACCTTGAAGGAGCAGTTTTGTTAAATTTTATTGATAACACTAGCAATGTAAGCAACCAAAGAAAGATTAAAAAAGAGCCAGAACAGAGCTGGGTCCCGACAATATAAGTAGAACATAAAGTTTAGGTCTCACAAATTGATTTAAACAAACACACAAATACACACACACACACACACACACACACACACAGAAGTCATAAGTGAAAATGCATTTTGGATTTCTGAAGAATATGGTTATTTATGTGACATGTCAAACTCTAATGTACATCCCAAAAACTTTACTGTTTCCTCCCCTTTGACATCCCATCTCCTGATGCCTCTGTCGCCAGCTTTTCCCTGTCTTATTCACCCGCTGTCATCCTCTTTAACATGCTTTCACTCTCATTTCCTGTCACCCTCCCTCCTTCTACTCTTTACTTTTTCTCTGTCACCTCATCGTCTCTACTCTGCCCGTGACCCACCCTGTCATTATGCATTAAAGCCACAACCACTAAAATTGAGTGCCCTACAATCATGTTAGCCCGAAGTTCAGTTTGCTCTCAGTATATATTTCCACTGAAGATTTTAATCAACAATGTACAGTGGTAGCTGCGCAACAGATAAGGAGGTAAGGCACCCAGTCATTTTAAATACCCTAGTGATTTAGCTCAGCTTAGCATTTAGGAGCCATAATACAGAAAGTCACATTAGCTTTATTACCCTTAATATGCAGCTTAGAATAATAGCCTTAGCTAAAACCATTGTGATGGTTCCACTACAGCAGAAAACCTAGCATCGCTGAAACTCGGTGCTAACATGCAGGTAAAATCCCATTAGCATGCTGCACAGGTAGCCCATAGCGCCTCAGTGTCTGTGTCTGATTTGACAGGCTCTTTTTCTCATTCCAGCTCTTAAATGGAAAATACTCTGCCCTCCATTTATGTTATAATAGAAGAGGGGAAGGGGGAGTAAAAGAAAGAGGGAGGAAAAGAGAGAGGGACGAAGGGCAAGAACAAGAGCAAAAAAGAAAAGATAGTAAGGAGAAAATTATATTGCAGTTTGTGCTGCTAGCGGTCTGCATGGTGAATGGGAAATGTGACAGATTAGTTTTAGAACTGATAACCAGGAGAGACACTGATTACAGGCTGTCGGCCACTCAACCTGTTCAGTCCTGCTGCTAGTGAGCACACACGCACGTGCATATGCACACAGAGAGCAAATGCACAGAGATTCAGAGCAAAGAAACACAAAGAAAGTCCCCATCAGTCAAATTAGCACTGTTTGAATGAGTGTAAAGGGCCAGAGTAAGGTTTTACAGTTACATTGTTAAGTGTGTGTGTGTGTGTGTTTCAGTACCTTCCAGCTCAAGCGCAGGCTGGTCTGTGTAGCAGACAGCACGGTGAGGTTAGAGGGGTGTGTGTCAGGGGCTGCCTGTAAGGTCTGAATCAGCCTGGAGGGGGCGCTCATGGGACTGGACCCCACAATATTCACCTGACGCATCCTGAACCTGGAGAGGAGAGAAAACCAAGTTAAAGTCCACTGATTTCACCACAGACTCATCTGCTTTTGTCCAAGTTTAGGTTACTGGTCACGAGGAGCATCACTCTGAAAACAGTTGCATAATGTCTCTTGTGGCTCATAACAACTTAGTGAGGGAGCCACAGAGGACAATGCTCTCTATCCCAGGACACACTGGGCATTCTCCATCCCACCACCAGATGTCCTCAGACTTTCTTCCTGTCCCCATACACGTGCTCACCTGTTTCCCACCTTCAGTGACCTGTGCTTCCCTCCCCACTGACACACCTGTTCCCAGTTCCCTCATCACCCAAACCAGTATTTAAACCTGCCACTGTCATCAGTTCTTTGTCAGTTTGACTGTTTATGCTCCTCTGTGTTCTCTTGTGTACCAGCTACCTGTGTTTTGTGACCTAATATTTTCACTTGCTGACACAGTGTTACTGTTAAAGCGGTGGTAAAAACCTAAGCAATGGAGTCATGCAGACTTTATCAGCATATATTATTTGATTAACCAGGTGGACTGCTGTTAAATTTGCTTATCATAAGACAACATTTTGACAAGACAACTTGTACTTCACACTAGAGAGGTGATGAAAAATTGGACAATTAGTGTTTACTTCTAGTAAGAACATTTGTGTTATTTGCTTCACAACCAGAAATTTTTTTAAACTCTCCACAAGAGGATTTCTGTAAAGGCCACTGACGTATTCAAAATCCAAACACTAGGCACAAAAAAGGGATATAACTATGCAGACCTGTTAGCACACACAAATATACGGCCACAAGGGAGCGTTTGTTACTTTTAAATGCGTCCACGCTTCAGTGTGGATGTGTGTGAGCGTGCAGAGTGCGTGCGAGAGACTACATCTATGAGTTCTTGTCCCTGTGTTGGGGGAAAGAGAGCAGGGTGCAAAGAGGGACTTAAAGTGGGGGATAAGAAACAGACAAGTGCATCACTTCATCTAATGTCCCAATGGTGTCGCCTGTGACAACATAATCCCTGAGAGTGTACAAAGTGTGCACACACACCGCAATCCCATTACAGATGAAGACGGAGATACAAAGAGCAAGAGGCAGAATTAGACAGATAGAATGATAAATACGGCAGATAGATAGGCAGACAGATAGAGAACGAGAGGGAGAGAAGGAGGAGGAAGCTGTTCAGAATGCGGATAGATCACGTTTACAAACTGCAAGCTCCCCATGGCCCTTGAGCGAGGATTACAGACACCCCTCTCTCCTCCTCTATTTCCTGTTCTCCTTGTCTCTTATTCCTTTGTCTCTCCTCCTCTTTAATGATCTCTGCTGCCCTTCCTACTTTCTCATCACCTTTCTTCGCTCCTGCCCTCATCCCTCTCCTCCCCGCTCCTTCCCTTTAGCTAGTTGCGGGAGGGTAATAAGGATCTGCATGCAGCAGCTGTGAAGGTGCTGACAAACAGAAAAGTCTCAGATGGAACTGTCTCACTGTGTGTCTGTGTGATTTATCTAACTTCACCTGAGTCTAGCAATACTGCAGAAACTGGTGGAGAGTGAGATGAGTGTGAATGAGTTTGTGTGTGTCTGTGTGCATGCTGTAGCTCCTGACCATGTTCTTGTGTATGTGGTGTGTGTTTGCCACTCACCTGTACTGAGTGAACGGAGTGAGGTCAGGGATCTCCAGTGTGTCTGCATCTGGCTGGTTGTCTTTCTGGTAGACAACTGTCCAAGCCTCGTCCTTTCCATCCTCCTTTACTACCTGTTAAAGAGTGATATCATGTTGTGTGTAAGAATATAGTTTCCTTCTATCTGTGCTTCAGGATTAGCAGGAGCTAACACACACCTGTCCTTCTACAATCCACCGTGATATTGCTGTCTTTCCATCAGGACCAGGGCGGAACCGAAGTGTTGCCGTCCGAGGGCTGATGTTGGCGATGACTAAGTTAGTTGGTGCTCCAGGAAGTTCTACAGACAGAAAACAGAAAGAATAACGTTTTACTCAAAGCTACAAAAAAGAAAAAAAAAATATCTTTGAGAATTTTGTCAGGGCAACTAGCAGTGGCAGGTCACCATCATATTTTATGTATTCTTACAGGTATATAAAATATTTATTGGCCAAAATCTGTAGGATTGTTGCTCCTACAATGATGTTATTTATGAAAAGAAAAACAGTCTGTGCACTGCATTACTGATATTTCAATAGTAAGTTATGAATTCTTTAAAATATAAACCACCTGTGCTTGCTGGTGCTGCAGCAACCCGGTGCAACAGGCCTTTATTTACAAAGAGCAGTCTTTTTTTTTTTTCAAGCAGAAAAGAACCATAGCATCACAGCATGGTGAATTATTTCAGTAGGATGGATCAAAAGAAATGAACAGAACAAACAATACTTTAATATAAAGACATTTCCATGAATGGATAAAAATACATACAATGCCAAAACTGAAAAAATGTCAGCAGCACTATAACATAGATTATAATATACTTGCAAGAGCACTGATAATAGAAAGAGAAAAAGAGGGAACTCATGTCACCAATAATGACTTAACTACAAGCAAGGCTTTAAGTAGGAGTGAGCCAGGAAATTGCCTCCAATCCGTTTTTTGTGCATCCATGTGTCCATGCTTCAGTATAAAAAAGGAAAATAAAAGAATGGTCACAGAAAAAAATGTTAATTTTACTAAAGTGCAGGCAGTTATGCTACGGCTGTATATCTCTCTCTGTGAGAGCAATTTATTTCCTATTTCTGAGGTCCGCAATACAATACAGAGAGATAAATCTGTACACCAGTGGAGGCGAGAGATGAATTAAATGCACAGTTCACTAAAGTCCATTTAAGGCCTGTAAATGTCTGAGTAGGCTGCAAGCCTCATAAATTACGTTTGACCTGTTCTTATTCTAACATTGTTCCATCTCTATGGCAATAATGATTGACAGGAAACAGGCAATGTTGGTGACCATGTATGGTGGCCTGAATGGCACGAGGGGGGAAGAGAAGAGAAACAACACACTCACTCACACACACACACACACACACACACACACACACACACACACACACACACACACACACACACACACA
>JBBMJY010000020.1:5084236-5109168 GCA_037833715.1 Toxotes lorentzi
ACACACACACACACACACACACACACACACACACACACACACACACACACACACACACACACACACAATAATCAATACCTTCAGTATGAACACAGACCTGACAAGATATAATTGACATACTGCATATCTTCATATTTTAAGTTTCTAAATCTAACGTATCTTTGTATTTTGCAGTTTCTTTCCACCCACAATCTGTGATTAAAGTACAGAAACAGCAACTTGCAGCCCAAGTTTCGTGGCATATGCTGCTAAGTTTGAGTTGTTGCTTCTGTCACACTCAAACTAGAAGCAGAATTTGGTCCACAACAAGCAACCATAAGACAACTACTATTTTCTCCTGCTAGTGAGTTTTTTTTTTCTTTTTTTTGTTCACTTGGAATAAATCACAGAGAATAATATGTTGTGTATGCACACTTCAACCACAACTAAATATTCCAATGAAACATTTACAACTCAACCTTTCAAATGCCACACGCAATTTATAGCTGGCTCTGAATGGACTTCTTCACCGACAGCTGTTGAATTGAAATGGCCCTGGTTTGGCAGGGGACATGTGACAACTGCTCTGGAGATGCAGCCTAAAATCCTGTTTTGTTTTTTTTTTTGTTTTTTTTTTTCCAAGTCCCGTCAAATTAAATGTATGACAGCTTGTTTCTGATAATGAAATTTACATAATCAAAAATCATCACAATCCACTTTACCCTAAATTGTCTCACTCAATCACAACAAGACCAAGCACTTCAGTCCCACTTTTCAGCCACTTCTCTTTGCTGTGTTTGGTTTATACTTAGTATCTCTGGATGGTGTAAGTGCTCTGGTGTGATCTGCTGTAATCCACCCAATTCTGCAGCAGCATCACAAACATCATATTTGCTGAACATGGCAGAATACAGATCTGTAAAGCCGAAGTGTTAAATCAAACGCTGTGTGCTGTAACACGTCGGTAAACTAGGGCACATCAGACAGATTTTGTAGAATATCTGAGGGGATTTTTATTGTAACAGGACTATATAACATGACTGGGTCCAGTTATTATGGAAACAAGGCTATATTTATTCTGGAACCAGCGAAGTACATGTGTGCAACAAAAGACAAATAATAGCTATCACCTGCCATTGCTCTGTAAGTGCATGCAGCAAACTTGTAAGGGTTATAATGTGGAAATGTTGATATCAGCTGCCTTGCTCAGATGAATGACGAAATTCTCTCAACTCCATGAATACATGAATAAATAAACAAGACAAGAATCTATGTTCGGTGGATCTCTCTCTTTCTCTCTCTCCCACTCTCTCTGCTCATTCTTTAGTTCTGTTTCCTAATCTTGAGTCCTCCGTCTTTCCTTCAGTCTTTTGCTTTCATGAATTAATGAATAACCTCTGAATCTAAGAACTGTCTGTATCCATCTTGCTTTCACATTTTCTGCTTTTATTCATAAATTAGTAATCAGAAAATGCTGGGACAAAAATCCTGCTGCATGAGGTGGGTTTTTTCTTCCATTCTCCTTCACTCTGCCCCTCAGTCCATTTCTGAGAGACTTTGGTCTTCTGTTCAGAGATTGTACATTTTTGTGTTCCCTGTTCTTCCCTCATTATGGTTCTCTATCTGTTCTCCCTTCTTCAGTCTTGTTCTTTGATTGTCTCTTGCACTCCCCATCCCATCGCTGCATTCCCCCCACCTTGCCATTTGCAGTTAATCAGTACTAATAATGATTGTAACTTGGCCTTAGTCCAGTCATACAAACTCATCATGTACACACAAGCATGGTGTGCACATAATATTCACACACAAATAAACTGAACGCTAAAGCGCTCTCTAAGACGCTGTAAATGACTAACTCTTGTGTATGGCTCTGTATATGTGCGCTGGTTGTGTGGGTGATGATTCATGGATGCACAGTAACAGCCACTTATCACCCTGAGGAAAGACAATGGCACTGTAAGAGCTCATCAGTCATATGTACTCTGCTACACACATGCATACACACAAGTGAAAATCAGTTTTAACATCACTGTCACCAGCTCCACTGTATGTGTGTGTGCTTGTACCTGGTGGGACTCCAGTGGAGATGGTGGAGGATGTGACCACACCCCGTCCTGCGGCAGTGAGCGCTGCCACCTGTAGTGTGTACGTGGTGGTGGAGGTGAGGCCGAGCAGCTGGTACTGCAAGGTGGAGTTGGGCAGAGAACGTTCCACACGACTCGACTCTTTGTCAGATACCTCCCACCACAACAGATAGCCTGTGGGGAGTAGTGCACACGTTATCTTAACAAAGGTGTATACAGACATGAGCAGACATCTATACACACAAACACACATGCACAATTGCAGACACGTACACATAATGAGAGGTACAGAGCCAAAAAGGAGGGAGAGCGTGCGGGAGGGGTAACTACAGTCAAAATCCGTCTGTCCCTTTGCATCTTCACAGTCATGCATCACACTCCACCACCTTCAAACGTGTGTGTGTGTGAGGCCACTTGTGTGTAAAGCCCTGGAGAGAGTGAATGGTCCCTCATCTGTCTCCCTGCTCACCAGGTGCTGGATGAAAAGCAGGTTGAGGAGAAAAGACTAAATGTGCAAGGTGACCTTGACTGAATAACCATTTCTCCACTCCTGTGTGTGTAAGCTGACTGTAAAGGCACTGCAGCCTTGTGCTGTTAGACTGTGGTCTCATTGTGTAGGTGCCTGATGAAAGTTGGACATGTTACAGCCATGTCAACACACAGGCACATACTCATAAAAACACATATGCAGAATGTGGGGTAATCGCTTAATTCACAGCAGCTTGTTGGAGATGAGGCAAAATGAACTGGGATGGGAGGGGGGTGGGGGGGGTGCCTTGAGCTCTGTGATGCGCCAGAGAAACAACACCCTGAGTGTTGGGAGGCGTGGGACGAGGGCATGTTGGAGATAATGTGAGAAGACAAGCTGCAGAGAGAAGGGATTAGCTGATGATGAATCAGTTGTACACAAACACAGTGTCAGAGACATGGGGATGTCTGTGAAAGCCAGACAGAAAAAAAATAAGTGACTAAGTGGAGAATACTGAAGAAACTGTAGGAGTTTTATGGTTCCTCCCTCACTGCTGCTTGCCTCAAGGGGATGCTTTTCACTTCCTAACTTTAATTAGTCATTCTTGACTCTATATTTGTCCACCTGAGAAGAATACCTTTTAATTGGAAACAGTGGTTATATTATCTCTATTCATTGTGTGTTTTTACTTTCTGGCAGGAACTCACTGACTCAACCTAATTTTAGATTCTTCCACACAACTCTTGGTGGGACTGAAAATAACGTGGTAGAGTGAATGTTTCTTGATCACGGAGGTGGAAATCAGAGACTGTTTTGGGACACTCCTGTAGTTATACTGGTAAGTTGTAATGCTCTCACCAGTAATGATGCCGTTCTTGTCTTCAGGCTCTGCCCAGCTGACTCTAAGTGATGTGTCTAAGATTTCAGTGAAGCTCAGGTGACGAACGGGTCCTGGTGCTGGAAAAACAAAACAAAACAAAACACATACATACATCAGATGACACTGGTTATATCCTGACTATTTCAACAGTAATTTTATTTCAGAAAATTTTAGATTTTAGAAACACATCCCTATACACAAACACACACCTCTTGTCTGAGCAGCCTATTACCTGCTGCTCTTCAGCTTCACACACCACCGCCTAATCACATCTGCATTGACCAGCAAACACACACACACACACACACACTCAGGTGCACGCATGCCTGTCGTTTCTCATTTCACCCATGGCTCTCTAACCCCTCTCCCTGCAGAGCGATTAAGCTATTCATCTGAGACATTCAATAACACTCACACACACACACACACACACACACACACACACACACACACTCCTACCTTACCAACAGTGGACTGCTGCAGACCAAGTATAGACCATGATTTCTAGTCGTTTTGAAAAAAACAAACAAAAAAAAAAAAAAAAAAAAGGAAATTCAAAATTTTTATGTAAGGTCTTCTTTCATAATATAATTGCAAAACTGCCTTTGTAATATTCTCTGTTAAAATTTGACACAAGGGGACTTGCAAACCAGCATAACACACTACTGGCTGTACTGGGAGCTTTTCAGGCTTCACTTTGAGTGTTGGACTTGAAAATTCACTGAGCCTCATAAGGATTGAACCCACATCCTGAGAACTTCCAAGCATTCCTCTAACACATCGAGTTTTTTTTGGTCAGAGACAGTCGAGCTTCATTCTTTAGAGTCCTCAAGTCTTTCATCTTGATGTTGGGCTTCAAAATTAACTAAGGGTTGATCCCACAACCTAAAAACTTCAGAGCAATGTTATCACACCCTGAACCATTTGGTCAGACACTTCTTTACTTCTTCTGTGAGCGGTGTTTCTTAGACCTTTAGTATTAGTCTTTTGGAAGTCAGACATCAAAATTCAATAAGCTACCTGAGGATTGAACCCACAACATCAAAATTTCAAACCAGTCCTCTAACATCCTGAGCCATTTGGTCAGACAATTGTGAGCTGTTTTTCTTAGAGCCTTTGAATCATCACTTTGGGTGCTGGGCTTCAAAATTAGCTGAGCCTCATGAAAAATTGAACTTCAGAACTTTCAAGCAGTCCTCTAACACTCGGAGCTATTTAGTTAAGGGCTGGTTCACTCTTTTTCTTGGGTCTTTCTTTTGGGTGTCCAAAGGAAAATCTGGACCACATATGGCGGATCAGAGTGGCTCTGGAGCAACAGGACTATTCAGAAGTTTTGAGGTTGTGGGTTAAATCCTCAGGCAAGTTGTTGTACTTTAAAGTCCTGCACCCTGAGGGAAGACTCAAAGGCTATGAGGACTGTTGGTAGCTCACGCCGTGGTGAGGGACAATGGCCAAAAGGAAAGTCAAATCTCAAATCATCTCTAAGAAATACAGCTCAAGTGTCTCTGCTTAAATAGTTCATAGAATACGTGGACTACTCTGGAGCTTTGAGGTCTTTGGTTCAATACTTAGGATCTGCAGCATATTTTGAAGACTAGCACTCAAAGTAAATATTGAAAGCTCTAGAAAATTGTCTGACCAGACAGCTCATTGTATTAGACAATTGCTTTGAAGTTTTGGAGTTGTGACTTTGATCCTAATGAGGCTCAGTGAATTTTAAAGTCCAGCACTCAAAGTGAAAGACTGAAATATGCTCAGAGACACTCTCCCAATGTGAAGGAGACATGGTGGCCAGTGGTGGAGAGTCTGGTTCAAATCCAACCCCCTGCTGTTACCCAGATCATCAAAAGTAATCCCACCACAGTCTTATAACATGTCTCTGGTGCTTCCAACATCTTCTGCTTCCAACATCTTCTGGTGCTAACATTTTGCTTCAACGTGGAGAGTTTTGAGCGAACAGTAAGATACAGACACAAAGTATAATTTTACTGTGTACTACTTGACATGGCATTGGTCCTGCAGTCAAATGCACTTCTGGCACTACTGTCTTACAAAAAGATATAAAAAAATAGCGTTTAAGGAGACTGGTTCCTTCTCTGTGTAGTTTGTTAAATAGCTGCCCTGTAGTCTGAAAGCCTGCCTGGGGCTGCAAGCCATTCACACTGTGGAGGAGTGTGTAAAAACAGCGTTTGTGAATGAGTCGTTTAAAATCCTTGCTCCAGCCTGCAGAGGCAGTGCTGAGTATGAACTGTAACACCTGCAGGTCGCCTCTTGGCTAAAATTAAAATGAATTATGCTTAATTGGAAGGGAAGGAGTCATCTGACTTCTAGTCAGTGGATCTGAGAGGTGATGTTACTATTTAACTTAGAAAAAGGTATGTACTCTGTGCATGGGTTAGAAGAGAAATATTACAAATCCTGGTTGTCATTTATTACCCACGTGGAAAACGTGTCCCAAGCATAAACTCTTGGAATTCCCAAAGCTGTTGACAGATACTCCTGGGCTGGTCGGGAAACTCTATTAATATTGTAAATTATGATTTATTTTGTTTTGTTTTGCTTTGAGTATATATTTGTGACTATGGATATTTATTTTATTCTATTTTATGCTACCCAATTATTTATTGAATTAAGTATTTATTTTGTTGTGGGTGTGGGTGTGTGTGTGTGTGTGTGTGTGTATAACCCCCAGAATGTCCCTTGCTGGCTCACTGGTCCACTCTTGAGTGTGCGACAAATGGTAAGTCCACCATTGGATATGTACGTATGAACACACACACACACACACACACACACACACACACACACACACTCAAAAAGCTATCATCAAGCAAGAATTACACCCACCGTTAACCCTGCAACACGCCCAGCATCCAATCAATACCTGTCCACAGCTGTGTGTACATGTGTGAGTGTGTGCGCATGTGATGTGTGTTTGTGTTTGTGTGTGTGTGTGTGTGCGTGTGCATACACTTGGCTTCTAATATCCCTTTCCCACTCAATAATTGCTGGTTGGTAATAATTGCTTGTCTGTCTGCCTATAGGCTATTGTGTTTATTTGATGGTGCAACTGTGTGCATGTGTACTTGCAACTGGGAGTGGCCGGTATTATGTTTATCCATGGAACAGTAGGCTATAAATGCCAGTATGCCTGAAAACATATGAATCAATTCACTTTAAAAAGACACAGTGAAGGAAAAATGAAGGGGGGGGGGGGGGGGACTAAGAACAAAGAGATTAAAAAGGAGAGAAACTAAAGTAAGAGCCTAAGAGAAAACAGGTAGTGTTGGAGTGCAGATATTGTGTACACAGCTGTGTACCACACTGACAGAAACAGCTGGACTGAACACAGAGAAAGTCAATACACTTTCATTTTTATTCATAAGAGAAGCTGATAGAGTGTTCTTTGTGGTGTTCTGATTTTATTCAAATTGAAGTCCGTAGGTGTGTGTGTGCATGTGTGTGTGTATACTCACTGTCCTCATGTGTCTGCAGCAGGGTGGGTGGGCTGCGGGGGCCATCTCCAGGCGTTGTGAAGCAGAGGGTGGCACCGAAGTACCAGGTGAATTTCTTGAGTCCACTGACCAATCCTGTGTGGCGTGACCCTGGGTAGTCCGGGGTGATGGTTACCACAGTAAGGTCCTCTGGAGACTGCTCTGGCCAGACCAGCAGCTGTGTTAAATGAGAAAAATGGTCACTGTTGACATCTAAGTTACAAACAATATCTAACAAATCCAACAGGTCACCATAGTACCTAAAATGTTAGTTATTTTGTTTGTTGTATATTTCCCATATTTTTTTTTTTGTCATCCATTTGAGTTAGCAGTATTAGCTTCAGGCTACCGAATCCAAATCTTATTATTCAGACTGCACTTATGAGACAAAACTTATTTGTACAACAGTATGGAATATGGTGAATCTTTTTAAACTAGGCTGATACCCAAGGGTTTTTTGTCATTAAAGTTTTAAACCGCCAAATGCTATTTACAAATTTGTGAGTGGCAAAACAATATTCATGTTTCACACCCAGGAAAAGTTATCTGCATTCCAAACATATTCAAATTTAAGCATTTATTTACGCATGAATGTACCACTTAACATAAATTTCTGCCAACAGGCCATTATCAGTCAAAACAGCATCTGAGGACAAACACTAAGTTTGATTATCAGTCCAACTAAATGCCTAATGAAAGGTTAATTTGTCTCTTCTCTGAGACTTGATTTGTATTCAGAACCACAGTACTTTGGTTTGTCTTATTGCTTTAGCCACAAAAACAAACAACAAAGAGCATACACTTACATATTTATAATGGGAGATAAGCCATGGGGAACACTGTGATGTGGTACTCATAGTATAAAAAAAATAAGTGGCTAAAATGTGAACTTTGAGCCAAGTTTTCATCAGAATTAAGCAGTGCAATGGTTTAGTGGTGTGTAAATGCAGAAAAAATGTTTACACACCAGCTTTATGTGATAATAGTTTTCAAAATTACTCTTTAATGGCATATTGTCGGTGAGTGTACATTAACATATATTGTTGCAGTGCCAGTGGGTTGCAAAATGAAGCTGCAAACTTTATCAGTATTTATCAGCTTCTGTGCTCACCGTGCCGCTCCTCTGTTCCCATTCACCTGTCTGCCCCACCCATCCACACACCTGTTCTCACTTATCATCAGCTCTGCAGTCACTTGAGCTCTCCCCACCTGCACCTCTGTGTGATCAGCCTTGCATCATATATACCAGGACTTTTCATTTGTTCCTTGTTCGACCGTCTGTTTCTGTTTCCTTGTGTTTCCCTTTTTGGAATCCTGTCTTCTATATCTGTCTGCTCACTCTTTTTGCGCTGCTGAATTTGGGTCTTCCTTATCTGCACTATTATCAGCCAACCTTGACAGCTCCTAATAAAGTGTTTGGTAATTGTAGACAGTTTTGCTAGCATTCACAAACTTCCTTTAGCGTTCTGATTCTGATAGTGTGCATATGTTTGGCTGTGTCTGAAATCACTTCCTATCTACTTATGTGAATACATAAATGTGAATTTTATGCATGATACTGATGTATGCAAAAGTTTTTGGCAGCTCTGGCCAAAATAAATATTTTCTTGATGTTTGAGGTGAAAAGAAATTAAAATAACTCCTGCAGCAGACAGAGATTAAAAAATGAGAATTTCTTTCTATTAATCCAGTCTTACTTTTTGTTTCATAAATCTCAAAAATACCAAAACAAACTGGCTGTATTTGCAAAAGTACTATTAAAAAAGGTGTAGAAGTACTTTCAGCTATACACACAATCTCACAATCTATCCCATTTTGTGGATGCATGAATGGCCATTGTGCGACTATAGAGTAAATATTTGTTTGTTACAATATAGTGGAAGAAGAAAATGAGTGAGTGATTTTGGACACAGCCTAAGGACGCTTTAGAGCTAGGTTGTTATTTAATACTGTTTATTGTATTGAGTCAGTATGCTCCTGGCTAGATAACCATGTTTTTTTTTTGGTATTGTGGGTTGTGGCAGCTCAGGACCCCTGATGTTCTATACTACATATCTCCCTTTGACTAAAACTGGGATAAGGGTGTTGCCAAATATATCTGAAGAAATCTGTAGGATTAACACTGTAAATGCTGTTCCTTTGTACACACTGCTTGATA
The DNA here is from genome assembly GCA_037833715.1 of Toxotes lorentzi. NCBI lineage: Eukaryota > Metazoa > Chordata > Actinopteri > Toxotidae > Toxotes > Toxotes lorentzi. The sequence continues at coordinate 5,093,301 of JBBMJY010000020.1, forward strand.
TTATATCTGCCATTGGAACCAATCAACCATTTGAAAACATTCACGCTATTAGGAAAAGCTGGTGATACCCAGAGACAGCTGAGTGGCTGCTTTTCCCTCTGCCTGAAGGGTGCTGCACTGCACCCAGTCTGTCATGGTAAAATAAGGTTTTCTTTTGTAATTTATTATCAGCACACCACAGTTTGGGTGCAGTAAAAGAGTGCTGATCTGGCACCCACAAGCATCTGATGCTAGTCCACTTTTAAAGGGTGCTGGCAAGATTGGTTCTGCTGTTGCTATAGAAACATGTGTATTCTGAACCAGACTGAAACGGAGACCCAAAGTGTGTTGAAGAACACATACGGTACTGTGCTATCCTTAGAAGAACTGGACCCAAAACAGAAGCAGTACGACACCACACGATGCTGTGGAAAGGCCAGAGTTTGATCCTTCTGCTTCCACGTGTTACCTCAGTTCTAGGCTAAAATATTTCATAAAGGTTTCTTTATACTGGGCTGGTAAGTGCTTATTTTTTCTGCGAGTTTTTGTTGCATTATTTACTGTCAAAATGCAATAAAAAACTTTTGATCTGTTCTTTGATAGTATGTTCTGAATAAACCTAATTTATGAGAGTCGATAGACATCATTATTAGTTCTGCAAAAGCTAAAGTCAGTGCCTGTAAAAAGCCCTGCAAATCGTAAGGCAGTGTCAAGGACATGTCAATGGAAGACACCAAACTCCAGTTTTGAGCTATATTATAAAGGGTATTGTATATAGTCACTGATCTGTGGGGGGATGAAATGAGATGAGGCTTTGCCTCATATCCTCTTTTAATTAATATCATTATCTACTGTCCTCTAACCAGCACAACACACTCAAAGACGCACACCCACATGTGCAGCATCACTGAAAGGCTCCACTGATTTGGAGTGGAAGAGCCTGGTATACAGAGACAACATCAGACAGCCACATCAAAAACATGGAAAATCATATAGTATTTATCAACCAACAAAGACACCAACATCCACAAACACACACACACACACTCACAGGCCCAGTGACACTGAGCAAGAATATGATGTGTTTTCTTTGTCATGTTAATCAGTTCCTTAGGGCTTAGTTGCCACAACGAAGTGAACAATAAATCACCTACCACAATCACATACCAGAACTCGCACATACAGTATAGATCACTCACACTATTCAGTCCTTCACTCTCACCCTGCTCTTCATTATCCTGCTCGCAGCTTCTTTATTATTGTCTCTTATTTTGCTCTCAACACCTTCTTTTTCCATATTTAATCCTTTTTTTTTTTCTATAACTCACCACACTTGGCTTGGCTGTATGGGTAAACAGGAGCAAACTAAAAGACCTTTAAGAGGTTTTTCACAAAATTTACTCACACACCTACACACAGACAAAGTGTGTAGGTGTTGAACTGTTAAACTGATGAATAAAACGTTGAGAAAAGGATTAATAGATTTTTTAGATGATTTTTTAGATTAATAGATTTAGAAAGATAATGATAACAGGCATTTTGAATATTTACAAACAATATTTTGTCTTACAAATAATAAATCAGATGTTTAATTTACATTAATATGTCTATTTATCATATAACATAGAATAGAAGGAATTTATCTTGTCATGCAAAATACAGGTGAGAAACCGCACATTCAATTATTATCATTGTTATTTTTAAGAACACAGCTGTCTTTTATGTTATTGGACTATTCTATATTGTTTAAACAGTTTTTTTTTTTTATCAAAGTAATTTTATTACATACACATTCATCCAGAGGCTTACCTTGTATCCCTGGTTGATGCCATTAATAAACTGCTGAGGTGGAGGGTTCCACGTGAAGCGGATGGTGGTCGAGTTGATAGCTACAACTTCCACTTCCTGCGGAGGTGCTGTGGGAACTTAACACAGATAAACATGCACATAATATTTAGCTGCAATAGGTCCACCAAGAGGAAGAGGAAGACTGCTTAGATACACTGAAAAAAAAAAAAAAAACAGTAACAGGCTTGGAGCCCTAAGCTGCAGAAATAAACTGCTTTCAGAGTTATGCTTTTACTTTTTCAAGATATTGAAAAGATGTGGAGGTTTTAAATATCTCACACAGCACCATATTTCAATATTTCATGTTGAGACTGAGTTCATTTTTTAATTAAAAAATTCTGCTAAGCTTGCAAAAGCTAAATGCCAAACCTACCCCTCTATTCTTTGCTGCAAAATGACCTAATTTCTCAAAAAATTCATTCCATCTATTGTATTTTGCATTTATGTATTTTGCATATTATTACCTAAGGAATGACTAAATGAGATTAGGGTGCTGACCCATCAGTGACTGATTCTGAAAAATGGAGACATGAAGACACCTAAAAATGAAAAATGAAACCTATTAAGCCTTTGAGTCAGTGACCTCAGGGGACCAGACAGACCACAGAAACTTTGATTGACTAACTGTACTTGTTGTTTCAGTCCTGTAGCCACATGATTCTCCTCACCAAGGAGCCCTGTTAACTTTTATTACCCAGCTGATGTCCCTCCATAGTACATCGTGATTTATTGATTGAAAAGTACAATTTATTAGTTACAAGAATCAAGATGTTTGATCTGTATTAATACTTAACTTACAATGTGTTTTGCCACAATTTAGTGTTGATGAGTTGGGGAAGCTCAAAGCTCCAAAAACGCCGGATCGTACTATCTTCCACCTGAAGATAGTCTTAGTGCCTTCTAATTGTCTTCTTTCAAAAATACACGGCTCTGTTTTTTTAATGGAGGCCTTCTGTTAAAAATGATACTACGACATCACCAGGGTTATTTCTCCAAACGATGGAAATCTCCCTCCAGAGCGGGTAAACTGAAATTTATGTGATAAATCAGTTGAGTGCCCCTTTCGCTTCCACATAAATTTACTTATCCATGGAAAAAGCTTTTACTGGCTATTGTTTTAGAATTGTGACACACCAGCATGTATTACTTACACTTCTACATTTAGTTCTTACACAGACAAAAAAAAATCTGTAATGAACTTGGACTTTCTGGGGTTTCTATGTTTAAAATTGAATCTCAGTTCAAAGATTCCACAATAAAAGAATTTTCAGTAAAACCAAACCTACAATAGTAATAATTTGCAAAGTTTGTTTTGAAGTGTGTATAGAGTGTGAATAAGATGTTCATCATTCACCAGAGACTGAGACAGAGAAAACAGAAATCAGGTTTTCCTGTGAAAGGCAGGTTATTTGTTCAATTAAAAAAAAAAAGTAGTCTGGCAGGAGGTAAATATGGTAAACAAGGGCTCAATATGTAGGTTTTGGTCTCACAAACTGGAAACAAATTTACTTCATCCACTCTAAGACTGACCCACTGTTTCTTAAGTTGATTTTTCATATATAAATATATCCCCTCTTTCTCCATGTCAGTGTATGAATGTGTCTCTACATGCAGATCTTTGCAGTCAGTGGGTCAGTGAAAGGAAGAGGAGCCATGAAAACACTAAAGCCAAGAAGAGAGGAGAAGAGTGCAACTGTGAAATGTGTGTGCGTGTGTTTGTGGGCACGTTATGGTGATTACACTGTAAAGGGATTATGCTGATGCTAGAAAGCCACATAGTGATAATGCACTGTTGCATGATGGGAGTGCCCTTTACATTTTATATTTGAGCCAGAGTGGCCAGACGACACACAGACACACAGGGAGAGGAGAGTAACATACAGACTGGAAAGACCACAGACCAGAACAAAAACTAGTGAAAAATGGAAGGCAAGAGATAGTGGGAGAAAGTGAACCAAGGGATGAGAAGAACGAGAGGGAGATGGAAGATTAATTAATATTAAAGATGCTCTCTCCCACCCTGCCATGCACACTGTACTTCTGGGAACCGGCTTCTAACCCTTCTAAGCTCACAGCTACAGATAAAACACTAAACTCTGCCCTCTGGGGGAATCTTAGCATGCGCGTACGGCCGTATGTGAGAGAGCGGGAAAAGAGCAATGTTATCAGAGTCTAACGCTGAGTTCAACCACATACTCTCAGAGATAGTGAGAGAGAGAAAATGTCCAATCCATTGCAGCCACTCCCATTAAACCACATTAGAATAATTAATGAGCCTAACTCCCTCTCCTGAGTCTATAAACCTGTCCTGAACTCTTGTAATAATGACTGTGAGTTTTATGTGCACATGTGCACACGCGCGTGCATGTGTGTGTGTGGCTCAGCCCATCTGTAATAATGATAATTTACTGTTGGAATAAAAGTCAAGAAGAGAAGAGCACGTGTTTAAAGGAGATTTACCCCTACGACCACTTCCTCTCGTCTTCCTTTACAATCCTCACTTACATTCTTCCCTCTTTCACAACCACTTCATTGATTTACGTTTGAAGAGTTGAAAGTGTGTTCCTCTGTGCAGCCATGTTTATTACAATCAACACACTATTATGTATCATATAATATATTTATAGAGTGGTACAGACACTCCCAAGATGCTCCTCGACCAGATGGGAGATGTAGTCCCTACAGTGCGTCCTGGGTCTCCCTGAGGGTCGGCTCCCAGTTGGCTGAAGCTGGTATGTCTGCAAGGGGATGCCTCAGGGGCGACTTTAACACAAGTCTGAACAGCATCGACTGCCTTATGCTATCACTGGGGTGAAGTCTGCCAGCTAGTGGAGACAGGTCTGTCGCTTGACAATCACAAAAAACAGTAAATATGGACAAGGATGGTCTTGTCACCAATATGTACATAAGTGCACATAATGTGTACATATTTAGAGATGTGAGAGCCCTCACAATTGCATCAAAATGTATCTTTACCATTCCAACTTTTTCTTTAGGTTCTAAGTCACATAAAAAGCAAACATCTGGGTGGTGAAGCCAAAGTTTTCTCTAACAAAAAAGTGCAGAAATGTGGGGAAATGGAGAGATGTAATGCAAAGGTACACTCCCATGCCATTATTTTTAAGTGACTGTATGTAGGCAGAAAACCTAGGGTCTTAGTACTTGTACATTTGGTCTCTCTGTCTCTGTCTCTCCCTCTCTCATATTAACTACTATGAAGGCCAATAGCACATACCAATTACCAGGAATATCCGTTTACTTCTATCTACAGCCAAAGTCTATAACTCAAGCTCACAGTGACCACTGAAATTATGCTCTCCCCATTTATCCACTCATTAACTGTACAATCACCCCATCTAAATGTGGCGACCATGCATCTAACTTATATCTAGTAACAACGGGTGTGACCAAGGTTTTATTCATCAAAAGATTCATTATAAATCTATTCATAGATTATAATTTTTACTTGGAATTTGGGCAGTTAATTACTACTATAATGCACATGGAAGGATAATGCTACTAAAATGTGTTTGTAAGAATACCAGTGTTTGGACTGATGATTGACATAGTGTCTACGAATATCTTGGTACATTTGCTTTGCCGTCCATGAATGAGAAATAAAAAAAATGTGTGAGCATCTTTACTCACCTCCCTGCAGAGTGTACTCAGTGACAGGGCTGCTGTAGACACCCAGGCCGGCTCCAGTGTAGGCGGCCACCTGGATCTGGTATTGTGTCCAGATGATCAGATCTTTCAGCAGACAGTAGTTGGTCTCTGGGCTGCTGATGTTCTTCTCCTGGTAGTCCCCTGGCAGCCCTGCCAGACGGTACCTACAAACACACACAGATGCTTGTAAATAAGCTGATTTATAAGAAAACAAGTGAGAAAAGTAAGCAAAGTAGTAAAAGTCAAAATACACAGAAAAATATATGCACATGTGAACAATGTTATGGCTGTAGCTCATGTTGCCCAGTAAATCGGCCAGTAATTGTAGGGGTTCGGACCCACAGAGAAAGTGTCCCCAAGCAAGAACATAAAACCAGAATTGCTCCTGATATCTGTATAAGAAAGGGTAAAAGAGTTTAAGTTGCTTTTTAGACAAAAGCATGAAAGAAATAAATGTAATATAACCGAATGTAGTCACAGAAATACATCCCCAGCCCTGAACGACTTTGCACACAGCTTAATAATGTAATAATATAAAATCACACCAGTGTGCTTACTGTACATATGTGAATAAACATTTTGAAATAAACTAAAATTTCAAAAATGTCATTTATGTTGGCCATCTGAGAGGAAAAAAAACTGTGCTTCAGAATCTTTAAAGAATAAAAACCTTCAGCCCAGGTAGACATCTCAGAATAAAGCACATTCAAGGCCTTTGCTTTAGTACATGGGATATAAATGTCCACTTAAAAGATATATGACCCGACTTGACGGGAAGGTGTAATACCACTTAGGTATTGTACATATCTGATGGAGCTGAATAGAGTAATAATCCACACCTCAGCATTTTAATATGGAACCTATTCACCGTAGCAGGATATTCCTATGTTTTACTGGCTGAGTCAGCGCTCTATCACACATGCATAACGTGTATACACACACACAGGAACACACTCAGGCAAAAAACAAAAATTCACAAAGCGGGAGGGTGTCGCAGGCTGACACGGGATCTCAGCTGTGGAGAGGAAATAACCCCTTTCTCCTCTCTCTCCACCTGTCACACTGACACTCAAACTGGGGGAGGAAGAGGACACGAGGGGAGGTGACGGAGGAGAGAAAGTGGGAGAAGATAGGAGAGAGAGTGAGCATCTGCCAGCTGATATAAGAACGAAGAAAGGAGAACACAAAGGTGAGCGCAGGAGGAAGCTCTGTCCCATAAAGCTGAGATGATACAGTGGAGCTGTACGAGTGTGCGTTTCTATTTTCAACTGATTTCTGAAGTGGAGGCAGATAGCACAGTGAATGAGGATAAAGACCTGATAACTTCTACTGCAATTATATGCAAATCTCGTGTGAGGCAGCTGATGACAGTTTGATTACACACAGTGTGTCACACTTTAGGCAGACATCAAAATGAAGGACAGCGGACCAAGGGCAGACAAAGCATCTGTAAAGAGCATTTGTGTGTGATTCAATTTTGGTTTACAGTTTCCTGGGTTTTCCAAATACCAGGGCTGCAACTAATGATTCTTTCCATTTAAATTTATCCATTTAAACAATAAAAACTTTTAAAAAATACAAAAAAACTTTTTTACAAGTTAATAACTTGTCTGCAAAAGCTATAACTTCTGAAGACAAGATTTAAGAGAAATTACCTTTCAAGGCTTCCTACAGCATCAATACCAAAGCAAACATCAAACAATCCTGCAGAGCAACGGTCACTGATAAGCTTTGTCAGGTTATGTGTTTTCAGCCAACTTAGACAGATTTATTATGTTCTGACATGTTGATATCTGATATGTTGGTTTGGTGTTCTTCTTTTGGCAGCACTGTAAGATTAAGAGTGCATTGTTTTGTTCCAGAAACAGAAATACATCTTCAGTATTTATACAGGTCTATACTACACTTCTTTATTTACAACATTAAAGTAGACTTATTATGTTTTTTAATCATATAATTCCCTTATTGGATAGATTTCCATTCAATACACTGCATAAAGGCCACACTAATACTGTGGTTGTGTTTCTGTGGACGTAGCCACTAATATTCTTGTTACCTACTACCCATGTTCTGCAAAGTGGTTTTAACCTCTTTATGTATATTTTTCACTTATAAGCACACAGCAGGCATCTTTTTTGCACACAACAGTTGTCCTCTTCTGAAACTGAAGAAAAACAGGCAGTCTTGAACATTTTTTAAAAAGCTTTCAGAATATCGGAAATACCGTTATTTCCATGAATGTCAGGATGCTGTTCGTCTGTTTCTCACAGATGAACATGTACTGTAGCTGTGCATCACAAGGAGGAAAACTATGCAATTTAGAACATTCTGTAAAAAGCCTTTAAGTAGGACAGCAATACCTGAGGTAGTCTATGTTATGTAAGAGATAATGCCAGATAAGCTATAATGTTGATTCTCATGCCCTCTCCTTCCTCTTCATTCCATTAGTTGATTTCAAAGCCCATATTCATACAAATATCAGTCACCTTTGAAATTAAATTGGTGGTTCTCTTTGAGAACTCTGGTTATACAAATAACACTAGTTCAAAGCTCTTTAAACTGTTGCTACGGTTAATACTAGCACACGAATTTAGAAGGGCAAACAAACTGTGTCATAAGTGTCCGGATACACTGTCACTGTTACTAAAAATGAATCCATAACTTTCACAAACACACTTTCTACTTTATAAAAAAAAAAAAAGGAAAAAAAGTGTGTATGTATACCTGAGTACGTATCCTCGGAGGACTCCGTTGAGCTGGGGCTCTGGTGGAGGTTGCCACTGGACCATGATGGACTGGTTTGTCCGTCCGCTGGCCACAATGTTCTTCGGAGGAGCGCTGGGTGCCTCCTCCCTTAACATCAATCTGACACACACACACACACACACACACACACACACACACACACACACAAAGAGAAACAGAGATGAAATGATTTTGATTGAGCTTATTAGGTGTCTTATGATATATGAGAATATTAGTGTTGCTGAAGAAGTGTAAGTAAAGAATTTGTCCTTTTCCTCTGGCATCCAACACATCACTAATATGGACAGTTTGTGCAGGAACAGTACTTTAGATAAGTAGGCTAAAAAGGAATTTTATAGTAATTCTCCTTCGCAAGTATCTTCACTGGTGAGATACACAGGACAGAGCTGCAACTTTTTATAGAGCGTCATCTCAGAGCTTAAGCAGCTCTGATGAATTCTTACTGAATTGTGCGCTCATCCTTCTCAACCCCCGTTCTCCTGGTGTATCTTGCCATTTAAAACATTTGTTTTTCATCTCTGGTTATATTGTTCATTTATTTCTAACACCACTGCTGCTGCTGCTGATGGAAACGTTTAACGCATCACTTCCAGTGCGCCAGAGGATTTCTCCTGGGAATGATCGAGCTGACACTGGGTGTTTAAAACAACAAATGTAAAAGCGTTTGTGAACTCAGTATGAGTTGGATCACTATTGCGTTTTATTCACTGGCAGCAGAGAACAACAAATATGCATTTGCTGACTGTATGTTGCAGATTACTGTTTATATTCTGCTGCTTTTAACTTCAGGGATTCCCACTTATTTTTCATTTCGTGTCCACAATCATTGTCTGGGCAGTTTCTATTTCAACCTCCACCCACAATCACCTCAGCAGTCCAGCTATACAATCTGACAGCAATAGATAGTTAAATTACTATTAGTAGAGAATGAGCAAAGAGCTTGTCCTTTTTTATTTCCAGGGGGACGTCCCTCACTCTCTCTGCCCTCTTCTGTCACTCTGAACCTCTTCCCCATCTTTCCGTTGACATTTTGAAATACTTCTCAATTTTTTTCTCCCCCATCTGCAAACTTTCACCTTTCATCCATCATGTCCTTTGGCCTCAATTATTTCATCCTTCTATCTTTTACTCATCTCCTTCTCTCTTTCTCTATTCTCTAATACCCCCCACCCCCCCACCGCCCAGCCTCACCCGTGATTAAAGCTCAAAGCCCTCTCATGGTTGGTAAAGCACACAGGCTGAGCTGGTCAGCCTCTGGCTTTACTGTAAGCAGCTCAGCTAATATAATCAGAGCCATATGTGCTCATACACACACATACACATATAAACACATATAAACAAATTTCTCTCAGCTTAAGACAGACTGCTACATCCGATGGTCTTTTCCCTTCCATGGATTATGTCTGGAGATTTACATTACCTTCCCTCTCCAACCCCCCTCGCTTCCCCTCTGTGCCCCATCTCTCCCTGAATGATTCTCTATAAGCTATTGAGCCATTAGCTGTGTCGTATGGCTCTCTGTATTTGTGTGTCTGAATCTGTCTGTGCCTGTAAATGTGTATGCACACTCTATGCGTGCGTGTGTTTGTGTGAAAATAGGGGTGTGAAAGCTGTTAGCTAGAGGCTTGCGCAGGCGGATATATGGCACAGGCCAGTGGTTTTACAGCTGTGCTTTACTTCCATTAGGTTAGGCACTGTCAGACAGCACCAGGTGCTGCAGGCATAGACATCTCCACACATACACACACATAGGCTAATGGGCCTTGTGTGAATGAGATGGGCATTAGTGTAGCCGTCTGGAAATGGGGTATATATAATCCTCAACTATGCCACTGCTTTGGACTGAAATTGATGATGCACAAACTCACGGTACACAAACACCCACAAACCCATACAGTACTGAACAGATGCGGTCAGTCACTATTTGACTTCAAATAAAACACACACACAGATGCACACTGACATACTTTTACTCGATAGCAGACACTTCTTGTGAATTGCCTTGATTCCCTCCCATCCATTTGCAGGTAAATATTTCATACAGTGGGTTCAGCATGAGGACATCAACTTCATTCAGGAGATTAAATATACAAACCCCAACCCACCCACTCATATATCACTTAACGTCCACCTAAACAGCTACAAACATTCATACCAGCACCCATACATGTCCATCCATCCATTAGCTATACCACTTATCCTCTTAGGGTCGCAAGGGGGGTGCAACCAATTTCAGCTGACACTGGGTGAGAGGGGCGGGGTAACCTGGACAGGTCTCCAGTCTGTCTCAGGGCTGACTTAGAGAGAGAAACAACCATTCATGCTCACATTCACACCTACAGGCAATTTAGAGTCACCAATTAACCTGACCTGCATGTTACTGGACTGTGGGAGGAAGCCCGAGTAAACAGAGGAAGCACATGGTCCCCCCCAGGTCTGAACCCAGAGACTTCTTGCTGTGACCACTGCACCACCGTGCCACCTGCCCAACATGTACTGAAACCAATCAAAACAAACTCTATAGAACTGCCTGAACACTTTGTGACACACTTTCTCTATCCCTTGTTCTTAAGGAAAAGAGGACATTATCTGCAGGAGATAAACATGTGTGAGTGAAAGTGTGTGAGTGTGTGCGTGTATGTGCCTGTGTGTTACATGTAATGTTGTTATTTCGATGTTAAGTCTGCCTGTATTCAAACAGAATAGTAAAATTTAGGTCCAGCAGGAGAGAAAAATAGAGCTATATGAACAGAGGGCAACAGGAATAAAAAAGGAGAGAGAGAAACCAGATGTGACGTGACTGGTTACAACCAGCTGGATAGATGAGCTTATTTTCCTCTTGTCTGACACTTCAAGTCTTGTCTCCTTTAAATGTTGTGCTGTTTTTGCCGGAGGTTAAAAGCTGCACAAACGGAGGAGGCTGACACACTAAAGAGACTCTGTCGGGGAAACTTCGCGCATATTCTCACAATGAATCGAAACCAGCTGCAGCAAACATTTGCCACTGTATATGTGCTTTATGTTTGTCACTTCGATTAACATTTGTAGATTGGTCAATAGCTTTTTTCTTTACTGAATACCAGCAACAATGCTTCAAAATAATTCAGATGTGACACTTGATACTCTGTCATTATTACTGTAGAGTGGTGTGCACAACATTAAATTTGCTAGTCTAAAAGAAAAATGTATTTTTCATGTAGAAGCATAAAAGAGGACAGTAAAACACTGAATCCAACAGGTTTTGACAATGCTGGCTTTAACTATAATAATTTTTTTAACCTTATTTACTATGTTGATTTGCTCTCAGATCTTTCAAACAAACAAAACAAATAACACAGGAAATCACAGCTTTATTTTAATGCTCCTGTCTATTTGTGTGTGCACATGATTGTGTGTAGTGTGGGGAGACACCAATGACCTGCATCAAAACAAGAGGCCCATCAGTTTATCAGTAATTTAAGGCTGATTAGAGCTTTCACAAACAATGAGTAAACGATGGATGTAAGTGCCAGTTACAGCTGATTACCCCCTGTGTTGCTGATAATAAACAACAATATTCTTGCAGAAGCTGGCTCCCAGTGCCTCCTAGGTGGTCTTTCCTAGTATAAGTGGAGGAGTTGCCTGGAAAGTGTCAGTGCACGAACCATGCTACCACAAACCTTCAACACTTTGTGAGCATTACGTGGACACTTCACTGCGCTGAGACATTAAGAAATGATCATGTGATCATTTCTTAATGTCTCAGTGCAGTGAAGTGTCCTGTAACATTAATAAATGTTTGATTTTAGCTATGCTAGTCCACCACTTTGCTTGAGATTAAAACTTCTCAGCAGCTATTAGATGTATTGGCATGTGCAGACATTTATGGTCACAACAGGATGAATCCTAATGACACTGGAGAATCCCTGACTTTACCTCTCACGCCTCTTGCAGGAATAACCATATTTGGTACAGATATTCATGTCCCCTTTAGGATGAATTGCAAGAACATTGGAGATCCCTTAACCTTTCTCGTGAGCCACAACTAGGTCAAACTTTCAATGTGCTTTAGTTTATGGCAAAGTTTATTACCTGCATGACTAATTCCCATCAAGAATCTCAGTAGAGATCGTTCTCGTCTATAAGCTACACTGTCAATTTCATTCAGTCTAGTAGATTTTCTAATTGTATATGCCTTGTGTGACAAGGTACAAAAAAAATCTGCAGTCCTACGATCAGTAAAAAGATTACACCTATGTTTAAATATTCATATATAATATCTATCTATATATTTTATTTAACAGACAGATTTATTTGTGTCAGTGCATGTCCTGCTTACATTGTTGGTATCTGTAGGATCTGCTCATGTACTTGTAGGACTAAGCTGCAGCTCATTTCCTCACAGAAAGAACAGAGCCTTTATTTTATTTTCTGCTACATTTTCTGTGTTTTGGTAGCAAAGACAACACTGAGAAAAATTTTTTTAAAAAGCCTGTAGTTTTTCTAACTGTGGGTTCTTCCTCATCTGGCCGAGCCTTTCCCAGTGCAAGTCTTCTCACTGCGATCATCTTGATGTTTCTGCTCTTCAGTGTCATTTTAATACATCACTCACTATGCTCCTTTAGCATGGCTGGGGCCACAGTTAAACACAGATACTTAATTTAGATGTGTGAAAGGGCAAATGTCCAGTACATCCATCTATGAAGCTCCTAAAGCACTAATTGTTACATTTACGTGCACAGTAGGCGAATATATCTGCTTCTACAGTATGTGACAGTATGTGTATGACCTAGAGTTGAATTCTAATGTCTTCTGGTTCTGACTGAACAGTTGGAATAAAAGAAAAAGAAGAAAAGCAAAGAGAATTGAGACTCATGCTTTAAAGTTTTGATGATGCTGGGACTTCAAGACATTTATGTGTATATATGTCTTTCCTCTGTTAATGCTTCCTCTTTACAGATGGTAATGGTGTGAGTGTAGGCTAAGCATGAGTAAATCTCTGTGTGTGACACTTCAGATGGTATAATTGGATTCATGGAAAGAGTTTTTGCATTTAGAGATAATGTTCTTCTGCTATGATCATTTTCATTCACATGCTCTTAGTGGATGTTTCCCTTGCAACACAGTGGGTCCGTGAACTCTCCTGAATAAAGGGAAGCAAGATCAGAAAGGCAGGGTAAAGATGGTGGGGCAATGAGAACAAGAAAAGAAATGAATTAATGCTGTTATGATAAAGATCCTAATCAGGACGAGAACAAAATGGGAGAGTGCAGAAGCAGCTGGAAGTTCAAACTTTAATAAGGGCTTTTTGTCATCAATATTACAAGCTTCTTCTTCGTTCCCTCCACCGTTCCCTCACTCTGCCGACATTCCTGTATTTTGTCATCCTTCTCATTTGGCACTCCAAGCTTCTGCAGGAAATTTTACTCTGCCTCACTCTCCCTGTGTGTCAAATGCAGCACGCGCATTGGCATCTGCAGCTACTCATGCGCGTGTCTTATCCAGGCAAATGTCCAGCAGATGAGAAGCAAAATGTGTGTGGTTACGTATGAAACAAACACTGAAGAAGAGAGGTGTCCATCTGGTCTGATACACTGACCAGTGATGACTTGTCTTGCTGCCAGTCATTCATTTGGAGAGGATCAATCCAATCTATTCTCCAGGGCCTCTAACAACCAACCTTGGACTGTCGACTAGGTAGCAGAATGCCTATTGGACACAAACAATACACTGGTGCATGCAGAAGAGAAGAGTAATGATGGAAAATAAGCATTCATTTTGAATAAAAGGAGAACAGAGGAGAGAAAGAGTGCAGTAAAAGCTAGGTTAGAGAACAGAAGAACTGCAAGATGAGGAGAAGGAAAGTGAAAGGAGACCGTAATCTGAGGTGTGCGAATGTGTGATGGCAACGTCCACAGCTGCTGTTGCTGCTGAGAGTCTATTTGGCAAAACAACAACTGGCATCTGTCTATGGTCAGTCTCTACAGCCAGACAAAACCATGTTTAAGTGTGTATGTGGGTGTCTACTTTATAATGCAGCGCCACATCTGTTGTATTGTGCATGAGTGTCAGAGATTTGGTGTGTGTGTGTGTGTGTATGTGTGTATTCGGGGGCAAAATTGTTAAGAGGCCTGCCACACCTCCTCCAACCCTCTTTCACTCTATCCAGTTCCATCAGTGCTAAGGCATCATAATTATCCCCATTAGTCTTTTCTCTTGGGATAAACATGCAAACACATGCGCGCGCACGCGCGCACACACACACATGCACACACACACACACACACACACACACAAAACATCTGCACAGCAATTTATTTACTTTTCAGGCCACATCACACTCCCTTCCACACACTTGTGCACACAGACACACAGAACGGTTCCATGTGCAGTGGAAGGAGACTGGCAGAGAAATACACACACATATGCACACAGACACGTATACATCTACGCCATGGATGTGATGAATATAAATTGCTCATTGCAAAGGAAATGGATTCTAAACAAAAAGGAGTTCTCCCTTCATGCTCGCCTTGTTAGAATCCATCCCTGTTTCATCCCCATTCGGAATCCCATATTCCTATTCATCCTCATGATAACATACACACTATCTCAAACACACACACACACACACACACTCAGATACACAAATTAGAGTCTGTGCGGGTGCATACAGTGTGTATTTTGACTGTAGAAAGGTTTCAGTTTATTCATTCCCAGTTGGTGTAAGGCAGTGTGACTAAGTCTATTACACAGAGATGGAGCAGGGTAAAAAAACTCTATTTCACACAAATCATAGCATGTTCTACATAAAAAATGGGTTTCATGCTTTTTTGGAAAACATCAGTGAAATAGCAGTGTGGCTCACAAGAAGTATTGTGAAGTATGTGTTTAACAAAGCTGGTAGTGATGAGTATGTGTCCTAGATGAGTGTAAACTGAATGCATCTGAGAATGTGAATATTGCGCTCTTACCTCTGTGTCTCAGCGCTGTACTGACCCCTGCCCACTTGATTGACGGCACAAAGTCTGAACTGATAGGTCCGGGCAGGCGTGAGCCCGCCCACTGATACCTCAGTCACCACAGGATCGACCTCTGATAGGTAAACCTTCCATGGAGAGTCTAGACAGAAGACAACAAGATTAGGGGCTGATAATATCTGGCTGAGGTAGGACAAACAAAGACACTCAGGACCTATGAATCAAAAGGAAAATGGGGAGGAATAGATAAAAGAAGCAAGGAAGGATGGTAGAAAAACAGAGGGGTAAGCTGGAGGGAATTAAAAGGAAAGAAGCACCATAGGGTGCAAAAAGATAGAAAATTTAGAGGGAATGGGAGGGATTAATAAAGGAGCACAGATGCTACTGTATAGTGTTGCCAGCTTGTTGCCAGCTTATCTTACTCCTGAAGATACCACGGACAGTTACACCATTATCTTTGGACCAGCCACATGTCTGTGTGTGTAAGAGAGAGGGATAGTGTGTGTGCCATATTAAGTGAGCCCACTGAGTGTATTAGAGCCACTGCATTTATAGTAGCCCATTCTCTCTATAATGGGGTGGGGGGGAGGGGGGGGGGGGGGGGGGGGGGGGGGGGGGGGGGGGGGGGGGGGGGGGGGGGGGGGGGGGGG
>JBBMJY010000020.1:5112282-5125869 GCA_037833715.1 Toxotes lorentzi
ACACACACACACATACGCACAGACGCACACTCACAAACACATGGATGGGTCTTACGGGAGTTGAACCAATAACCTGCTGGTAATTAGTCTGTCTCCTCAGCCGCCAGCGTCTGTTAGCCTCTATGACCCATTGATACTGAGCTAACGAGAATGTCAGTCACACGCATACACATACACACATACACTCGTACAGAAATCCCTACGTTCCCCACATGTTTTCGCACAGCCATAAACAGAGATCCCCTCCCTCCCTCTGAGCTTGACATGTGTAACCTCTTCTTTCTATAATTCAGAAGGATGTGGACTCATGTTCTCTCTCTCTCCTACCCTGCAATTGTATTAATATATCATAAGTGCCTTTTATAAATATATTATACAAGTGCCTATTAATATATAAAAGGTCACTACCTGACAGTGTTCTCTCACAGTGGCTGTAATGAGGATGTGTGGGTTGGAGAGTGGGAAACACGTGAAATATGTGCGTGGCACGTTTCAGTCTGAGCCTCAGGAAGGCACGCTTATACCAGACACACAAAATGTGACAAGTCTGGGATGTGTTCATCCAAAAACACCTCCATGATTTCATTCACACAAACATACACTTGAAGACTAATACAGCTTTGGTTTCACAGGATGGGGAGTGTAATGCATGTGCAGGGTACCTGATATGATCTTACACTACTATTACTACCGTCTAATAATAACTCACACTGATTAGCCACATTCTCACACCTTACAGGTAATGATATTAACATGTATGTGGTTTAGAGAGTGTCTGACTCCTCTGACTGAACACGGTTATTATTGGAAACAAGCAATTATTTCATCAAGCAACACTGAAATAAGATGGCACTAATACTTTCTTTGTGTTTGGAAATGTGCCAAGCTTACTACCTTCTGTTTTTCCTAAATTATGTTCTGTATAGTCAATCACTGTTTTCTATTTTTTTCTGTGCTCGACCCCAGAGCATCCTCCCTGTCAATCATATCTGCAATTTGAATCACCCAGATTGCTAAGAATGGATTGACTGTCTTCCCACTTAATTGCTGCGCAAAAAGTCAGTCGTTGCTGGGTCTAATCACGAGAAAGAAAACAATTCACACTTAGTTTATCTGGATGAATTCCTGTTCTGTGATTCACCCTTTTTCTTGTATATATATAAAACGAGACATTTTTCTGAAAAAAATATAAGGTAACATAAAACGTTCTGTAAAGCAGAACAAGCTCCACAATGTGATTCATAACTTAATAAAGAAAAATATTTTTTTTTCAATATTTTTTCTTCTTACTGACTGAGTGTTGGATGAGGAGATGGATACCATTCATTAAATATGTGTGCTTCTTAACCATACAGTTACAGCCGGTGGCTGGTGAGCTTAGTTTAGCATAAAAGCTGGAAACAGAGGGAATGTTAGCCTGGCTCTGAACAAAGGTAACAGAATCCAGAATCAGGTATTATAAGACTGTATGACCTGTAAAGCTAATTGACATGTTATATCTCATTTCTTTAATCTGTACAGAAACTAAAAAAGTAAAAAAGACAAATTGTGATGTGCTTTTTAGAGGATTTTGAGTGAAACAACAAATTGCAGCAGGTGACATGCTCAAAACCGCTTGCATGATTCGTTGAACTCACATGACTTCGAGGCGTGAAGAGCGGGAATCGTTGCCAGCCTGTGATGTCACAGTGCAGGTGTAATCCCCGATGTCACCTGACCACGTCTGGCCAATAGTGAGCGAGCCCTTGCGCACAGAAACACGGCCCCCACTGGCTGGAAGGACCGGCACACCATCACGATCCCATTTGAAGCTGCAACAGAGAGGTATACATGTACTCTACACTGTATGGACTTATAGCACATGGAAAATAAAGAATCAGGGGTTAATAAGATCATGTCTGCATGTAATCAACATGAAAACTGACAAACAGGTACCTGATATTGACTCTGGGGTCATGTGTAGCGTTACAGTCCAGAACCGCAGTTGTTCCTTTGATAACACGCTGGTCTGCTGGAGGCACAGAAATGACTGTTCGACCTGCAAAACACCAAAGAGACAAGAGACAGCAAGAGAAAGAGAGAAAAACAAAGAGAGAAGGGGAAGAGGAGAGGAGTGACACAGGTGGGATAAATTTACAGGCAGTCTTATTTAAAATGTGTGCATTTAAATGTATGCTGCATTTCATCTGATGCCAGGATATATAAAAATCTGCCAATCAATAAGTTTACCAGCTAATCAATCATCCTCTTACTTAGCCAATCAGGTGATTATTTCACCACTGCACCAGCCCACTGCATCAATAACCAATCACACAGCTGCTCACTAGCCTGAGCTAATGCGATTGGACAGCTTTGGTGGTCCATGACTGTTTAGTAAATGTATATTGAGCAGTTTAATGTATTGTTGTTTGTGAGAATAGCATGCACGCATGTGTGTCTTACTCCAGACGGTGAGCGTAGCAGTGGCATTGATGGTTCCCTCCGAGTTGGAGGCGATGCAGGTGTATTCTCCCGAATCCTGGAAGCTGACTGGCTGAATCTGCAGCCCACCTGACTGCAACAGTGTGAACCTGGGAATCTGGACAGAGCCGCTGGCTAACACCTGCAATCCTACAGAGAGAGAGAGAGAGAGAGAGAGAGAGAGAGAGAGAGAGAGAGAGAGAGAGAAAATAGTAAAACAGCATTGAGATGAAGCAAAGTAATTAAGTCATTAAGCGCATTTTTAATTACAAACACATTATGTCAGTGTGTGTGGGTCAATGTCAGTGTGTATGCTCAATGTGCAATACAGAGAGAGTGTGTGTGTGTGTGTGTGTGTGTGTGTGTGTTCTGTTACCTTTCCTCCAGGTGATGGAAGGTTTTGGCGCGCCGCTCGTCTGGCAGGTAAACAAGGCTGTGTTGCCATCAGTTACTGTTTGGTCAGATGGGGGGAGTGTAAATGTGGGGGCCACACCTGAAACACAGAACGAGAGCATGAGAGGAAAGAAGGCAGAGAAGCAGCTGCTAAGAGGAGAATTGTGGGAAAAGAGTGGAGCAAGAGCGAAGCTTAATGTCAAAGAGAAAACAGACGAATGGAAAAAGAAAGGATGACAGTGTTAATCTAAACACGAATGCTTCCTCTGTGATCAATGGAGGCTTTATTCATTACCTGGTGTTACGTGTGTGCGCATAAATGTGGAATGCGGTGGTGGAGAAGCTCCATGGAGACTTTTAATTATAATCAAATGCTCACTAAACAGAACGTAACTCTACAGAGACAAATAGAACTGTGCAGGCAGATTTTTGTAGCTGACACAGGCTGCAAACCATCAAGTCAAGGCAGAACATTTAACTGACATGGACTTTCACTTGAATTCAAAAAGCAAAATGGTATTTTGGGTTTAGCCGTGATTGCCTGGTTTTTCAGTACTGGGAAAAACTTAGGACCTGGTTCAATTTTTCAGCTGCAACACGCCTCAAACTCACTTTGCAGGACACAGCAGCACAGTAGGCTGGTGATTTTCAAATGAAAGTTAATGGATGCTGACACGTTGACATGGTCTGTAGTGCATATCGGCAGCAAATGTCTGCATGGACTTGTTTGGTAGGAAAAAAAAGTGGGATGGGAAGAACAATAGAGCTGAAATAACTTATTGATTAATCAGTTAGTGAATTGACAGAAAAATATTCAGCAGCTACTTTGGTAATTTGTTAATTGTTCAAACCGATTTTCAAGAAAATACCCACAATTCACTAGTTTTAGCACAACTAAGGATTTATTTGATAGGATATTTTTAGGTTATGAAATGCTAGTTGGGGAAAAAAATCAATGATGTCACCTTGGTCTTTAGGAAACTACAACAGGCATTTTGTACATCAACTAAATGATCAACCCATTAATTGAATAAATATTCTGGAGACTTAATGATAATGATAATAATAGTTACCACCTCAATAAAGAATTACAGCATATATGAGCTAATATAAAGAACGAGACAGACAAATAAGGAAGATAAATATTAACAAGGGGAATAAAGGAGTTCAGCAGAAGAGTAAATTCAGATAAATGAGAAGGTTAAGAGGTAAGATAATAGTGGAATGAAGAGAGGGAGAAATCAGCTAAAAATAAGCAGACATTTAAGAGCACAAGCAATGCTACTGTATGTGTGTATACACAAGAGCTGTGTGTGATTGAGTGTGTGTCAGACAAACTCACTGGACACAAGGAGCTGTGTGTGTGCTTGGGTCTCTCCAGCAGCATTGCGAGCAAAACACTGGAATATTCCTCCGTCTCCTGGCTGCACCCTGCGCACCGTCAGCCCGGTTGCTGTGGTGACCTTGTAGCGAGGGTTGGCCAATTTGGAAAGAGGCACTGTGTCCTTATACCACTCTATCCTGGGCTGGGGCACGCCTACACATGTGCACATACACAAAAAAAAAAGAGCACACAGAGGGAGAGAATTTTCAATTTCTTTAACAACAAGCCAGCTGACCTCACTGCTGAGCAAATTGCTCCAACTCCCACTAAAACAGTGTTACACACTCTTCGCCAATCTTTGTTCACTGTTATCCACTCTCTCCCTATAAATATGCATGCCGGCATAATAACTGCTAATAATATATTGATTGGAGGGTGTGGGTGGTAGGGTAAGGGTGGCAGAAGGGGCCAAAAGCATTCTGAATAAAAGATGTTGGAAAGAGCAGCACACTAAATATCTACAGTATCAGCACCCACCTGTCTGACGGACATGCCAGATATGACAGGCAAGGGGCTCATGCAATTACTCTGTCTCAACCCTCCATACTGGTGTGTGTGTGTGTGTGAATGGGTGTTTGAGCGAGGGGAGAGATGAATTCCACACTTTTTCCTCAATCTGTTGGTGTCGAGCTTTCACAGACATGCGTGAAGTATTTTTCACCCCCCCCCCGTCTCCCTCACTCTGTCGCTCTGCACTCTGTCTTTCCTCCTTCCCTCGTTCCTCCTCCCAGCCTCCATCCCTCTCTCCATACCCTCAGGCCTCTGCTATTTAATTACACTGCCACTGTATCAGATTACTGAGGAGGGACATAAACTCGCTCAGTGTGTGTGAGAGAGGGAGTATTTTTCAGTTTTTAGTGTTGTGTCCACCCCTGCTCAAATAAGGGTTTTCATGTAATCCATTTAAAAACAAGACTTGTGAACAAGTGCAATTTTCAGGCTTCATCTCAGCATGTTAATCTGCTCACGCTTCCAAAAGTATACTGTTACTGTACAAGACGCCTTCAAACTAATTCATACGTACACTGAATGACGTCAAACCTCAGCATAATGTGATTTGGACAGGCACCCTGTGTCGCTTGCATTTGTTGCACAGACCCAGCATTAAGATATGAATTTGTCATTTAAGGGTTCACCACAATCAGTTCTATGACCTATTTGGATGCAAACACAAGCATGAAGAGTACGCGCATCATTATTCTTCAAAATAAGTTGTTGACAGATTGTCGAACGGCATCTGTAACATCATTTAACACTTTCATCGATACACCAACGTTTCCGCCTCATCAAAGCATTAAACCTTTTTTTTGTGCAACATTCAGACGTTCAAGCATACAGAGACACACACACACACACACACACACACACACACACACACACACACACACACACACACACACCCACACACAGTGTACCTGTGGCGAGGCAGGGTATATCTACATTCCTGTCAAGGTCAGCAACGATCTTCCTCTTAGGCTGGGCAGTCAGAGAGGGTGGTTCTGTAGGAAAAAAAATGTTTGAAAACAAAACGTAAAGCATTAAATTACACAATACATTCTGTATCACAATATGTATAAAATGAAGAACAAACACTAACACTCCCTTGATGTGTGTTTGAACTGCTAATAATACGGCCTCAGAAAAGGCTTAGTTCAATCATTAAATATCTGAAAAAAATCTTTAAAGAGGAACTGGGAGTTTGAGCTCTCCAAGTATTTATTCTTTAGCACAGAAGAGTTAACTCGGCACTGCAGAATGAAAATGGGTCCTCCCCTTGGCCTTGAGTGTCATTGTAAGGCAGGTTTTCTGTCTCTATGCCCTGTGAAATGACTTCCACACAGTCACAGAATAAGACATTCTCCTAGTTTCCCAAGGGAAACAAACCCCTTTTTAAGTACTCCATTTCACTGCCAATAACTGCTCCCTCTAAACATCTTCACCACTGTCTCTCTAAATGCTGACAGCAGCTCTGAGAAAAAGTT
The DNA here is from genome assembly GCA_037833715.1 of Toxotes lorentzi. Taxonomy (NCBI): domain Eukaryota; kingdom Metazoa; phylum Chordata; class Actinopteri; family Toxotidae; genus Toxotes; species Toxotes lorentzi. Next base: position 5,118,502 of record JBBMJY010000020.1, read on the forward strand.
TCCCTCAATTTAAATGTGAATATATGCCTTTTGCTCTATTACTGTAATGCTACCAACTCCTGCATACACTACATTTGTTAATATTTAGCAAGAGGTATTGACACAGCAAGCCCAGAGAGGGGGCGAGAGAGACAGACTGTCTAATTCGTTTTCAGTCTGGCATGTCTGGAAAAGAGGCTTCGCACAGTAGTGGCACCTGTTCACTGAAAAATGACTTTGAGGAAAATGAAATGTCCAGTGTATGAACTAAATAATGAATGTGCATACTGGTCTCCACAAAGATATAATTCTCATCGAACAAAGAGGAGGAAGTTTTACTGTACTGCTGTACCTTTTTTCTGAGGCTCCATGCTTAAAAACATTAATAATGTTTTTGACACAATACTGTCATTTTAGTGCTGTTGTACTTTAAAGAAAAGGAGAGACTAACATTTCTTTCCTCCAGTGTTATTTCTCTCAGTTTCTCCTTCAATCTGTGGATGGGTAAACTGATGTGGCAATAAGAAAAGACAAACAAACAAGCTTTGTGTGTGTGTGTGTATGTGTGTGTGAGGACAGCTAAATTGTAGACTCCCATACTAGTACAACATTTATTCTATTTGTCTACACTGACTTTGAAGTCTTTTACTACTTCTTGGTAACTTTAAAACCCACACGTATGCGCATCGCCAATCTTTACTGTGCACAGTTGAATTCTACACAATTATTTGTTGACAAGAGAAAGAAGGGAGCGTGCAGTGAGGGGAGAGCAGGAAAAACAAGAGATGAATAACAGCCATGTGGCGTGACACCGATAACACAGATGCGTTAATCCCCTTCAGTCAGGTGAGTGCAAGGGCCCAGACTAACAAATACAACAAAACACATTTTGGAGTATTCAGGTGGATGGATTTAGAAGTCTGACTTTTAGTGGATTCCCTGCTGTCTGCCTGCAAAACAAAGATGGAGAACAACAACAGATATGTCGTTGTTTGCAACGGTAGACGTCTGTACAGCGCATAGCACCAGCATGCAGTGTCATCCATATTCGGATTAGTGGATCGGGGCAGAAAAGAAATGAAATTGAATAATGAATACCTTTGAGGCTGTCTCCTTCTTTCACACAGATACATACACTATTCTGTTTAGGAATCCCTTTCATTGCATCAAGGTCTGTTGAGCCCATTGCAGAAAGAGGATCAGTACCAATGTATTCATCTGTGTCATATTCTCTGATACATATGAATATATGCAGGCTTTGCCCGTGCCAGGCAGGTCTTAACGGTCCTGTAGGCCTAATGAAGGAAGATAACGTAGAGAGAAGGGAGGACAAAGAGAAGAGGGTGCAAAAATTGGTGGTAGATAGTGAGGGGGCACAGGAGGAGAATGAGTGGGGTATAAATATTCAGGCGCGCCTTTTCAAAGAAGTGAGTATTGTGGAGGCGTGGGGTAGTTTGTGTTCTCTGCATTAGGTGCCACCTCGCTCCGACAATCACAGCAGATCAAAAAGACGCTGACGAACTGGGTGAGAAAAGTTTCGCTTCATCAATCACACGCTCCCTGCCCGCGTGTACATTGTTTTCTATTTACGCACACATATCAAGGACAAGAGAGGACTGTGACGACAGCGCTCCTGTTTGAGTGCTTTCAGTGTTCTTTTATTGATTGGAGACTCCAGGGAACAAAGCTGATTTAGCTGCCGGGCAAACAGGCATGTGTCTGTGGTGCAGTTTTGTGATGACGTGTGAACGCTGAGTACACACACGCATGTATTTGTGATCACACATGGATGAACTGGTGTGTACAAGAATGCAACAGCTGTTTGTGACAACAATAGACAGATTATTGGTGGGTGTGGACACCAGATTCAGCTCGAGTGGCCCTGTGGTTGACAGTCACTGCCTGGGGTTTTCACAGTCACGCTTCGAGGAGAAAAGTAAGAATAAATGGAGGAATAAACAGAATGAAACAGTGCCTGGAGCAAAAAAACAAGAAAAGACAGGAGCGAGGTTAAAACAGGAATTAATGGCACATGTTGAGGCCATTAGTCTTGATGGGTCAGGCCTACCCAGGATAATCACGGATAATCATGTGTGTGTGTGTGTGTGTGTGTGTGTGTTTGTGAATGAGAAACTGCCTTTTTTCTTACCCGTTACAGTGAGGTGCGCCCTTGCCTCCACAGGTTTAGCAGTGCTGTTACTAAGCAACGCTTCACAAACATATAACCCGGTGTCAGCAGAGGTGGGGGCAGGAATAATGAGCCGACGCCCACCGGCCAGCCGACGCCCATCACGTTTCCATGACACCGTGAGGCTGTCAACCGGTCTGAGAGGAAAGAAGAGAAGAGAAGAGAAGAGAAGAGAAGAGCGAAAATATGGAGAATTGGAGAAAAAGCAAAAGAGTGACAGAAGGCAATTACAACATATTAAATCCATCAGTTTATGTGTCAATGAGGCAGGAAATGAATGATGACAGTCTGTATATCAGAGCAGTCAGCTCCACTCAGCATGAAGGAGCTTCAGTCAGTTACTCTGGATGTTAGGGAAAGGGAACGGTTTTTCATGTAAAATGAAATTTTGTTTCGAATAAACAACATCAAAACACCATTCTTTTGCGTGTCTGCATGAGTGTATTTGAATAAGACAGCATTAATACAGCATTACTTCCATTCAAGGAAGTGCAGCTCAATTTTTAGTGCCTTTTCATGCAACCGTTCGATTCTTACAAGCAATCTGCATTAAAATTTACCACTGATTTACTAGGAAGACAGCTAATTATGTAATCAGCAGCTGGAGCTGCTGTCCAGATGTATTTGCTTAGAGCGGCTTAAAAGTCATAGTTCAGTTACGGGATTTGTCTACAAACAGTAAACTATGGAAATAAAACAGAATCTTGTGATGCAGACATAAAGGCTCATGAATAAAATAATATTGCAGAACATTTTAAAACATTAATAAGGTTACAATGAAATATGTATAAAAATTACTCAGGTGTCTACTACTTATATGATTATAATAACAACAAGGTTTTGTTTAGAGAGGTTTCTAAATCCAAGTAACAACCACAGAAATTAAACAGATGGAATGACATAAAACAAAACATAAGAGAGGCAGATTGAGAAATACAAACCTCTGTCACAGCGAAGTGATATCTCCAAAATACATTAGCTGAGAGGTCATCAATATAACACTGTTTTGATCTATTATCAGTGCATTCTTTCGATTTCTAAGAAGTTCTTTGATTATTATTATGATAACAATTGTTTTGTTGATGACATTAGATGGAACTTTAAACGGACTGTCATTTTATTCAGAGATGTGGAGGAGGTGAACATGGGATATTTGAGTGAAGTGTACTGTGAAGTAATAAGTGAAGAAGTTGAAAAAAATTTTTTTTAGACAAGTCTTGCCTTCAGTGGCATAATTTTTCTATTGCTAAATACTGTAAGCTGTTTTGGATGTAAATCGGGTGAATTTAGTATAAAAGCAAAAAATTAAGACACTATGAACAAATATGTGTAAGAAGCCATTAAACATATAACGTTCTTCAAAGTAGGTAACTTAGATGTACATGCAAACAAATACATTTAATGTGCAGTCCACTTGTAAATAATATGTCAGACCATGTTTTGCCTTTTTGAGAGTATGCTGCTTTCTCGTTCAGATAATACACCTCGAGGTAAAGACAAAGTTGGATGAAAAACTAATTAAATTTACTGCTAAGCTGATATGTCAGAATTTTAATATGCTTACTCAGTGGGTCCTGTCCACAACAAAAAAAATAAATAAATAAAAAAAAAAAATTGAAAATTTACCCAAAGACTGAAAAGCAGATTTTACAGCCCTTAATATTCGGCCTACTGGCGCTGCTTGTTTTCAGTCAAAGTCCTAATTATTTTAGGATTCTGCCAGAGGTGAACTGGTGCATATGACCAATTTAACGGTTATTGGATCTGGATAGCAGATGCCTTTAGACTTGAGCACTGCATTTGATTTCACTGATCAGGCTCTTCTTTCTCCCACTTCAATGGTACAGTTTGTCTCTTTCCGTTGTTCCCCCGGTACAGATTTATCTCTCTGGAGTGAGTATCTTTCAGTGGCTGCTTCTCTGATATCAGAATATAGTCCCTGTGGAAAGGGATTGTTCCCGGCAGAAGAAATACACGAGACTCTGTGCTGATTTGTCTGCTCTTATAATACCAGTGTAGCAGGTTACAAAGACCAAATTACTTGGCGTTAAATGAAAAAAAAAAAAAAGTCTAGTCTGACCACACTTCTTATTATTTGCATGATGGAAATAGCAGCAGGAAACGTTTCCTGCTGTTGCTAGGAAATGCTTTTTTTTTTTTAACACCTCAGTATGTTTTGCTTCTCTTTCATGAGTAATATGGTTTAGTCACTTGTTTTTTGTTTAGTTGTTTTTTCTTGTTTTTTTTTTTTTATACTTTGAGTGCTACCCAGTGGTCAAGTGCTGGTCAAGTGCTGCATTTAAAGAGACTTCAGCTCTCACTGAACAAAGCAGTCAGACTAACCCAGACTAAATAACATAATCCAACAAAAACCTTGTACAAACATTCCACAGTGAAACTCAATTCAGCACGGTGAACAAGAAGAGTGCAGGATATCACTTGGTAAGTCCAGACAACTCAGAGTGGCTATCATCCTGGCTGGTAGTGCTTTTATCTGTTCGCAGCAACCTCAGTGTCATTCTTTTGCATCAATCAATGTTGGACTCACACAAGAACATGCCTCTGTGAGCGTGTTACAAGAGGTAAAACGTACATTCCCCTCGTGTATATACTGCAAAGCAACTGTAGCTTCAGAATCAGTGAATTCACTGTGAATTGCGTGAAGAAAACATTAGCAGTAGACACATATAGCTTTGCTGTACTCATGCCAACGCTATGACTAATACCTAGAAATAACGTTGGAAATTGGTGTTCATTTAGTCTATCCACACTGTGCCCAAACAAACATGGCATTGTTTTACATGAAGCACACATAAGTCAGAGATCAGTTGCTGTTTTAGCCATATGGGGCACAGAGGGAGGTTGGACAGTGTGTATCTCAGGGATGAGTGGAAACTGATTACAGCCCAGTTTCTGGCAACCGTAGAACTGAAGCAGAACTTGCTGTTGCTCTGAAAAGCATCTGTTGAGTCAGACTAGACTGCACCCCTGTGTCAAAATGTGTGTGTGTGTGTGTGTGTGTTTGCTAACAGTACTTGGCATGGGCCAGTGTAAATTTGTGGGTGTGTTTACATTCTCTGCTGATGTCAGATGGGACTTTGATCCAACTTCTGTTTAAGTTAACTTGGTACTGGTGTGTGTGCGTGTGTGTGTGTGTGTACATGTGTGTGTCAGTGTGTGTATACACTAATACTGGGGGCAGAGATGTGCTGAGCTATGGGTTTACGTCGTCCTCTAATTGCCCTGGAAGAAAACAGCACAGTCTAGCAAGAAAGGAATTGTTTGTGTGTGTGTGTATGTATAAGTGTGTGCGTGCATGTACATGAAAGAAACGTACCTGGCATTAGCGACGCACTCCAGTGTAGCCTCGCTCCCTGCCACCACTGTTGTGTCTTTAGGTCCAATCACAATCGCTGGAGCCACAAGTTCTGACTCAGGATCTGTGACGGAGAGGGGACACATGAGAGGCAGTTTAGCTCATGGATCACACTTGCGTGCACACAGCAACACAATCTGAAACACTGATAACAACAGTTGCTCACACGTACACCATCAGTGTTGATGTTTAACACAGCCACACTGTACACATTTAGCCTGATGTTAACAAACTGTTGGTTCTTGGACGTGAATTTTACAATTGAGCCAAGTTTTAAACAATCGGGCTGCTGGATGATGGGTTGGATTTCTGCCGTGTTAGAAATGTTGGTCATGTCTTGAAGTTCGAGCAGTTCCAGGATCCAGTTTCTAAAAGGACATTTGTCCAAAGATCTGATATAAACTGCAGTGAGCTTGCTTTCGTGTTACTGGAGTAACATTTTACTTGAATGAGGCTGTGCCGCGATGGAAAACGAGTGAACTTCACAGTAAAACAGATGGACCAAATCATCTGCATCCTCCAGCCACCCGTGGGTCAATACTCTTCTTTTTTTATCTTTCTGTTCAAAATAGACTTGTACTAAGTAAGAATACTTTCTCCCTTTTGTCAACCCTTTTGTCTTGATAAAAACTATATTCTTCAAGACAGAACTGATTGGATCTGTGCTCACGTTCAGTGTGATCAAATTGTACAGTTTGACAGTTGAAGCCTTTTGGGTGTGTAAAAAGAATGATAAAAAACGTGAGTGCAAGTTAAAGCAGCATAAAATATTAATACAAGAATTTGCCTGGCTTGACACACGCAAACATACTCAATGAAATTTCAGGGTTTAGGCAAGGTAAATTTAAGACTTCTTAAGACCTTTTTAATACCACACAGAATGCAATTTATTACTTTATTTGTTTCACTGTCTTAACAGCCAACATATGAAAGTGTGACTGAAAAGCAGTCGGGACAATATGGCCTAGAATTATTTATTATTATTATATCACATTTTTTCAGCCCTTCCCAGCAGTATACAATAATACTTCCTAAGGATAAAATTAATTTCACAAATGTGACCTGGACCCAGATCAGCAGTGCACAATAGATAGAAGGATTAACCAATTAAAAGTAATTCATTCATGTAAGTTTTTGCTAATATCAACACCTGGCAGTTGTAAGAAAATGACCCTCTTAGCTACTGTGGGGAGCTGACAGCATTTCCAAAGGTCTGATTGTGCTCATTCAAACTCTACAAAAAAAAGGACTGAACAAAACCTCCTGCAACACAAATCTCCGTTGCCACAATCCCACTGCTATTTTGTGGGTGTGTAATGTCTCCCGACAGTCAAGAGAAAATATTCAAGACTTCTGTAAATGAAATTCAAGACCTTTTAATACCTGCCAGTGCCTTTTATTGAAACTGAATTGAATACGTTTTGAGATTTTTTGAGAGATACCTGGAATAGGTCATAGGTCACAATGATATTTTATTGCATGTAAGGAGATTGGTAAATGTGGAGGGTAAGAAAACAATATGACAGGATGATGTATGATGTAAACATATCATTTATGTAAGAGATATATGTGTATGTAAGAGAGGAACAGTCAGTGACTGACAGTGTATAAGAGAGAATGACAATACATGTGATTGAGAGCAGATGTTGGTGTGTCAGTGACTGAAACGGAGGAGGGTTTGAATGAAACGCTAATATTTCTCTCTAATATTTCTACACTGCTACTGTCTCTTATCTCAGACATATTTTCAATCTTACACACACACACACACACACACACACACACACACACACACACACACACACACACACACACACACACACAC
>JBBMJY010000020.1:5128469-5146122 GCA_037833715.1 Toxotes lorentzi
ACACTCTCCATAGTGTCGGTGAGTAGGCCAGTGTCTGTGTGTGTATGTGTGTATGATCTTTCTATGACTGTAAATCTGTGTGTTTTAATCCTCTGGGACAAATCTCTGCAGAGACCTCGAGAGCAGAGGGATTGGCTGAGGGGTAAAGACACACACATCTCTCCATGCATGCATTTGCACACAAACACAAATGCTCACCGGAGGAGGCTGGTGTTAGCTGACTGTGTATTAATAGAGTTGTCAGATACGTGTCTGCAGGGTTCACAGCCAACTAACACATATTGCACTGAGAACATACACACAACAGAGAGAGAAAGAGTTTGAGAGAAAGAAAGAGAGTGAGATTTTGAGAGGGAAAGGGAAAAAAGGAGAAAGAGTGATGAAAAGGAAGGGCACTGGAAATTAGATCTTAAAGAAAATGGAGAGCTTTTTTTTTAATATTTAAATAGAGTTTTTTGGTGGGTATACAAAAATAAATGGAAAGGAGAAGGTGATCATTTGCTGATCTCTCTTGAGAGTACTGCATCTGTGTGAGAGCGGGGTGAGTGTTTGTGTGAGTCACCGTGCTCATTAATGCTGCATGCTGACAGCTAAGTGTCATTGTCTGACTACACTTGCCTTAGAATGCCAATATGAAACCACAAGCCAAGACATGCCACAGACACACTCATACACACACACACAAAAGCCACACCACACCAAGAGCTCAAGATCCAAGCCCCAAGGGGAGACAGACACAGACAATGGGAAGCAGTGAGAGGACCGAGAAAGATGCCCGATTTTAAATATTCATCTCTTCCTTCAGCTGCCAAACCTTCTATCTATCTCTGTCATTGCGCCACACAAGCGATGGAAGGAGGAGATGGAGAGATGGGAAAGAAAGAGGGAAAGAAGAAGGAAAGGGAAACATGTAGCAGTAATTGAGAGACAGAGCAGGATTTAAGCTCTCGGGAGTGCTCAATGATTATTTGATTAATTTTAAGTATTATATTATATTAGTTGTGGTTTTTTGGCTGCTTGACAGAACCCACAATGACACAATGAGGTAACATTTCATCATTACTATACTGAAACAAGGGCGTGTGCAATCGCTTCATGCCTGCAAACTTCTTGGTACAGTGGGGAAGACTGAGATAAAACATTTTTCCCCCCATTAATTCTGAAAATCATCAACATTTGGCAATGACTCCCTAACTTTTACCAAAAAAAATGAAGGCACTCACACATTTGCATATGGTTAGTGCTCTAAAAGGACAAAAAGATAATATATCAATATTGCACAAAACTAATTATAACAGTATGTGCCCATGAAGGAACACTATAGCAGGGCTTTTAGCATTCTGTGTTCTTAGTAACTCAGTGGCTGCATATCAGCGCAGATAAACACTTATGGAATTTAGAACCGCTTTGGTCCAGGGTGACTCTGCAGTGGAGACACGTGGGGAGACAGAGAGGCACCTGAGAGTGTTTTAGCCAAGCTCAGGTAATAGAGACACTCAGGTGATGCTGCCGTTAAATAAGTTAGCATGTCTGATGCAGCCGGCAGACAACATGTTGCCCAAAGGAAGTGAAGCCTGCAAGTATGTTCAGGCAGTCAACTCAAGTCTGCCACGACACTCACAAAGCGCATATTTCCCACTGCAGCACATATCCTATGCACCCTTTTCATTATGGAGGTGTACTTAAAGCCCTCAGTGCTCTGCTCACTCTCTGCACACCTGAAACCTATGCTGTCACTTGCTGCCAGTGCTGCTGTTCATAAACCACTTCAACAGCCCCACCTCCAAGGTTCCCCTTGGTAGGAAGTTATTATTGTCAGTCCCCACTCCCTGCTGTGCTGAACTTAGTGTTTCATAGTGGGGAGTGACGAGGTTAGAACCTAGACGCCACATATCAACACTAACGTACTAATCAGCTTCACACGAGTCTGCTGACTACATCTGAATTAAACAAGCCTCAGGTTCTGTCTGATTTAGTCCTTTGTCAGTGTTACTATAATTTGCAGGGAAAACATACTTATGAACTACTTCCAGACAGGGATCTAAAATGACTTCAGCTCTTACATCTCATTTGCGGTTGCCATACTAAAGATGCTAACCCGCTACAGGCAACTGACACACAACTAAAGCTATCTTTATTCAACTTGCACATCTCAATATATGTTCTGCACCTGCCAAGACTGCAACTAGACTATTTCAGACACAATCTAGAACCAGATACCGTGTGCCTACTACATCATGACAAATATGTGTACCACTGCACCACTGCACCCAAAGTGGTTGAAGTGGCATCCTGGGGTGTCTTAAGGTTGATTTTTTAATTTGTTTCTGCTATACATTTACTGTAGGTCTACATTTTTAACATTCTGCCACAGCAGAAATAAGTGAAAGCTGCTTGGCTTAGAGCTTTTCATAAGAATCTCACCTGCAAGAAAAAAAAACTGTCAAATGTGGTAATGCTGTAATGTAAGATCAAGAGACTCCTTGAGACAAAACATCACTCTTAAGCCAGCAAAGATAAATATACATGGAGGGCCACAATGGGGTGGTTCTATTTTTTAAAAAGTTTGGCAACCACTGCTGCAAACACTATTTTACTATACTACCCAACAGATACAGGCATACAGAAGGCTGACCTTGAGGTTAGAGGTGGCCAGCTGTAGGTTTTTCTTACTAGCTACGAGGCAGAAACACTGAAAATGCACTAGTGGAACATCTTTTACAGCATGTACCCACCACTGCTGCCAAAGTGACCTTCAGAAGAAGCATTTAGCTGAGCAGCCCTTTGCTCTGACCTTCTGATGGGAGCAAAGGATCACAGCAATATTTGTCTCTGTTTAGAAAAAAGGAGCCAGAGAGAAAGAGCAGGGAAGATAATGTAAATGTAAATGGGTTCTTTACCTGTTGACCCACGGTTCTTCTTGCCAACTGTCCATCAGCCAGAGAGAATGAGATGAAAAGAAGTGGGATGAAAAGGGGAGATAGGAAGTGGGAGAAAGGGGAAAACAGGAGAGATATAATTTAGATTTCAAGTGTTTCCTCGGGGTGCAGCAAAAAGACACATTTAGCAAATACACATAAAAAGAAGCAAAAGAAAATACAGGCTTTTACAAATCAGCAGCTCTAAGGCATCTCAGAGTTGAGGAAGCAAACAGGAAGAGGAGACTCCTTCCTTGAGACGGGGGAAAAAAATGAAACAGACAAAAAGCAAAAGACAGAGAAATAGATGAGAGGGAGGAAGGGAGAACGCCATGTTATCATGGAGTCCAGAAGAAGACGAGCTGTTTGCAGCCCATCCATCAACTGCCAGCAACCAAATTTCGTCTCTCTCATTCACTCGTTTCTCCCCCTCCCCCCATCTTCCTCCCTCTGCCTTTCTCCCCTTATTTGTCATAAATCTGGTGGTAGCAAGACTGTAGGCTGCGAGAAAATGATGGCATTGACATTCTACTGGCAGAAAATCTACATTCACTATTCATCTATCAATACACTACCCCTTCACGCTCCCATTCAGCCACTAAGCCACTCACTCAACATTTGAATACTGGGTGTGCGTTTGTGTGTACGCGTTTCGATCTGGGAGAGTGGTGTGTGGTGAAAACTATGCGTCAGGGCCTTAATTTAGATTCTGACGTAGCACATCAGCATCAGTGCAAAGTTCGCTCAGTCTATGCGACAGACACACACACGCACACACACTCACACACACACACACACACACACGACGATGAAGAGTGAGCAAGCCAGTTGACGAGGAGGAAAAACAAAAGCAGCTCTAAGAGTTTATGAGAGAAAAACTAAAGGAGCAGAGAGAGGAAACTTCAGAAGAATGAACATTTCATATGGTTTCCTAATTTCTGTTGGAAGATAAAGATCTGTTGCAGACTAGAACTGGGTATGAGCCTCAAAACTTGTTGGTACAGACCAAAATACCACAGAGCACTGAAAACTGTCACACACTGAAAGCTTCAATGGCATCAACTATCTGTTCAGATTTGTAGTCTTGTTCACTCACTCCTCAATGAGATTCAAAATTACATTTTTTGCAATTTCAGACTTTATTTTAGTAAGACGTAACTAAGTTCGCCTGGTTTCAGCCCAGAAATTAAATAAATAAATAAAATTAAAATGTTAAATTGAAGCGCACTGGTTTGTTGCGGTACAAAAATGTAAAAGTTATCATTTTAAAAGTTAAGGTTTATAATTTTTTGGAACTTCCTTCCCCTTTTTTGTGGACATTGGAAACAAGTTTCAGCAAAGCGCAAAGCAATACAGTTCAACAGCACTGACAAACTAAGTTTGTTAAAATGATTACTGTGTTGACTCATGTCCCGTAAAACAATTTCAGCAAAAGCAGAACACTGGAATCCTCAGTATTTACTGCTGGGCTGTTGTATTTGACAGCTTCGGGTTAAGCTGGGTACAGTATGATAACCTGGCACCTGAGTGATACATACACCTTTACAGATACATACACATGTACACAACTGTACATTTTTCAAGCTGTTATATAAGTTTACATATTTCAGTGCCTCAGTGTTAAATAAAAACAAGCAATCATAGCATCTTCTTGATAAAGTAAATTTAATCTAAATTTTCACTGATCCAAAACTGAACATGCTCCTTTTGTTCTTTCTACAATCAAATATTGTTCAGAAAGTTCGTGCCCACACTCTTAGACAATGTGTTCCCGCCAATGTGATGCACTTGCAGGTTAATTTGCTTTCACCTTTTGTCCAGTTCATCCCAAACCAGCTCCGTGGGGTTTAAGACCGAAGACTGTGCTGGTCCTCCATCATCTGAAGCCACTGTCTAGTTCTTTTCTTGTTAAGTTTTTCAGAGGGTGTAGTAACAGTTTCTTGCAACACTGCTTTTGTACAGACAGAGGGTTTGTAAGTAATCAACAAAAGCTGGCGCACCTGTAGGAACTGTTTGCATTAACTTTCAAAGCTTCATTTACTTCCATCGCTGCAGGAAAGTTACAGAAATTGTATTGTTTTGATATTAGCACTTAAACTCAAGCTGCACTGGCAACAGTATGGAAAAACACAAAGCCCAGACCTACTGTAAGCGCACCTAAAGACACCCATTTAACTAGAGCACAGTATGTGCTGTTCAGTAGCAGTACTGGGAAGTCTATTATGTTGGAGTGTCTGGAAGGGGGTCAGCACACACACACACAAATGCAAACAGACACACAAACAGAAACATGCAGGCTTTGGTCTGGGGGGCATACAATTCTGCTTGTGTATTCAAATGATGTGTCATACTGAGTCATTTTCAGTTCCAAATGGGAACAGAGAAACAATGGGGACATCAGGGGACAACAGAGAGAGCGTGAGCAAGACTGTGTGTGTGTGTGTGTGTGTGTGTGTGTGTGTGTGTGTGTTCACAACATAACAAAGCATCCGATGTTCACAGGGCTGAATCCACAAAACACATTTTCCAGTAACTTTCATTTCCCTCATTTTTTTTTTCCAGAATCCTTTGAAATGCCTTGGATCATTTCTTGCCTTAATTCAGTGTGTTCAGTGATGTGCATTTCATAGTGTGTGTATATATATATAAAACTACTGTAGTACAGGTGAACGATGGCTTCCTGTTCCATCTCTTAGACCTGTGTTAATACAAAACAGGCCACCGCTCAGTATCATGGCTGATATTAATGTGATGTTTAAAATACAGTTTGAGCTCATGTGAAGATATTAGTGTGTGCCAAAGTGTCTCAGCCTTGATTATAATTTGTATTCATGAATTCACTATTGTGTATTCAATGCCTGAAGGACCTACAAACAAGCAGGTCACCATGTCCTCTGTGTGCTTGCCACTGTGTGTGTATGTGTATGTTTTTGCACTACTGGGTGATTATTATACATTTGTGTACAACAGGGAATAAGTACAGTATTTGTGTGTTGTGTTTGCTTTTCAATACAACAAACCTGCATGCTGCACTTGTCCTTTAGTGTGTGTCAAGGTTGGTGTTGCTGTGTGTCATGTCTCACTGTGTTGCTTTCCCAGCTGACCTGCGCAGGTGCTGACCCCCCAGTCCCCAGCTGTGGGTCACCTATTTGCTGCAGCACCTCCACACCCTCGATGACTCACCCGTCCTCCCACCTTTTGACACACAAACAGCCCTATCGGGCCTCCCTTCCTCTCTACCCTCCATCTACATAAACCAGACACCCCTCGCCCTTGGTGACATTCTATTCTCCTGCTCAGCTTCACTTTGTTCTTCCCATCCACCCACATTGGCATCTACTGTCACATTTCCCCAAGCGAAAGAATACTTTTTTAGCAACACGTTTGGGTCTTTCTCTCTCTCGGCTTGTTTTAAACCCAGAGTTCAACCTTAAAACCCTTACCATTCCAATTTACCCTGTCAATCTCACTCTCCCTTCCCTCTGTTCCTGTGTCTGGCTCTAAAACACACACACACACGCGCACACATTCACACACCTATTTGAAATTCATATCAATGGTTATACAAATGTAACACTCCAATTTCCAATCCTGAAACACTCACAGGAAGAAACACAAGGACTCGTGGACCCACACACACACACACACACACACAAAGTTGTGTGCAGTAAAATAATAAGCTGGCTGGAGAGTTGACCTCAGATCAATTCCTCACAGACCCTGATGATAAAATTTCCTAGTCCATATGCTTCCTCCCCTTACACCCAATAGTCTGTCTCACTTTGTAAATCTGACCAGAATTGAGGAGACCCATCATTTATACACAGCATACAAACAGCAGTGAGCAGGTTTACGTATTAAAGTTTGGTTTTCATACAACCTCCTCCCTGTATTAGAGCCAAATCATGCCTTTTGCTCATATTCTCCTGCCCTCCATAAATGCGAAGGTTACATCTTCCTGCTGTCTGCCTGTCTGTACTAAACACTAGCACCAGTTGACCTTTCCAATTTACTATGTCAATCATGTCCACACACAAACACCCACACACATACACACAGCTAGTACGCAGAGCCCAACCTCCTATATATGTAGAGGTAAAAGTTGGCGTCAATCATCCTTGTATGGAATCCCAAATGTCACCAGGTTTTGACATTCTATCTGCTCGCCGTCTAAAAGAAAAAAGGTTAGCTTATCCCTGCCTTTCTCCTCACTTTTTCACTATTTCTCTTTCGGCAGCTTCTTCGTTCTCTTATTCTTTCTTCCCTTATTTAATCTGTACTCTCCTCTCTTTGTATCCCTCTTTAGACTTTAGTTTTTTGTGCCCAAACAGACACGGTCCTCTAATGTGCACTTGAGATAAAAACCCACCAATCCTATTTCAAACATTACCTCTTATCACCTCAAGAGTCAAACAAAGAGCACTGAAATGTGTCGATGAATAAAAATGTGCCATTGAAAGTGATAAACAAACAAGCATTCAGCCTCAAAAAGAAACAAGAGAAGTACAAAGGAATCGTAAAATAAAAAAAAAAAAACATGAGAGACCCATGTAATGAAAATGGGAAGTAGATGTTGATGTTCAATTCATAGAGTGAGTCTAATGATGGCACAACAAAAGAGATATCATCTCCAATTCAAAAGAGAGAAGAGTGTTGCTTTCGCAAATTTTCTCCTCTGATAAGAGACAGAGAGAGAAAGGAAGAAGCCTCTATCCTGCAAGAGAATCTCCAGAATACTGAAAGTCAGGAAGACAAGTTTTAGACAGGGGAAAGTTGAAGGCAAAAGGTGTGGCTTGAAAAGGCAATAATGTGGAGCAGCTATATGTGTGTTCCCCTGTCCTGTGTCCACCACCTCAGGGTGAAATACCAAATGGAGACGAGACCACACGAGACAAGTACAGGAGATGCATAATTGCTAAGTTGTTAAATCAGGTCGTCATCCTCTCTTCTTCATCCAGAATGCTGCAGGATAATCCCTCACACTCTTCTTCGTTGTCACCCCTTTTTTGTCTTTATCTCTGTACCTCTCTCCTGTCGCTTCACTCTGTCCCACAGACGAGAAGAACTTTGCCTAAGAGACCCTCAGCATAAGTAAATAAGGCTCATTATGAGAAGATACTGAATTTTAAGTGCCTCCTTTAAAAACAAGTGTTATTCCAACTCAGCGTTCCCTGCTCCCTGTGTAGTTTCTGCTTTTGACACAGTCTACTAATTTGCCACACGCCAGCAAGTGAAGGGATGAGGCCTGGAGGAATGTGACAGATCAGTGGAGGGTAACATGTCCTGGCATTTCCTTGGACACTTCCTTGAAGGCTAAGACACTCGCTCATAAACTCACAGTCTTTGGAGCAGAATGCAAATATGAATACTGTACTAAGAATTCACTGATCTGCTTTGGAAAACTCCCTTGAAGAAACTTCACATTATGAAGTTTAGTCCTCAGGGCTCCAAGTTAGGATTATTTTTATTACCTATTATTTTGCAGTTAAGGCCACTTTGATGTGATTTCATGTGATTCTGGGCTGTAGTATACCAACATTGACAATTGTGAGAGAAACATGGAAAGATTTTTAGTGTTCAGTCAAAATTGGTCATCCTACATCGCACTGTGAGACACGTCCACTGATAACTGAAAATTTAGTCAAAAGAAAATCCCACAGTGACTGCTGAAACACAGGAAGACTAGAAACTCCACACGTGCAGAAAAAAACTGTTACCACCAGTTCTTTCTGTCTTTGTAGCCAGAAAGAGCTCATATTGAACAAGTGAGTGAATACAGATGACAGATTGAAACAGACTCAGTCCAAATTGGTTGGAACATTCGTCATGGAGAAATAATTTTTAGAATAGGATCAACAATTGCACTGTCATAGCCATTGGTCTAATGGCCTCTCCAAGGTTACCCCTTCAAACTGCTTGTTTTGTCAGACCAACAAAACCCCAAAGTAGACAATTTACAACCATTTAAAACAGAGCAAAACTGAAAATATACTAATCATCGGCAAACAAAGCCATGTTACATCATTCTGTGTTGCTGCAACAGAGAAGAGCAGATCTCACTCTTACAATCACACTGACTGACTTCATGTCCACATGTTTAAGTGTTTCTGTGCCTTTTTTTTTTTTTTTTTACGTCTATGTACATATGTAAAGCAATCGCTCACTGGGGCAAGAACAGTTAGGACCTCTGTCTGATTAATGGCTTAATTGATTTAGTGGCTCAGAGATTGATTGGTTGTGCCTGGCTATAACAGATTCATTAGAACCGTGATAGAGCGGTGAGATCTGGCTGCAGCTGTTCCGCCTGGCTCCGGACAGCACAGCCTGGTAATGGACATCATCTGTCTGTCTGTGGGCCACAATATGTCCACGAGCACGCACGCTGCTGTATGTGAGTCTGTGTGTGTGGTATACGTGAACACACATCTCCTCTTTTCTTCAATCACTCCAAACAACCAGACAGGGGAGGAGGGAGCGGTAGGGAGGTAAGTAGGGATGAGGAGGGGGGAGGAGAAGGGTGGAACCTATTTTTGGATTAAAAGTCCTGTTGATCTATTCCTGTTTTCAGCATTCCCTCTCAATCTTCAACTTTTACACTCTGCCTCCCTTTCTTCCTCCCTATACATCTCTTTCGCTCACAAAGCTTTCCCAATTTCTCACTTGCTCAGTGCTCGGCTCCTTTTCTTTGACTTTCTCTGGTACCCGATCCCTCTCTGTCCTCATCTCCTCTCTTCTTGCTGTGCCTTCTATTTTTTTGTTTTAAGTCTTCTCTTTTCACTAATTCTTAGCGAGTACTTCACTTGCCTTTAAACCCTGATATAAAAAGCACTGCCTAATGTACACACCGATAGCACAGGGGACAAGAGAACAACCACACACACTCTCACTTATGTATGGTTGTATGTGTGAATAAGTAAATGGGTGTGAAAATGGCTGTATTTTAGCGAAGCTTTATCAAATGAAGACAGCACAGTAAGGAGCACCACCCACACAGTCTTTCAGACCATGGTGTCAGTTCAACACGTAGAAGCTAATGAACAAATGGGATCTATGTGTGCTTGTGCACAAGTGTGAATTTAAAAATTTAAGTGATTAAGTGAATTGAAGAATTTAAGTGAACGTGTATGTTTATAGGTGTGAGAAAGCAAAACATTACCGGGTCTATAAATCTCAATATGTGTAAGTGATTGAACCACAGGCTTAAAAGTGAAGTTGATAAAGCACAGGAAGAGTTCTCTGACATGAGGCTGTTTTGTCAACGGCTTTCCAAGGTCAAGAATGAACCGTCAGGCGCAATCAATATACTGATGCTTTTGTTTGTACACGCCGTATTATGCATCTACCCTTATATTGATTTTGTGGTGATAAAGATGTATTTTCATCATAGAGCTCTGATGATAAATCTCTTAAAGTTACTTGGCAGATGCACACACACACACACACACACACACACACACACACACACACACACACACACACACACACACACACACACACACAGAGCTGTGCAATAAATCAACCTAATGTCATTATCATGATATAAAACTCAGCTCATTTGGAATCTAGTTACTTACAACTTTGAAATAGTTTCCTAAAACATGAGTATGGATTTACCTATTAGACATGAGGGGCTGTCCCTTTTCCAAAATAAATAAATAAAAACAAAAACAAAAAACAGTCTAACAGCCTAACCCTTATGCACAATTTTTAAATCTATATTGCCAAATACAAATTTGGCAATATTTTTCTGTGAATTTTGAATTGAGACATATTACAACAAGAGTATTTAATCTTTTCTCACATTCATACAATAGTTTGGACTGCACAGTTTCCAACACTGACCTACCTACTAGTTATGTTAATGTATGTTCCAATATCTGAATTTGTCAATATGTCTCTGTAAATTTCCATCCGGTCTCATCTTGGTAGGAGCCAGTGACACACTCAACTCTCTCTCTATGCCGCCTTCCCTCTGCCATTGAACGCATTCCCCTTCCTCAGCACCTCATGAAATCTCCTCCCATTTACCCATCCTTTATCTTTCTTCTCCTCCTCCTCTCCAATCTTTCCTTTGCTGCCCTGCCCCATCATTCACCAGCTCCATTTTCCCTCCAATCTCTCTTTTTCTCTTCCACTTCTATTGCTTCAAATTAACGTCTGCTGACTGGCCTGCTACTCCAATAACCTATTACACCCAACAGGAAGCACTGACACACACAGACAATGAGTGTGTTCGCATGCACAATAATATTTCATTTATATTCGGGATCCTCTGAAAACTGTTTATGAAAACCCTGAGTATAGCCAGTGTGTGCTGATACAAGCTGGCATATGAACAGCGCATCCCATTGGGTTTGAATCGTGGAGCCTCACGCATTCTCACCCACTGATGAGTATCAAAATAAAGCACCACTAGTGAACACAGTGGGAAAACAGTAAAACGTCTGTCTCCATGAACAGTGCATCAAACATGAGGCCTTAGCTGGAATTAAACTCATATTCAGCATATTAATGTTCATGCACACTCACTGACTGACACACACACACACAGTCTTGGGTTGCAGGGTGTATAGAGAGGTGGCGGTAAGGATGGCTGTGTGACTGACAGGATCATTAAAACCACGAGGGCTATGCTACTTATCTGTGCACTTGACACTTCATTCAGTATCCCGCGTGTGTTTCGTGTGTGCCCGTGCATTTCATCTCCTTAAGGGAACTGAGATGGTATTCCTACCCGGTATTTGTCTGGAGATGTGCATTAGTCAGCCTCGAAGATACATCGACTATGATTCCGCCTACATCCTCCATAATAACAACAACACATTGCTTCATCCTCCCTCTGCTTGCTCTTGTAGAACTTTCTGCACTTCCCAACTGAACAAACGTACCCACATAGGAAACTGTTCCATCTGCTTTATTCTTTTGTTGCTGCAACACATACTGATGCACACACAAGCACACACGCGCACAGGGTTTGAGCCAGGACGCGCCTTCGCACCACTGAAATTAAATTAAAACATAAATTGTCTCGTCACTATAACCTCCCTGCGTCCAGCTGCCTCCAATAAAATCGAGGCCTGAATTAATGCTGTTAGCAGGCTTCTCATTTTTAGATTTTAGAAGATGTATCAACATCTATTCGCGAGTTAGCCAAACTACCAAATGAACTGCTGGCTTCTACCTAGCCTTTTATAATGGTCAATAAACAATCTTGCCTTATCTGACTTCAGGTCATAATCCAACCCGCTATGTTGCAGATGGATGAAAGTCGAGGACCCAACAACAAGCTAAAACTAACTGATAGTCAGCGCTTGTTGGAATCTCTCAGTTATTTTTTCAGAAAATAGTTTAATGACTTTAACTAGGATGTCTGAACATTTAGGTCTGAACATAAGCTTTTATTGTGAACCTGTGAAATGATTAGTTACAGTCACCTTAGCAGCTAAGCTGAGAGCTGTTATGATATCTGATATCCTCAGCTTTAATTATCAGACATGATTTACCACGTTTTTCATTCTTACTGTAAGTAAACAGCTACACGGCATTCACCACAAAATCTGAGGCCACTTTTGAATGTAATGAACAGAACGATAAAACAGTCATTTTAAGTATCACATTATTTCTAATATTAAATCTCATTTAGGCTTGTAGTTCTCACTGAACAGCTTTTACAGAGTAGTTTATTGTCCCACCCGCATGCCCTCGAAAACTGCTACCACTAAGCTCCTTTAGATAAAGATAAGATGAACTTTATGGGATTACTAAAGTTTAGCTTACGTTATCTTATCTTGACCCCCTCCCTGAAAATCCAGGCTCAAACACTGCTCACGTATGAATGAAGATTCATACACAACGGTGCCCTGAATACCCTGAAGTAAACAACGCTGGCAGAAACCTGTGACAGACTAAAACTTTCAGACTTTCACTGTCACCTCTTCCACTACTTTTTTCCCCGCTCCTGTTCTCTGGCCTCTTTACCTCCACAGCCTCTGCTTGTTCATTGATTCTTAGAAACTTGTTACATCCACTGTCTGTGACTTTTTGCTTGTTTCCTCTCCCACTGGACACCTTTCTCACTACCTGCCTTTTTGTTGCCTCCTTTTTGTCTATTGACTATTTTATTCGAGGAGGATCTGAAGACAGTCTGAGTAGGTGTTCGTCTGCAAAATGCTCAGACAAAGCCTTATACATGGGCATCCATCTTAATCTGTTTCATCATGCTGTAAAACATGCTTGCAATTAAACCCATAACTAGGTGGAACAAGTAGAGCATGTGCACACAGCTTCATAAAGAGACACACATTTCGCTTGTCATACAGATACAGTCCATGAGTGAGTTTCCAGTCTGTCCTTCCATCACTCCATCTCTCCGTCTGTACACTGGGGTTTTAATTATAGAACCACGGAGAAGCCTCATTACACAGGGAGAGAAAGAGAGGGGACTGAGAGAGACAGAAACGAGAGACAGACAGAAGTCTGATCCCTTTGCAACAGAAATACTGAATATAATAATTCTAGACACAACCAGTTGTAGCAGGAATTTATCAAAGCACTGATTCATTAGCCAAGCTTCTTTATCAAAACCACTGAGTATTATGTCTATTTGTCTGATCGTGCATATGTGTTCCACATCTGTACTTCAAATTACCAGGCTTACAATACAAAGGAGATCATTGTAGTTCTAATGTGTCCTCACACAAGGTTAGATCTTTCAAATTAACCTAGCAGGCCCAAGGTTAGAGATACAGATGGGAAAAACACGAGAAAACAAAAAGGGAAAAACCTGAATAAATGAGTGGAGAAACGTAATGAATGCAGATGCTTCCACACAGATGCACTGAATGGTACAACTAGAAAATGCAATTTCTGAGGTAAGCTGACCCTAAACTGCGTTACTGGCTGCAAAGAAAAAATGTGATTTTTTTTTTAAATCAAATTGTTCTAAAACATATTTCTGAACTGTTGAAACGTGTATAAATCCATGCGACTTGTATGTGGACACCACAGACATCAGAGAAGCCGTCTGATCTGAATCAGCTGTTTTTGCCCAACTGCACTCAGAGGTCGCCATGGTGATCTCAAATGCTTAGTTTCCATTAAGTGAGACATGCATTCAGCTGAGAGATATCTCTCAAAATCAGGCTTATCAGTCAAAGACCATAACTGCAATCACCTAATGGTTTGTGTTGTGAGAGACTGGAGACTCTGCTGAATGCACTGATATGAATTATTTGTTTGTAGTGTCAAAAATGTGGAAAATAGAGGGAGTTAAAATAAAAGGGTAATTTCTGCTTTTCTCTGAAAAACTGGTTCTTAATTTGTATTGCAGTCTATGGGAGAGTTGGATGTTACTCCTGTCACTCAGAGGCTCACGGAGCAAAACGTGTAAGTCCGTTTGCTTAGAAAGTTACATGGTGTGAAAGAAGACAAATTTACCTACGATCTGGCAAAAAAAAAAAAAAAAAGATGTGCAAAGAGTGAAATTTGTGACCGTGAGGATGAGTTAAACACATTTTTCATAAGACACCTTCTCCTATTGTTTGTAATGAACATTTTGTCCATTCATTTCTATGGAAAAGAATGAATATTTCAGAAATTACAAGACATATCATTGAGAAAAGAAATTTGAATGGCACATTTTAATGTTTGAATGGAGCTTCTATGACAAATGGTGCCAAAGTTAGAGCCAAAGATATAATAATAAATATTTTTGGGCTTAGAAGAACATGTAGTGCTCGCACAGAAATCTCACAAAAATGAAGCAGTTAACATCCCATCATGCTCTGTGGCATGTATAAAAATACCGAGCAGGCCCAGTTCATTCCGATTTTGCATCAAGACGGGATGAGGAAAAGATCAAAGTGACTCTGAAAGAAGGTTCATTGTTGGGGCACAGATGACAGAAGCTTCAGTAACAAAGACTGCTCAACCGGCCAGTGTTTCAGTGGGAACAGTGACTAGAGTGACACCTGCATTTAGATTTATGGGAAAGATGTCGGAAACTAGAAAGCTGCGTTTTTTTTGCAGTGCTCCTGACTGACCCAGGATCTGCTGTGTCAAGTATTTTACACATACATGCCGTCTCCCTACCTGCCAAGCTCACCAATCAGAAGTGGCACGCTGCTCATGGACAGGTGACGCTAACGCAATCAGTATAACCTGCTCCACCTGCTCCTTCATTTCTGATCCGGCTTCAGCTGAACCAGAAGCGGAGTTACGGGATTTAAGGTCACGCTAGAGTCACAACATCCAGTGATCAACCAACACAACCAATTTATACTGGCACCTGATAAATCACCACAGGTATTTCCATGACAATGGTATGATGTAATTTTCTGTCATGTTTGCAAATGTTACTGTACATTGTGAAAATTGCACTGAAGCAATCGTGAATCGAATCGAAATATCTGCCAGAAAAATCGCAATTAGATCTTTTCTTAAAATTGTTCAGCTCTATCGGAAACTGTGGTCGACGGCGCACATTTGACCGTGATGCTCGTGCAGTGGTGTGACATGTAAGGAACAACAGAAGAGAAACTCTTACTCAGGTGACTGAGAGCGTAAATGCAGGACGTACTCAGACTGTGACGGCAAGAACACTCTGTCAACATTACATTTGGAGAGGGATATTATGGTAGGGTTGCACTACATAAACCCCTCATCACTAAGATGAATGAACATTTGAGAGTTCAGTGGTGGAAAGAAGTGATATGGTCAGATGAGTCATCCTTCACAGGCCTGAAAGCTTGACCCTACAGTGAGGGGATATGGTGACTCTGTTATGGTGTCGGGGGCATTTAGCTGGACTGAATCGTATAAAAATGCCCCGGGATGTTATGGGAAAAACCACACATGCTGGCTTTAATGCACTCCACATAGAATAGAGTCATATTAAGGATTTAATCCAATTTAGTCCAGCGACAACTGACAAAAAGGCAAATTTCCTTAACAAACCACGAAAGGAAAAGTGAAGCTTTCTTCCAAGTTAATGCATCCAGCCATGTGATATTCAAGAGCAATCACAGATGGTCCTAAAATGAGGGCTGCTGTGCAAAAATTTGGAGTTATTTGGCAAGTAAGCCTGCACACACTGCAGCGTCTGAAGCCCATGTGGTGTTTTTTGTCTCTAAAGTCTAGGAACCTGTTTAAATGTACTGTGTCTGGGCTTCCTAAAGCAACAGCATGCACAAATAACAGGACCAAAATAAGTTTCAGTGCGTGCTGAACTCTGCTTGTTGCTTTCACTGAAACTCTTCTGCACAGTCAAGACGAGGACATGACACCTGTACTGATCAGAGTGAGCTCTGTGTGTCAGCTAAAAACAGACGGACAGATGGGTAAGGATCTTTGGAATTTCTTAGCAATATCTGGTAAATTTAATCAATTATTAAAATATAGCAGATTTGCTGATTGACCAATGAGTAGAAAAACGGTGTGAATATCCAAATCTGATTGCTCCTTCAGTGCAGCATTCACTTCTTAAATTCATCACGGGAGAATAAAATGACTAAAAACATGTTTTTGTTATGCTTTCTTCAGTGTGAATAGTGATTCTGCCGCAGGGTCGCATCATTGATCAACAATGAGCGCCAATAGACTTTACCAACAGGTAAATGATATTTTGTTGTTTTTGGACTCTGATTGTGGTTACACACACCTCAGTAACCACACACACTCCAGTACCCTCCTTGTTTTTGTCTCTGGATGAGTGCATGTTTCTTTTTTCTTCTATCTCATCACTAAACATGGGAACACAGTCTTGAAAATGTCATTACTATGATTAATATCATCTTAACATGCTATTCTGATCCTGGGACGAGCAGCCACCAAAACGATGCTCATATATACAGGAAAGCCCCTGTTAGCTAAAAGGCCTAACAGACAACATCTGAGTATATTTATGAAATCTTTCAGCCATTTTTATCTTTCTTTTATATAAAGAATATTGGCAGCTCCTTCCAAACACTGCCGCAGATTCTGCTGGTAATTAATTAAGAGCAGTCATTTGAGAGGGAGAAAAAAGATTTAGTGTCACTGTTCAGTGCATACACCTGTGCTCGTATCAGGGCTGGTGATTTGCTACACAACCTCCAATTTGGCTTTCGTTTTGTTTTTATGGGTCACCAGCCAAAAAAGTCCGACAGAACATCACCCCTCCACATGTCTTTCGGCATTTTTCTCTCACTGGTTTGACTAAAACCTCTTGGGACGAATTCCCTAACCAACACTAGAAGCTGCAGACTGTCTATTCGTGTAGAGCACACTGAGGAGATTATGTTGCCATGTTGGTTAGAGAGGTTTCTATGGTGCTTCTTAAAGCCTACCAAGGCATGATGCAGCAAAATGCAAAACACCTTGAGAGCATGATGAGAGCTGCAGCGCTGGAAACAACCTGACTGCACACAGGGATACAGGGGATTCTCTGATCCTAGGTTTAAGCTTTTAAACGAGGGCTGGCAGGTGTCAGGGTCTGCGACACTACAATGCACTAACACGTACACACACACATGCGCAAACATGTGCATGCACACAAACCACATAGATTCCACCCCACAAAAACACAATCACACACTCTCTCTCTCTCTCTCTCTCCAGGGACACTAAAATACCTCCAATTAGACGCGCCACAGAACAACTGGGATGGGACCTGGAGCAAAAACACACCCACACACACACACACACACACACACACACACACACACACACACACACACACACACACACACACACACACA
>JBBMJY010000020.1:5154127-5172138 GCA_037833715.1 Toxotes lorentzi
GAGAAGAGAAGAGAAGAGAAGAGAAGAGAAGAGAAGAGAAGAGAAGAGAAGAGAAGAGAAGAGAAGAGAAGAGAAGCGAAGAGAAGAGCCACAAATACACACTCATGTACAGACAGAATTCCTCAGGTCTAATTTTATTCAGGGTGATTTCCCAGGGGAACAACCTCAACGGCCCGAGCCTCCATCCCAACACTGACACTCTATTTGTGTGAGTGTATGTCTACGAGTGTACTTCGCTTTGTGTGTGCATGTATGCGTGTGTGCATTCAACCACATCTCACTGCCTGAAATAGAGGCTTTAACCAAACCCTCCTCCTGTGCTCTCTTACATGTTCCACAGTAGTATTAGATTCTGCATCCTCACCGAGGTCTATAATGCAATTTATAGCTGTTAAGCTCATTAACTACACTGACCAGCCCCTTTTATCACACCTGTTTTACCCAGCACATGCTGATTAATAGACAGTGAAGGCCTGTCTTCACTTGCCTACAGTGTTCTGAGGAAGGAGGGAGCCTGGGATGTTCGAGGGAATCTAAATCCACTAAGTTATTAACATTCAAAGTCAAAGGAGCTCGGTGGGCGGATGTGAGAATGCAGTAAGACCAATTAAGATAGCATAATAACATCTGAACATTTGCTGAGTTAAACGTATTTGTTCATGTAGTATCTTTCCTCATTTACATACCCCATTTATATGTACTATTTACATGTGAAATTACTTGTGATGACAGAGGCTGATGGTTACAGCGATTTGCTTCACACTTTCATTTGTATCTAATTGGGAGGTCTCAGGCTTGATTTCCCATTAAATTTTCACATGGAACTTTCATATCTAAAAAGCAACACGGACAGAAAAGAATGAAATGTGCCAATAAGAAGTCAGGCAACAGAGATTAGAGGACCTCTATTCATTTGGAATTCCCTTCAAAAAATAATAAAATGTTCCTGTTCGTTCTGAATAGCTGGAGGGTGGTTACACAATCTCATCCTAAGAGTTACAATGCAGTCAGACACATACGCAGGCGTACAAATAGTTGTACACATGAACACCTCACGTGCGTCTTTTCATTCTGACTGAATAGCAATGTAGTTGAGATTTAATATAACAAAAAATCAACATGCAACTTTCTGCTCTCTTTTAGTTCTACATTTAATTAAACTGGACAAAATTGTTCTGGCTTTTAATTAAAGACAAACTCAATTGTAACACTGTGCATGCCTCTGCATGCTTATGTGTGTGCATGTGTGTATGTGCATGTGTGGGACAGTTTATCCCCAGGCAGAGGAGGGAAATTAAAATACAGTAATCAACTAGATCCTATTCCCTTCTCCTTGTGCATTCCTCCCTGTATTCCTCCTCCCCACTCAAATAATAAAAACATTAAAAAACAGCCTCTCTGACTCTTTCTCTCAAATCCCATTTTCCATTCTCACTCAGATTACAATCTGCACATTTCTTTCTTGGTTTCTGCCAATTTTCTTTGCATTTCTCTGTTTATAACTGTCTCTCTATCACACTTCCTCCCCCCTCACTCCATACAACTGTCTTGTCCTACCTCCCATCTCCTCCCCCCTGACTTCTTTGAACCAAAGCACCAAACCAGATTGGCCTTTCATTAAGTGTCTGTCCCCAAGACTCATTTAATAAACACTCTCGGGTGTCCACACTGCAAGACTGACTGCTGAACACACACACACACACACACACACACACATACAAGTGTGCCAAGAGCTAATTACCACACACATGTTCCAGGCCAGAGGATGAGTGAGCCAGTCAGTGCTTGAATGAGTATTTTTTTTTATATCTAAGTGTGTGTGTGTGTGTGTGTGTGTGTGTGTGTGGGTGTGTGTCAGGCCTGGGGACTGACTCTCCTGCCAACAGAGCCCACCTCGGCCTTGTCTGCCCTCCTTCTCCATCTCTGATAGGCAGCATGCCACCTTCTTAAACCACAGTGTGTCTGACACACAGAAGCTCGGGGTAGAGGAGTGCGGCAGCTGGGCAGACGGAGGGATACTCCACTGTAAACCGAGTCCAGACAGCAGGCTTTTTGGCAGCTTCATCTCCAAAGCGAGTGCCAGCAAGCATCCCACACATACAGTGGATACATACATACACGCACCTTCTCACACAGGCAGGCGCACAGTTAGGAGCATTCACTGTTCCTTGCTGCCGTTAAAACCGGATGTTTGCTTTGGTGTTTGAGTCAGTGGACACATGAATACATCCTCTGTTGGACTGACTGATAGTTAACGTAGGCTGGTTCATACCTGCTGAAGGACACACTGTGTGTGTATGTGCGCCTGAAAAAACAATCTTGCTTAAACTGAGGATTTATTTATTACAAACTTTACGCAGGGCTGAGGTATTCAAAATTTTTAAGCATTCCTGCTCTCAAAATTGCCTGTCAGCTTGAGTTGTGGTGTGGTGTTCTCTACCCCAAAGTAATTGGTAACTATAAAACTAAGCTGCAGAGAGGGCATTGTTTTGAATGTGGAGAGGATGGGGAAGCTTCTGCAAAATATTCATCAATATATTATACTATGATAGATTTTTTTTTTTTTTGGCTTATGTTTTTCTGGATTATTCTTTTAAATTCATTGACTTTCAGACCCCTATTGTGTCTTGTTTTTTAATTAAAAAACCAAAAATGCATCTTCGTCTTGTAACTTCATTGCACTCCATGTATAAGTCATTTTTGAGAAACTGCATTTCTCGGTTCAGTTCGGTTCCTTCACTTGGTTGAAACTCAGTCTGAACATAAAGCTGCTAGTTTAGTATTTTTCACTGGTTTCAAAGGATGCACTGACTGAACGCTACTGCTGTGATGCTGTGGGGTAAATTGGGCACAGGGAGAAGCTAGAAGTCGTATGGTACAGTACACTACAGTAATGTAACAGTACAGCGTGAGGACAATGGTCCTGGTAGTGAACAGAGAAAAGAAAAACAATGAAGTGAACTTAACTTTTCCAACAACAGTTACATGCTTTGGAAAATATGACAGATTTGTTTTTGTAATGGAATTAAACTGAGTTAAGACTGAGAACTGGACCACCGCCAGTAGCACTTGACATTCTGCTGCCAGTAACTTGACAGTGACTGCTTTAGTGATTTTCCATGCATAGTTTAAATGAAGCTATTGTTAACACAGCCTGAGGTTGAAGATTTGTTTTATAGTATATTTGATAAATATTCTTTAATCCTCTTGCTCAGTCAAAATGCATTGCCTAAAAAATTATCTTAAAAAAAAAATTAGTTTAAGTTTCTGATTACTGAAAAAAAAAAAAGCCTAGAAGTTAAGTTAAGAAACGGAAACTTCTGAAATCTGAACCTCGGTATCTGCTTGCTGGCTTTAACAGTGGAGTTAGTTCTATGTGCAAGAGAGAAACTTAAGTATTCTTTTCCAAAGTCTAAAGAAAGCATGGAGATTTTGTTTCTACCATAACAATACTGTCGGGCAGTCAGCGTTTCCAGTTCACAGCTTAACTGTCATCAGTGTGAGATTCTGGTGAAAACAAAAGGGTAGTCCCACCAATACAGTTTAAAAATGTGGCTGAAACCTGCTGTTACTCTGAAACTGACAGATTTAGTTTCAAATAAGAGCAGCTACTACACCAAAAAAAAAAAAAAGCTAATTATCTTTCTACTACTCTTCAGCTCTTCAATGATGCACCATGTGTTGACATAACTACGGTTTTGTGGTTTGAAAAATTAAAAACTTTAATAATACTACGAGCCCTGATGTTATGTGACTTAAACTGCATTTGGTATTGTTGTAGTTGATACTAAGCAGGGAGGTATAGCAGTGTCCCACCGCTGGACTGTCATTGGCATTCCTGCTGCAACTGCCATTAAGAGCTTAAGAACTTGTTCAAAACTTGTCCTAATGAAATCCCTCAAACACTTAAAATATTAAATGCCTGCTACCCTTTCATCTTGCCGTCAACAAAAGACAGAAAACAAAATATTCACAAAACAACTCCACATCCCTATAATAAGCCTGCTGGAGCTGAACCAAATGTGAGGAAATAATGGAAGCAGGCTGCTGATGCATTAAAAATGTGCATCAACTATTTAGAAGGCCTGGATTGTGTCTATCTCAGTTTAAATCATAGCCAAAACATTCTGGACGATATTAAAATGATGAAAAGGAAACATTCCCATTTATTAAAGGCACCCAAAGGGCACATTCAGAGGCACACAATCAGACATACATGCAGGCAGCCTCCAGCAGGATACACAGCACATGCCCAAAATTATGTGGACGCTCAAATGAAGGACACTGGACCATACACCCACATGCAACTACGGAGACCATCGGTTGATTAATCGATTAACAGATCAACTGAAAGTGAGTTGCCAATTATTTATGATTAATCATTTCAGTCTTTTTTTGATGCCAAACGCTGTCTGGTTCCAGCCTCTCAGCTCTGGGGCTTTGCAGCTTTTCATTTCATTTTAAACTGAGCACCTTTGGGTTTCAGAGTCTGTGGGACAAAGCAAGACATTGAAAGACGTCGACTTGCAAATTACAAATTTGGATTTTACAGAGACTTTTTTTTAAAAACTATTTTCTAATATTTTATGGTTAAGACAATCAATTACTTGAAACAAAATTGGTAAATTACTCGATAATGAAAATAGTCATTAGTTGCAGCAGTAGATTACCAAACCTCTCATTCCACAACCACAGTCATTAATAAGCTGCTACAAAAGCCTTCACCCTTCTGATCGCAGGGATTTGCTCCAATTCAGTGACAGCAGCGGCCAGTGATGTTAATAAGTCCTGTCTCTCAGTCGATGTTCCAGTTCATCCCAAAGGTGCTGGATGGGGCTGAGGTCATTGCTCAGTGCAGGCCAGTTCTTCCACTCCAAACAGGGAAAAACTTTATGGACCACGCTTTATGCATGGGGGCACTGTCATGTTAAACAGGAGAGAGCCTTCTCCAAACCTCTGACACAAAGTTGGAAGTGCACTGTTGTCTTAAATCAGAGGATGCTGTAGATTTCTAACTAAAACTTTCTAGGCTAGGGTTTCTCACGTTTCCTAGCCAGGCCTGACATAAACAGTATTTGAGTTAACATCAGAAAAAAATGATTACACTAGTTATTACACAGCAAAGGCTCTGTATTTAAGGAGTGAGCCGACTATTTAGACCATCACCTAGTAAATACACTGATCGAGCGATGAGATAAGTCAGGGTCTGTCTGATTCAGTTCAGTAGGCTACTGATTGATCACCATACGTTCACTCTGTGGCATATTTAGGAAAACATAAATCCATCTGAGTTGACAAGGAAGGAAAAACTGCTGAACTGCCGGCGTTTCGGATTAACGAGGGGACAAGTGGCGACTGTAGACCGAATGCGTGCGTGAGGTTGGCTAATGCTCACATTCAAAGTGACAGTAAGAAAGATGAATGCACCTTGATGGCAACACGTTTTTACCTTTGCAAATAGTTAACTGACTAACAAAACAAAAAAGAACCAGATGAGTATGTGTTAAAAACCCCGACCCCCTCCACTAACCTTTCAGGGGAAGCCTGCAGTCTCAGACCAAATGTACATATAAAGACTATAGACTTGTGGCCATATTGTGTACATCGCGACTCCTCTTGCATGTCTAAAATGTATTCCCACTTCTGTCCACATCTTATTAATAACTCAAAACCCAATCTAAAGTTATTCTCTGTTAATGTCTTAGTTCTGCTTGATGAATCTTGATGATTTGTCCTCTCAGAGAAATACAGGCTGTATATGTGACTGCACATGAGACCAATGAAGAGAGGGAGAAGGAGAAGGAGGAAAAAGAAAGATGGTAGAGGTTACAACAGTAATGAACACTAATGTGTTTGTGAGAGATTTTAACAGCCCCTTCACTGACTCAGAAAACGTTCCCCTACCTTCTGCCCTACACACTCTACAGCTCTGTGACTTGTAATTAACGCAGTGCCTAAATCACAGGCTTGCTCCCTCAATCACCTTTACAGTTCCTTCAAATGGTCAAACGGACACAGAAAAGGAGACTTTTCTGTGGTCGCTCACTGGCTTGGCCAGTTGCCACTGCCAATAAGTCCTCCATAAAACACACACATACACACAGGCAGAGGAAGTCCATGCCCCCACACACCCACATAGTGGAGTATCCTTGTGCCCACAGAGTCTACGGCCAGCAGTCTTAAAGTAATTGGTGTGTGTGCGCATATGAGAGAAAGAGTAAGAGAGGTGCTGCTGGACAGACTACGTTTGTTTAATGTCCCCTGGCATGGCCCGAGGGACAGGCAGAGAGAAGTGGAAAGGCAACGAAACAGGAAAGGAAAGCAAGACGGGGCAAGGGTGAGATGGAGGCAGGAAGAGAAGAGAGGAGAGAGGGATGGGGCTAGATGCTGAGCAAACAGAGGAGGGAGACTTTTTTCTCTTCTCGCTGTTTGCTCAGCTACAGGAACTCCATGACTCACTTCCTTTCTGCCGCTGCTTTATGTCTGTCTGTCTCTCTTTGTCATCCACGTCCACATACAGGTGGTTATTCACAGAAATGCACAGAGAAAAAAAACATTGTTTTTTTGTGGTATCAAATATCTGCCATAACAGGTCGTACATTAAATCTACAGTACAAGACCACAGTCTCCTAACACGGATGTTGGATGGATGGTAACAACTCCTTTTGTGAAACTGACTGTTGTAGTCCCATTAGGTGGATGGATCTCTAGACGAATGGCTATTATCCTAATTAGCACTAATTATGTCTGCTTCCAATTAACCACACAACTGGCGGTGACTTCTCTCGCTGTCTTTCCGTCTCATACTCTGTCTTCCTCTCAGATGGAGAAACACACCTTATTCTCAAACACTGTCTCTCCCAGCTGCTCAGCTAAAGAGACCAGCTGAGCACAGAGCCACTAATCTTCACGCTTGAAAATAAGCTGTCACTTTCTAATTCTGGTTCATGTGACTGAACCTGAAACAAAGAGTGTGACTCCAGACCCTGTGATTTATATTCTGCTTTCACAATCCATCCGCAGACAGGAGTGAAGAAGATTTTCATGGGTTGTTGTAGCTGACACACATCAGGTGTTAACTGCTCATGGTTACATGGTTGGATATATGCTTCAGTGAGAGGAGTGAGTAATTAGGCTTTGCTCCATATTTCCTGATATAGTATCGTACATGTTTGGAAATTCAATTACGAAACAAAAATCCCTGGATGGGGATTAATGTTTTTGGCTAATCAAATATCTGCAACAATTTGATTAGCTGATCTACATAAAAACAAGCCAGTAACTATTTTGATAATCGAATGATCACTTCAGATTTTTTTTAAAGCCAAAATGAGAAACACTTCCTGGTTACAGCTTCTCAAATGTCAGAATGTGCTGCAAAGTGAAAATAATATCTTTGACTCAACAAAACATTTCTGACATTTTGCAGACAAAAGGGTTGATCAATTAATCCAGAAAATGATCAGTATTGCCATAAAGTAGTCACCAATTTGTAAAAGTGCCTCCCATGGCTTACTCCAAACAGAGACATTAAAGGGATGCCTGCCTCAGTATAAACAGTATAGAAAAAGTGTGACGGCTGATTTTCCATCATCTCTGCAGTTTCCATCATCTCACAATTTGCAGTACATCTTTATTTTGCCTGATCCTACTTAAAAAGTTGTGTAACACTATTTGAAATGTTTCTGTACATTGTTATAATGTTCTTTAAATTTCCAGTACTGTGAATACTACTGGATACTAGCCTAAATCTGATTAAAAAACACTCTGTTCACGGTTGAATACAGCCAATTGACACAACATATGCAGTAAATAAAAGAAAATGTTCATGTGTGTAAATTTGTATACACAGGATCAAACAGATAATTTATAAAAATACAGTCACATATTTAAACACTGTTTAAATGTAAACAAATTTCTTCCTGTAGCTTTAAAGGTCAGCAGCAATAGTACGGGATAAACAAGCACAATGTTTCTGCTTTATTATCACACAACCACACAGTTACAGCATCTCCTGTAAAACAAGGGTTTTTAACTGATACACTTGTCACTATGCTGATAGGAAATCAATACAATGCAAAAAAATGATTCTGCCTACGGGCGAAAACGTTTTAATCTACATTATTCTGAAACAAACATAACCCCACACACACGCTCACACTTGCTTTCATAGATCTTCTAATGTGCACAAAGCCTGAAGCTACACTGTCAGAGAATGCATCACTCATCCTGACCCGTGCCTTCTACAAAAGCCATACAGGGTGACAGAGATTGCTGTGTCTATTTTCTTGAAACTGGGAAAACAAACTCAGGGCACATGCATAAACTGAAATGGCTCAAAATAAATAGATGGGTACACTTTAGCCAGCATATATGTGTATATATGTGTGTATTTTGCTGAGAATTACCCTAACCACGTGGAGACATAAGTCGACCAACTAAAGCAACAAAATTCTTCTTTGCGCTTGCGTTTTGTGACAGCTGGCAGAAATGCAAGCAAAATTTCATGCTAAAAAGGCTCCTACACTGCAGTGTTCCACCTGCTCGGCATAAAAACTACCTCAGCTGCAACTCCACCCACTCTGGCAAAAGCAGGTTTGTTTGGAGCCAGAAAACTGCCCAAGAGGCACAAGTGCAAAATGGACAGCTGACGTAAATGCCATCGTGAATGAAGATAAGAGACCTACTTGAGTGTGAACAATGTGTATGAGTCTGGTTGCATGTGTGTGTTACAGTGAATGTATATATTTGTGTGCATGTGTGAGAAAATGTGTACTGGTTTTGGTACGCCGTAATTATCTGGTGAGCCAAGGGGGTCATGATGAATAGGGATCCTATTACACGACCCAGCGGTGAAAACTAATAAAGTGGAAGAAGAAGAAAGGAAAGAGAGTTTTCCACAATAAGGATGAATGGCTGAGTGGTTGAACTAACAACAGAGGACAGCAGGTCACCAGCATTTATATCTTGACATAAACCTCCAAGCCATAAACACAAAACTCCCATGTGAATACATGAGCAGAGAGGTTAGAGCACAGAATGCGAGAGTGTAATTTCCGGTGAGCAGGACGTGCTAAAAATTTAGCTTTTATTTGTGTCTGAGAGAAAAGAAACTTGTGACCTTCTGGTTATTGATCCAACTCTCAGATCTCAAGGATGTCATCTTCAGGCTCTGATATTAACCAGTCAATCAGCATTGTGTTGTTTTTGTCTGGCTGTCCTGGGGATGCTTGGATTAGGAAATCCAAAGATACATCTCCAGTGAGGAGGACGGCGAACAAATTTTCTCTTGCGAGAACAGTGTTAGTATTTACAACCCATTTTGCATTTCCTTAATTTGTTTATTCATTTGTTTCGTGGCTTCTTCTGTGGTAATCACCTCTCAGGCACTAACAGAGTGTCAGAACCAAACCTTCATTAGTCACTTCCAGCTGCTCTGTGCTGTCTCTCACTCTCTCTCTTACTCTCCTTTGCTTTTCCTCTCTCTGTTTTGTCGATAGGTTAAGAACTCTTTCCAATGACAGATGTGTGTGTGAGTGTATGTGTGTGTGCACAGGGTCTGTGTGCATGTGTGTACAGTCTGGTCAGTGATGGATGTGTGTGTGGCAGGTAATTAAAAGTGTGATTAGTGGATAATTAAAAGAGGTCTCTGTCTTTAGAATATTTAACGACTTTAGACAGAGGACACACTCACACATGCACACACACAAGCTGGCAGGTGGGAGTGTGTTGTTTCAGACTGTAATGGGGGAATAATGATTCCTGAGATGATATAGGATATGGGCAGTAGAGAGAAAGACAAGATGAAGAGAGGTGTAGAAAGAGAAAAAAGGGTAAATCAGATATAGACAAAAGCAGTGCACCTTTCAAAGATAGACATCCATAAAATGAATCATCATCAGCACAAGCTACACAGGCTGGACACACGCACAAGCACACACATCCCCACACACTTCTCTTTCTCTTTGCCTGTCTTTGAGTGATCAGTTCAGACAGAAGCAGAAGCTCTGTGGCAGAGAGAAATAGATGAGCAGAGAATCAATAAACGCATGTCCCGCGGGCGTGCACACACACATGGGAACACACAAACACATAAAAAGGTTAAAGAGTAATGGAATTGTATGTGTAAAGGAATTAGAGCTCAGCTTACACCTGGTATTAAATTGAGAGTACAGCTCATAATTTTTAACAGGTAAGTTATCATGCTCACAAAGATAATGCTAACATGTTGATGTTTAGAGTGAAATCATTTTCTAATTGAGAATGATGGGAAAGTCAATAGTTTGGCAGGTAATTAGTCATAACCAAAGTACTGGACAAATGCAAATTTTGACCTAACAGTGACAGAGGATGAAAAGTTAAGAGATCATTGTAATCATAATGTATGCCAAAGTTTCACTGCAGTCCACACAGCAGTTCACAAGACATTTCAGTCTAAATCATAAAAGTCAACCTGCTGGTGGCACTAGAGGAAAGATCAGGGAATCGCCAAAGTCAAGAAGGTTCATCCTCTGTGGACCTCGGATGTCTGTATAAAATTCTGTGTCAGTACATCCATTAGTTGCTGAGATTATTCAGTTTGGACGGACAAGAGATTTCCATCCCTACAGCCCTGCCGACAGCATGGCTAAAAACAAACATGATGGGTACAGGATCACTTGACGTGACATAGGAAAGCATGTGCTACTATGGGACCCTGAGCATGCCCAACTGTCTCTGTGAAGCTGAACGGAATGAACTGAATACATCTACTCCAGATGGGTGTGTTTCAGATTAAAATGCGAGCTACTGTATATTCAGAGACACTTCCATGGTAATGTGTGCCACGTCTGTTTCCATCTTGTATTAGCATATGTTTCATCCAGATATCCAGATATCCAGATGGAGACAGCATTTTAACACCAGGGCCAGCGGTCTTAGTAAATGTAAACGATGGCCTATTAGGGCTTGTTACAGTACATAAAGTATTCATTTACTGCTGCAGGAACAAAAACAACTGTGATAATTAGTCTGGGATAACTCAAATATGTTGAAGGAAAATGAAATCTTGGTAGTTAATAGTAACATATTTTGAACCTGCAATGCAATGATCTTTGTCGCACTCCTGCAGATTAGGGAGCTTTTTGTTCCTACTCCTCGTCCTCCTCGTCCTCCTCCCTCTCCTCCCTCTCCTGCTGCTTGTCTCCCTCCCTTGAGTGTGTGAGGCAGAGTAAGCCTCTGTCATTTGAGAGTGATTAAGTACAGACCCTAGAGTTAATGTCTTTTCTACTTTCTACTTTTAAAAGAAGTTTTCTTTTTACCATAGTTGTTTGAGAAATGTGACTGGAAAAAGACAGCACATTTGGAACACAGTTACAAGTAAGGGACACAAGTTAAGGACAGATGAGAGGAGTCTCAAATTCACCTGATATATCCGCCAGACATCGAGGCTGTTATCGCAGAAAACAACAAATATATCTGACTGCGAGCTGAGGTCTGAAAATAATGGTGCTATCAACTCCAAAATATCCACCCAATTCTGTGTCAAGATAGGAGAGAAAATGTAATTTATTAAAAACACAATGTTTTTACCTTGTGGCATATGTGTGGCTCTACTTATAGCCTAAAGACCTGCAAAACACATCAACAGTTTTAAACAAAGCTACAACAAATTGCTTTTGGCAGAATAAGCAATGAATATTCATAGTCCGACAGCAGGCCCTAAAGTGCTGTCTTCATAATGCAATTCTATCCCACTCCACCTTGACAATGAATAATATTACCAGAAAATGCAATGCAATTAAAGCAACCCTTGTTCCCTGTCTCCCTTTGCCACATGTGTCGCTCCCCCGCCCCCCATGCAGTACAGTGATAACATTAAAGATTAAATAAGTCATCTGATTTCTTTACTGCAAAATTCATGCATAACACTGTGGTGGTAGAACAAGTGGCCTCTGGCCAATTTTTAGCAACAACCAGTCTTTTCCAAGCACATTAAATGTATGACATTGGCCCTACATTAGACATAGAGAGAAGCAGAGAAGAACTGTAAAGAAGCAAAAGCCTAAGCATAAGTCTAAGGTTAGAAAATTCTTTCTCCACTTGTTTACACTGTGGACAGATAATTAGTAATCATTAAGTGAATGTGCATGTACGTTCAGATACGCTGTATGAAAACATACAGACAATATTAAGGTTTTAACAACTTAACCATTTGCCTAAACTAAAACAAGAGTTTTCAGATTATTCCATTATCTAATTACAGGTTACCAACCTCCACACACATTATACTCTCCTGGTGAAACACTCTGCTTTCAGGTGAAAGCAAACTAGTGGTGACTCAAACGGTATGAAGAGGGAAACATTGTGCACCCAAGGCAACAGGTAGATCATGAACATATTTACTAAGTGGGTGTTCAGACAGAAAACAGCACCCAGAATCAAAATAACTGAGGGGTCTGAGGCAAAGGGAGCATGTTGCTTCAAGTAGAGTGAGAAATAGGGTGGATATTTAAAAGCATGGATCTATTTCTGTCCTCATGGATCTTTTTCTCTGGTTAGAGATATAGATTTGGATTCACCACATTTATAATATAACTCTGGAATGTTCTCATCAGACGTTTTAACTTTAATGGCAACCCAGAGATAAACAGTAGAAACGCAGCATTCATGTTACAAAGTAATCTACTGGTAATGTCTTCTTAGCGTCCTGATGTCACCCTGTGCTCCTGCAAAACTGAGCCGAGTTCAACTTTTTCACAGAACAACCCTGCATTATTGTACCACAGCCCTCTGTGTTGACATGTCTGCTGCATCTACACAGTGGCCTCATTCACACAGGTGAGGGGCTGTGTTTTTTCACACGCCGCTGTTGTCCTGACCTAACTCAGCTGTGATTTAATACTAATGGAGCATAGTGTTAGTTTTGGCAGAAAGCTGAAGCTGTGCTTGCGTTAGCCGATTAGCATCAGCTGCTTCATTCATGCCTTACATTCACAAATGGCCAATTCCTCGACACAAGTGTCTCTGACTGAAGGGTATTATATTAGCTTCAGACTTTGCTGCGCCTATAGCAAAGTCTAACTCGGCCAAATTAGCTCCACTGGTTAATAATTATTTTTAACGCCAAGCCAAATCAATTTCCACAAGCCTGCTGCAATCTGGTATGTATAAAATCTATTCAGAATCTTCCTTTCGAAGACCTAAGGTGAGCTGGAGGTCAAGAGCAGAGGAATACCAGGATTACCATTTTCCCTTTGAACTGAGATCAACAGCCTCTAATACTACCTGACAAGAAAGAAGGACAAGGTGAGAGGGAGGGTGGGAATGAGACGCAAACAAGAGAGACAGAGCAACAGATAAATGTCCATTGAAATGTAGAGAGAGGTAAGATATTGAAGTGGAAATGGAAGAGTTTACAGTGGAGAATTTTCATTCTGTTATTTGCCGCCACATTAGAGGACCAAAGGAGCAATTCAATTATGGAATGTGATGGAGAGAGAGGAAGGCAGAAAAAAAAAGTAGAGCAGGCGGGGAAGGGGAGGAGAGGTAAATTGGAAAATATCAAGTTCAGGCAGGCGCCAAAAAAGAATTCCTGTTGCTTTATGTCCTGTCCTTTATTTTCTTCGCTAAAATTAATCAGTGTAGAAATGTTAAATTCCAAATGCTGTTTTTTTTCCTATCCCATCACAGTGGTGTATCTTCTAGCCAGTGTCCACTGCTATTACTGGAAAAAAGCAAATTAACTTTAACACAACTTCTTGTTCAGGTAGATGTCTGGCTTGTGTACAGTAGACATTTCCTATTGTGCCATTTTAAAAGACGATAAACTGTAACAATGACAATTACACATGAATTGAGCTGTCAATTAAAAGAGCAGAGTTACTGTAATTCTTAAAAAGAGGACAGCAGCATGGTTCCCAAAAGAAAACCCAGAACAGACTCTCTGTATGAATCTAATACTTTGTAGAAAATTGTCTAGCTAATACATGGCATCAATACACGGGCTTCAAATACTGTACTGGCAGAAATTACACAGTAAATGAAGACATACATGGACATTTTTCGCCAAGCAAGTCAGACTGCTAACTTCAGACTGCTCATCAAGTAGATTGCTAGAGGCTGTTTGAGTAGCTAATGAAGAAATATTACAATTATTTCACTAGTAGTTAAACCACAGTTGACAACATATTACATACCAAGGGAGCTTTTTTCTGGGGTTTTATATGAAATATGATTTGTAAATGTGCAGCAAATATGTGGAGAAAATTTGATCTGGTTTTGGATTTTACTTGGATGCAAGGTACTCAACATCATACCTGATGAAGATGAGGATCCAGGTTATGATCAGGTTTACCTATGATCAGGTATATGTCCACAATACTGCAGACATTTATGTTTTAGTAATAAAACTAAATGAAAGCCTTAACAAAGACAAAGAAATTCAGGATTGTAGAATATATGAGTGAGTAGAGAAAACCTTGGCACATGGCTGTGCTTAGTGCAGTCATATGTCTTAAAATCCCACATGTCTGGGATGTTTTTATAATCCCAAAAGTAACTAAATCATATCATTGAGAAGAAAGTCACATACAGTATCTAAGCTTCTGGTGGCTCCAGAGATTAAGTTCCAGACACAATGGATTCAGATGAGCTTAAACTCTTTACTCCATATTCATTTCCTGTACCTTTTTTTCCTGTCTTCTTCTACCTCTTTTTCAGTCACTTTGATCCTCCCCTTTGGCTGCCGTGAGAAAATGAGTCATTATGAACCTCAGCGGAGCCGTTGTGGATGGAAGACCATTCAAACGGCCAGTTGTATTTTCAACATTTGGCGGGATCTAAGCCTACACATCCTTTAAGTCTCCCTCCAAATGATGTTCTTTTTCTCTTGATCTTGCTGTTTGTCTAATACACACACGGACATGTGCACATATTCGCAGACACAAACACACACAACATCTGCTCACAAAGTTCAGACAGCGAGAAAGTTCCTTCTGTTCAGACCTCTGCTGTGTGTGTGTGTGTGTGTGTGTGTGTGTGTGTGTGTGTGTGTGTGTGTGTGTGTGTGTGTGTGTGTGTGTGTGATTGTGTGATGGAAAGAGGCAAAATAATGAATCGCTCCCTCTGTTACCTCTGTTAAAGTGGTGTCTGACAAATTAAAATGAATGAATGTTGAAACACACAGACACACACCTCCACAGCATATGGCTGCTTAGGACAGGTCTATGAGGACAAATATTTCCCATCAGGCCCAGGCCTGACACTGACCACCTGTGACAAGAGTGCTCTCCGCACCACTCGACTCCCCAGAAACAAGAAACTGAAATATTCACTGTCCACCCAGCCATGCTTCTGCATAGATCTCTGCCTTTATTTGATCAATCTGGGCTCCCTGTGTCCCCGATGGAAGAAGAAAGGAGTTCTAATTCTCCGCAGCCTGGCTGTCCTCTTGAAGCTGCTGGCCATCAGAATCATTTCACGTCCATCTGCCACAGGCCCCAGAGCTAATTAAAAACAGCAGTTCACCCTTCTCGACCTGGGCTGCAGGTCACAGCTAAAATATATATAAGCATCAGCTGAGGTGCCAGCACCGTTCCAAAGTGGTTTTGACTGCTGCTGGAAAGTGGAGAAGAAAACACGCTCAGTATGTCTGAAGTTCAGAGTCGTTGTGACAATGGAAGGATGAAGGGAAGAAAAACATTTTTGGGGGGGGGGGTGAGCGGTAGCAAATCAGAGACATGGCAGAGCAGCATGGAGATGGAGGGGGCAGAGTGAGGGCTCCATTAGATTAGAGCAGAGTGTGTGGGAAGTGACAGCTTGTACTGTTAGTTCTTTGCTGGCCAGTATTTTGAGGTCTGGGGAGTTTGGGAATGTTTATAGACAGGATGTGTGTATGTGAGTGTGTATGTGTGGGTAGGGGGTGGGGGTGAGACTGTGTGCATGCTGAATATGCAGAGTGGGGGTTAGGGGCAGGCACATGGACATAAATTGAGAGCGGTGGGAGAGGCAGAGAGACAGACAGCGAGATGGGGCTGGGGACTCTGGGAGTGATGCATATCGGATCAATAAACTTCATAAACGACATCATCAGCTCGGTCACCACGAAGACAGCCAACCACCAGGCACCATCTGGCCCTGTCTCCTCGGACCGCAAGATCAGCCAGCGTTACCTCGCACACAAACACAAACGTCTACACACACCGTTACACACGCAGAGCCGTGCAAATATTCACTGCACTCGCTTTGACACGCATGAGCGCATGCAGAGACGTTTGAGCCAGGTAGACGCAACTGAGATTGGTCTGGAGAGACAGATTGTGTTTGTGTGTGTGTGTGTGTGTGCGTGCATGCGTGTGTGTGTGTGTGTGTGTGTGTGCATGTGTTTGTGTGCATACACCACAGCAGTTAAGCAGTTTATTCGGGAACAGAAGTTTATGGTTTCTGTATAACAGTATATCCTGAAGCATGATAATGACTGTAAAAGAGACAGAGAGTGAGAGCCAACTGAGAGAACAAAACAATATAAAGAATAATTTAGAGGCAGAAAAGTAGGAGTGAGAGACAGAGCAGGGAGGTGAGAGGGGGGAGCAGGAGAGGAAGACACGTCTTGTTGAGACAAGAGAGGAGCTGTGAAGGAAGGTGCAAATTAGAATTTTCTATAAGGGTTCAAAGGAAGAGTTATGCATGAATCTTCATCACTGTGTGTGTCTGTGGGGTGCGAGCAAATCAGAACTTTTTATCTTACAATACAGAGAAATTTTCTGCAAATTGTATTAATACGTGAAAATGAACTAGTGCTAGAGATTTACTCTTCCAGTCACTGTACAGGTGTGTATGTTTTCTTTGAAACTGAAAATTAAAATTTATGAAATTAGAGGAATGAAATGTTACTACCTACATTTTATCTATCTAACAGTATCATTTAAATTTACTTCTATATCGCAAAGTACATTACCATTACCAGACACTGCTAGTGACGTATCCAGGTGTCAATTTTTCTTGTTGCCATGGATACGGGAACTGGTGCAAAAGCCTTGAATTTCAGAAAACTCTGCTCCAAAGTCGCACACAGATCAAGTCTTCTTCTCGACCCAAACACACTGTACCCATGAGTGTACCCAGTCTCACAATTGGAATGCAGAAATCTTCAGGGGAGGGAAGGGATTCTCAGAAACCTCTCAATTTGTGTCTTTTATTCTCTGTCAACATTTTATGTTTTACTTTTCTCTGAGAAACAGATTAAACAGATAGCAAATAGTAATATCAGATGGTTCAAAATGTTCATCGGCGGCTCCATACCACCACTTTGAAGTTATTTAGCCATGACTTAAAACATGCGTTGGAATTGCTGTAACGTGTGCATTTAATACTTTTTGAATTGATTTTTGCTAAAGGTTAATTAACTAATCATTAATAGGACTACTCATCAGGTTTTTCCAGATTTGTCCTTGAGTCTGAATCAGTCTGTTTCTAACTTTGGAGGTTTGGTTTCATCAGTATCAGAAAAACTCCAAAACTGCACAATAACAAAAACTCTAAAACTAATAATGACCTACAAAATGCACAATTACAGGGATGACAAAATTGTTAGTGGTTGATCTTAGTGTGAATGATCAGAGAAGGTCAGATTCTAATTTCCCTTTTCAATATAAATCAGATGAAATGCTAATGTTGAAAACGATGTAATGAATTCACATTGAAGACAAATTACCAGCTTAAGGTCTAATATTTCTAACTTACTATTTCAAACATTTTCAGACAACCTGCAGACATCAGACCCACTGTATGAATAACAAAGGAGTTAACCATCGATGACTTTTATATATTGTGGCAACTGTTTTTTTTCTTACCTTAATCAAGATGAAGAACAAAGAGTAACAGAGCCATTGTAGCTACATTAGCAACATGCACTGGCTCCAACACAGGCCACAGCGTCATCTGTGTTGTGATCAATTCAATTTTTCAATTCAATTTTATTTATATAGCGCCTTCCACAATCAAATTGTCTCAAAGCGCTTCACAGAGACCCA
>JBBMJY010000020.1:5176896-5203318 GCA_037833715.1 Toxotes lorentzi
CTCTCTCACCAAGGCTCTTCTCCCCCGATTGCTCAGTTTGGCCGGACGGCCAGCTCTAGGAAGGGTTCTGGTCGTCCGAAACATCTTCCATTTAAGGATTATGGAGGCCACTGTGCTCTTAGGAACCTTAAGTGCAGGAGAATTTTTTTTTGTAACCTTGGCCAGATCTGTGCCTTGCCACAATTCTGTATCTGAGCTCTTCAGGCAGTTCCTTTGACCGTTTTTCTTTTTTTAATAAATCTGATTTCAACAATTTCGTGTTTCTCTGTCAATTTGGGGTGCTGTGTGTACATTAATGAGGGAAAAAAATGAACTTAAATGATTTTAGCAAATGGCTGCAATATAACAAAGATTGGAAAATGTAAGGGGGTCTGAATACGGTCCGTACCCACTGTATATAATCTGTTCTTCACTAAAACACAAAGTTCAGTGTTGACAGGTCCCAATCAATACAATAATTTCAAGACAATTTCTCTGACACAGTCTCAGCCCTGCATATGAAGTCAAATTCCCTGTGTGACTCACGTTCAATCAGGTTTTACAGGAAGACAGCTTCACCACAAATTGACCAAACCCTCCCTAATGCATCAGGCTGTATCCAAACATCACAACAATATATCTAGTCGTTTCAGAGGAACACATAATTTCACATTAAACCTACTGCTTCAAATGCAATACAATGAAAAAAATATCAATATATAATTTAAATATCCCATGAGTCATTGTCTATTTCCCAGGAAATAAAAGAAATTGTCTTTATTTTCACCAGTGTGTTTTATTTGCACTGAACAAGGAAGGAGCATTTAAATTATCTAAGGAACTGGTTAAAGAAAGTGATTTTTGTGTATAATGACTTTGTCAGCCACAGACGACAAGGATTTCTTTCCAGTGTGGCCCATATTCACCTATTTACACACACACACACGTGACTGTAAGCTACTGTACAAGGTACCAACCAAACAATTAGAACCAACTGGGTTTTAGTGTCTGGCTCAAGGACACTAAGAGATGAACAGGAGGAGCCGGGGGCTGAACCACCAATGCTGTGATAAGCAGACGACCTGATTTACTTACTTACAATGAAACTATCAACCAGCAGAGAAAACAATGTAAGC
This sequence comes from Toxotes lorentzi, assembly GCA_037833715.1. Lineage (NCBI taxonomy): Eukaryota > Metazoa > Chordata > Actinopteri > Toxotidae > Toxotes > Toxotes lorentzi. The sequence continues at coordinate 5,178,012 of JBBMJY010000020.1, forward strand.
AATGTGTAAGCTGTATAACAAAAAAAATCCTAAGGCCTACAATAGTCACAAGCTTACACAAACACACACACTCACACACTCATACTCACAGCACCCTGGCAATTCAGCATAGCCCTGCTCTCACCAAACTAAAGTAGCCAGAACACTGAGACCAGTCCAAAGCGACACAACACCTCCTGGCTCGAACAACGATTTCCTACAAAATGCTGGCTCAACCTCTCCCTCCCTCAGTGTGCATGCATTCCCAAGATTTTCTCTATTTCTGAATAATATGAAAAACAATTTTGTTTCACAGCTGCAGTTTTGCCGAGAGGGATTGCTTAGCTCTTACCAACCAACACACACGGGGACAGAAGGAGAGGGGCAGAGGAAGAGAAGCAGAGAGGTACAGAGAGAAAAGCAGAGAAAGAAGCTCAGACATATTGATCGGTTCTCCTCTTCTTTCCTCAAACCATATACATATTTATGGTGCTAATGTAATTATTAATCTCACTTTGGTTCCACTGTCTAAATGTTCTGACCTTCTCTAAACACACTCCATCACTAACAGTCACAGCTCCTGTGCTGCAGCTGTTTCTCCACACTGCAGGCATGACTCAACACATAGAAGAAGGAGAAAGGCTGTCAGCTAGACAAACAGGCGCACACACACTTTGAGAGAGATCCATGAGAAAACAGAGGGATCCATGACAAAAAGTCAGACACAGCCAGTTGGTGCTTGCTGACCTGTACTGTGGTGTCCAGTCGGTGATGTTGCTGTTGTTGAGAGTCCAGCGGTACTGCAGAGGCCAGCTGCCTCCAGCCGGGCAGGTCAGCACCAACCTGTTTCCTTCCAGCATCACCTGCTGCCCTGGTCCACCTCCTCGCAGGTAGGGAGCCACCTCTGACAGACAGAGGAAAATGAGAATGAGGAAAATGTGTTATTTTTGTTATTTGAAAAAGTCTGCATTAGTCATTCTTGAACAATGGAAGCAAATTTCAGCTGTATTCATTCACCAAAAAATAAAAAAAAAATAAAAAATCCAATCACGTTATATTCTTTACACAAAGACTGGAAAAAAAACATTGACATACCAATGTATCTTGATTTTACCCTATATAGTTTCAAACTGGAACCTGAAAATTCTGTAATAATATCGGCTGGTGCAATTTATCATACCTCAAGGCAGATATTTAATTTTTGACTTTAAAAGACATCTGGCATCAAACAGTGTTCATTTAAACGTACATCTCCGCTGCTCCTGCAGCCAACACTCTGACCTTTTCACCTTTATCTCTTTCTCATTTGTATCTCCAGTAGTTGTGAGCACAAGACACAGGATGTGAGTGAGACAGTATGGACCAAAATCTGATGAGACACATCTGTAAGATTTACCAGGCTTCTGTCTGGAGATCCCTACTCCATTAGTGAGGTCTATTGAAACATTCCTCAGCCACTCCTCTGCAGACTGTGGTTATAAAGACACATAAATTCAAGTTTCTTCTCCTCCTCCTCTTATAATGCTCATTCTTACATTGATTTCATATTAAACGGAGGTAGATATTCATAACAGCAGTAATTACAATTGACTTCCTTAGGTATGCTGTGTTTGGTAGTAAACAATGTCATAAAACATACTGGCATTGCTTTTAAATTACACCTGACAATGGTGTACTCATGCCTATTGTTTTCTCCCTAAGCCCACACGCCACTGGCGTGTGAATGGCGACGTGCATCACTGCTTCGACGGGTCCTATTTCCCAGCATTGATGTGCAACAACAGTCCAGAAAAACAGCTATTTTATCACATTTACTCCCTGGCACGACACGCTGTAACTTGACCACCTCTTCTGTCGGCACTTAGCATCTGCTATGTGTTGCTGGCATGATGTGAGGTGAAGTGATGTCAGGCGAGGTGATGCAGAATTGATCAGTCAAAAAGCTACAGACGAGACGACGGAGAAGCTGCTCACTAAAGATGATACACAGCCTTTTACTGTAATCTGCAATCGCATTTGCTCTTTTCCTCTATCAGGGCACTGAGTATTATCACTTACAGTACATTTATTAAACTGGTAGACTTTAATTAATACTGAAGTATTCAAGCAAACAGACAATATTACATTGTACAGTGACTTACAGTGGTTATGCTGAATCTTATCATAAGACTGTTGAAATTACTTGCCCTCCCTTACAAGGTAAATTTGCTGAATGGTTAAGCTGCAGCTGTTGTCTAAACAATGACTCAGGTGTTCAGACCTGGTTCACCATAACACAACACAACACAACACAACACAACACAACACAACACAACACAACACAACACAGAGGCATAAAGCTAAAGAGTCTGTCCTGCAATTAGCTGCAGGACAGTCAACATGTGTTGAGGCCTAGATACACTACACAAAAATCAGCATCTGGGTATGGGCTGTGGGGTGGGGGGGTTTGCAGACAATGAGATTTATTCAACCCATCAACCATTTACACACACACACACACACACACACACACACACACAATCTGGGTTAGAGGGGGCTGGCTTATCTGCCTGCTACAGTATGTATGGACAGGTCCATAACTCTAAGGCAGAGTTTTACATTCTCTCTTTCTCTCTCTCCTTCTCCTGTCAACTCAATCTTGTCTCCTCCCTGCCGCTTCAACTTTCTCAGTTCTGTCTTTCCTCCAGTCCTCTCACTTTGTCTCCATTGTCTCAGCTTCCTTCCTTTTCCCTGGTCCCCATGGATGTCTCAGGGCCACCTTTTTCTCCCCTTCTCTTTCTCTACTTTCCACTGTTTTACACTCTCCCTCTCTCTTTTAGATTGATAGCTGCCTCCTCCGTGCACAAGAGGGAAGTGTTCTGTCTACGATAGATTTATATGCAGGTCTCTGAGTGTGTGTGTGTGTGTGTGTGTGTGTGTCTGTGGATGTGTGAGAGAGAGAGAGGAACGGTGTGTGAGTGTGCATGTGAGCATAAGGATTTATTTGGAATATTCCGTTTCTACAGACGATGGCTGGCAATGCAGACTCCAATGCCATACTGCTGACCAGCACTATAACTCACCTCGGCCTGCCTGCCTGCCTGCCTGCCTGCGTGTGTGTCTGTGTGTGTGTGTGTGTGTCAGAGAGAGAGAGAGAGAGAGAGAGAGAGAGAGAGAGAGAGACCCAGCCTTAACAGCTTGCCAGATATGACCCTCAATTAGAAATGTTGGTTCACGAGCATATTGTACAAATAAAAAGACATTGTAGACATTTTGTACCTGCCTCCATCTCCATTCCACTTATCTACCACTTTCTTAATACTTCATACTGTGTACAGCTGCATGTGGCGTCCACCCCCACACTCCATTCCTCGTGGCCCTTTAATCCCTTCCTTCTACTTTAAAGAGAGTCCATTAGGAACTACAGATAGAGACAGAGAACACCACATCTAAGAGGAGCAAGGTCAGCTAACAGCATGTTTCACTCACTGATGTCGTCTGTCCCTCTTTCTTCCTCGTCGTCTGTCTCTCTGTCACTCAGTGTCAACACGTCACTCTCTCTCCCCCACAGTCTTCCCTTCTCCTAACATGTCTTTCCTACTCTCTCACAAGCTGTGCTACCCAGCCACCTGTCTGTCTATTAAGACCACCTCCCCCCTCTCTTTGTTCTTCGCTCCTTCTCTTGCTGCCCCTCGGTCCATCGCTGTCAAAATCTGTGGCAGTTCAAGGTCTCCTCCTTTTTGTGTCTTTGAGAAAATGTTGCCTAACAGAGAGATGGGCCTCCACAAGGAGAGTTAAGAGGCAGGCGTGCACACACGCACACGCAACTACACACTTCTTCTCCTGCTGCAACACGTGCCTGTCTCCGCTCTCAGGCCGGCCTTATGAAGCTGCTTAGGCAGATTCTGGGGAGGAATTCAATTTGCTGGAGAGATGAGTGCTGTGATAAAGGAGAGAGGGAGGAGAGGAGGATTAAAGGACGGGGGGAGAAGAGGAGCAGGGTCACTGCTCCGGGGCTGATAGTCCACCATGATCCCACCCTCTCTCTGCTCTCCTCTCTGTCTCTCTGCACTTTTATAGTGAGTGGAAATTAGGCCCTAAATGACTTGTCCTTTACAAATGGGCCAGTAAAGATCATTATTCTGACACTGTGCTGCATTAAACATCCTGAAAACGAATCCTAAATTTTACTGCAACCGCTGTGGTGAGATGCGAATGTGGCTCACCATGAGGTCATGGGGCAACAGCATGGGTAAAGGGGTTGGGTTTTGTGTTGGAAGTTTGAAATTTGCCCAGTTTGGCTTAGGCAGTCAAAATAAGCCCTTAGGTGATCCAGTGTGCATTCAGATATTTCGAGGAAACCCTGTGGTGTAAATGGATTTCAGAGCACTGAGAGAGAGAGAGAGAGAGAGAGAGTGCAGGTATGAAACTGGAGTTGAGCTCTCACACCAGCAGTGTCTGCTTAATTATTGGATATGACAGTGTGTATGTGCATGTACAGTGTGGGTGTGTGTGTGTGTGTGTCAGGTCAAAATTAGGGTCAGTCACTCCAGAAAAATCACTTTATCTTCATAGAGCTGAACCCCTACTGTGAGACACGGCTGGCAGAACAGGCTATAGTCCATGAATACTGATTTACTGATAGCCTGTATCTCTAACTCTCTCACACATACACACACGCACACACACATATTCACCCTTCACACTGCCTTTTTCGACGCATGAGGTTGAAGGGGAGAAAATAACTATATCAGTCTCTTTTATTACAAGTAATTTTTCTATGAATAAGCCAGTAAAAGTTGCACAACTAAGCAGTTTTTTTTACAGCGGTAACAGGAGTCTATTTGATTATGGGGTGCAAATGAGTTCTATTTCCTTTTAATCTAATAAGTCTGCCTGCGCTTGTTTCAACAGGCATTTAAAAACACTTAATTGGACTGACAATGTGTGAGGCGAAAGGAAGAATTATGAGTTGAGTTTTTGGCGCATTGCTAGCAGTCAGAAAAAGAGGGTCAGGGAAAAAAAGCTAATTAATTGAACAATATAAAAGTGGAGGGGCTGAGAAATGAGATTTTATTTTTCTAATCGAGGAGTTCAGACAAGTCAGGTGAAAACATACTAAACTTAAACTTTTAAAATTGTCACTGATGCTGCGGATGAATACTTGCCGTATAAAGCTGGGAAAAAGTTGAATTACTGCAACCTAAAAAGACTATGTACTTATGACTACGGTTTTTAGTCTGGACTGTCAAAAAGGAGTGCAGATTGCACAACTGAATAAGCGAAAGCATCAACAAACTGGATAACCAGTAGAGAATGATTACAGTCCCTTCATTAGGCATCCTGAAAACCCCATGGGAATGTTCCCATATCAGAATCTGACATCCATCAATAACTGTTTGTCTTGATGACTTATGCTGCAAATTGTACAGAAAAGACTAAACTAAACTGGGCAAAATGCAATATTTGGATGAAATGGTGGACTGAGAGACACGAACTATAAACTCTGCAGAGAGAGCTGGAGGTGAGTGAACTTCACAAGAGTGAGGTGAATTTCAGGTGAGTTGTGGCTCTGACCTGAAAGCTGATGAAAACAATTCGGCTTCATGGCATATCGCACTGTTTTTTCTTCTGAAAACCTTTTTCACATTTCTCCTGTTCAGTGACGTTGACCATCCTGACTCCAGACATGATTAAAATCATCTTAATGAGAACAATAGGCCACAACTGGATCAGAGGGCAAACAATTAGACTCATTAAACACCACACACTGTATGATTTTATCTTCAGCACCAGCTGCTCCAGTCTTTAAAGGATACGTTCACATTTTTTAGAGTCTGTCCTAAAACAATTCTCACAGTCCTTCATATACAGGGCTCTGCAAACGTTAAGACAAATAATAATTAACAATAATAATTATTAATAACTTTATCATTTAACAACGCAAAGTGCAGTTAACAGAAAAATTGAGTGTGACCACTCATTGCCTTTAAAACACAACCAATTCTCCTAGATACACTTGCACACAGTTTTTCAATGTGCTGGGCAGGTAGCTTGTTCCAAACATCTTCAGCTTTGAAATGTATTTTGAAATTCTGAACTTCGAAATGTATTTTTGCACAGAGGGAGGACTGTAGATTTTCTATTCACTTACACTGGAACCACAAAAGGAATTCATCTCCTAAGAATGAACAGGGGGAGAAGAGCAAAAACAACAAGCAGAAACCGCCTGCCTATGGTTTTAATACAGACTATCCTCTAACAGAACCAGTCTATCTTGGTCCAATCAGTGGTGATTCCCAAATCAGCCCAACAGTGCCGATGAGTGTCCATGCGCACACAACTGGTAGCCAGCTCCCTATGTCTCCATTTTACACACAAACATGTCCATTAAACTAAACTGAAGGACTCTACTGACCGAAGAAGATGACAGTTAAGCAGAAAACACCTGCTGCCTTTGATGATGATGAAATCAAAGTGGCTCTGATGCTAACCCGCTAGGCCGACGCTCACCCACTGATCCCAACAGGCCTCAGCTGATGTGGAAGACAGGGAGTCCACAGGGAACTGAGCTGCTCTGGACTATAAGTACTGCTCCTGGACAGAAAAAAGCAGTAAAAAACCTGCACAAGAGAACAAAATGTATCCTCTGCTTCATCCGCTGATAGCTGGAGCAGAATTGTGGGTGGGGGCGGGGGCAGGATGTGAGTGTAGAACTTTGATCAGGAGTTTAACTCATGGCTTTTCAAGTTGGCAGCTGCTTTAATTGACTACTGAATGTCTGACTGCCTACAAGAACAAAGAGCCTCTCACTGAAGACCGGATAACACCCCCCTAACCTCTCTTCCTGCTCAGACAGCCAATCACAGCTCCCTCCTCCAAGCGCCTGCCTTGCCTGCTCCAATCATGATTTCCACAAGCTTTGACTGACAGCTGTCTGTTAAGAGCTGACAGATGAATGACTGATCCTGATGTGCTGATTGGCAGATGCCAGGCCAGGAGACACGTTGCCTACACCATCACAAATGCACACGCACACGAACGCATACGAGTACATACAAGCGGAGGCAAACAGTCTGAGCTTGAGTACAGAGTTCAAAGTCAACATGCTTGACTTTGCTCGTGAGTGTGTTTGCTTCTTTGTCTCAAACAGCGATAGTAAAGTGTATTGAGAGTTATGGTACATTCTTAAACAACCTCTGCAACAAACGTCTGTCAAGGGGAAACACATTTGGAAAACAGGTTGAGCTCAAATCGTCTGGGCTCATATTCTGTTGTGCTCCACACAGGTATAGTAGCAGGTGAAAGGAAACAAATCCGCACAATAATACTTAATTATATTGACTTTGGCCATTTGCCGATTTGGCCTGTGTTCATTTAGTGATTGGCCAGTGTGTAATTCTCTTAACCTAAGCAAGACTGCGATGTTAACCAAAACTGTGATTGAGCAGTTGTTTTAAAATGTCAGTTTACTGCTTTCTCTGGTATTTAATAATGTCAGCGCAACTATGTGTGTATATACATATATCTGTGTGTGCGTGTGTGTATACATATGAGTGTACTGGACATCTAGTTGAAATGTCAAGTTTTAATATGTTTTAATATGCTTTTAGTGAACAAGACTTTTATTTGCAAAAACCTGCTTTGGTACAGCAGGAAGGCATATTATGTCACTGCAAGCATTAGTGTGTATGTATATGCACGTGTACGTGAATTACGTTGTGAATGCATGGGGTCATGGGAGTGCAGGCCCATGGATGAGGGAGGTAAAGGGGGTAATAATTGGGACAGAAGGCCTGCAGAAGAGGGAAGGGAGATGGAGAGGTGATATGGGGGGAAATCCGGGCGGCGGGGGGGAGGGGGTAAATCAGGTGGAAGAGACTGTGATCAGTGACATTTAAGAGGTGGGCCACACTGCAGGGCACATCTGCTAGGACACACATACACTGAAACACACACGCACAAACAACTGTCAGCTCCTATCTCCTGATGAGCAGGCAGGCAGACAGGGGGAGAGAGGAGGTGAATGGGAGAGTAGGGAGGCAGTGAAATAAATACCTCCCGCTGAGACGGCAGCCTCGTCTCCTCTCTGAAGAAAGTTGTGTACTGTGAAAACGCCTCAGTACTTTTGAATGACACACGCAAACACATACAGACAATAATTATCCCTCTTTTACTCTCTGCGCTTTCTTTTTATCTCCCAGACTCTCCCCTCCCCCCACCTTTTCCTGAGCATTTTACATCCCCTCATTAAAAACAAGAGTCTTTCTGCAAGTAGAAAACAAACTTGTATTTACACACACGTTATCAATCCAATCAGTCAGGGCTGCACTTATAGACAGATGCAAAAAAAAAGAAAAAAAAACAACAACACAAAAAAGAAAAACCACAAACAACAGTAGGGGACAGTGTGGAGTGGTGTGCGTGCCACTTGTACCACCATGCAGCAGTGATTGGGGGCAAAACCTGTTTGCTCCTGAACCTGTCGGACACGATCACCGCACCACCTTCGCATCACAGCCACTGGCCCTTCACAAATACACACACACACACACACACACACACACACACACACACACACACACACACCCTTATACCCTTGACCCAGATCCACACTGATACTGAGAGATCTCACAAACACGACTGAGTTCATTCATGTGATAGTCTGACAACATGACTCCAGGCTCCATCTCTCTCAACACACTCCTCACACACAGATATACACAACACAGAAACATGGGACCCTGTATGTGCACGTTTGTCTGAAGTCTATATGGACCTCAGGAACTATACTTCAGAGACAGTATCACTTAAAGTTCCTCTTTCCTTCTCCTTCTCTGTTAAGTTTCACACTTTCTGCTACAACTAATTAAACTGTCTTGTTGTCTTCAGGTCCTTATCTCTCCTCCTAGTCTACAGTCAAGGACCTCAGATCATAAGCGAGCCTCCTTTTCTTTCCCTCCCCTGTTTTGTCTAATTTCTGTCTGCCCATCCTTTTACCAAAGCTCGGGGTGCTCTCTTTTGTGTGTACGTGCGTTGCATGTACCCGGGCGCCCTCCACACACCTGTCTATGTAAGCCATCATCCCCTCTGACAGCTGCCACTGTCCTGACCTTGAGCATTGTGGGCTACGTGGTTTTGAAGTGATTGACGAATCGTATCCTTTCATTCATTATTGAAGGCGGAGATCAAAACCGCGGCACTGGGGATATCACCGTGACAGCCCGGCAGACCAGACAGAGGTAAAGACAGGAGGGAGAAGAAGGAGGACATGGGAGAGGGAGAAGGTCATCTGAGCAAAGATGAAGAGGTGAGAGGAGGAGGTGAGAAGTAAGGCTGAGGGAGGGAAAACGCACAGGGAGCAGGAGAGTTGGGAGGATGGAAGGGGAAGCATCCTAAACAGCCACCTCACTTTTTTGTTTCAGTCTGTACTTTTTTCTTTTTTTTTTATTCAAGCATTACTTCAGAGATCCCGAGGCTCTGTCTGCATCCAGCTCTCTGCTCACAAAAGGCTCCAAAGATCTAAAAATAATATTAAAGAAAAATGGGCGAGAAGACAAAGTGAGAAAAGCTTTCTCCACTTACTAATCAGGTCATATTTCCAGTATCAATTAAAATGATAATTTGACTTTTATTATACTAATGAACTTAAAATGCATGCTTTATTTAAACCTCTGTGAGACATTCACACCAAGTCTCAGATGAGAGTCACTGAGGTCACATGTGAGTGGTTAAGGTCGCATCACGTGGGGGAAAAGACATCATATTCTGAGGACATCTCGCCTTTGGGGCATTTTGAACAGGTAGTCTAAATATTTTAGGTGACCAGCTACTTACAATGCCATCCTGACAACCAGGAGGCTTCACTCCTCTTCCTGATTCAATTCATAGGACTGAAACCACTCTCACATGGACACCTTGTGACCTCAACGAATCATCTGTGATCTGCAGAGGCTTAAATGTGAAAGAGATGCGTTTAAAATAGGCTACCCGTATGACTTAGATCGTTCTACGCAGACATGAGTAATGCCTAACTTTTTCCCCAACACTCCAATGCAGTGAGCAAAACAACAAAGTGTACCTTCACACCTGAAAAGATGATTGCTTCAGACGATCTGACGTCACCACACAAAACAAATGTATCTGAAAAGTGAATTCAGCCCTTCAGGGAAACACTGACGTCAGTGCTAGTGATGAGTAATTTATGCTCTGCCGCATTTATACTGGTGCCAGAAAAATTCAGGCAAGAACCAGAAGCACATCTTCAGTGTCCATCCCAGCCATACACTCTGAACTTTGTCCCACAGTCTTCACTGTTTCATCTCTCTTTCCAGTCTTTTATCAAATTTGCCTTCATCAGTCTCCACCATCCTTGCCCTGCGTTCACCTCTATCCTATTTTCATCTCTATCCTGTAGCATTGATTTTGAGTTGGACTGAAGCATAGCTCTCTGTTCAAAAGGAGTGCATGTTATGTCCTCTGGCAATGCCATTTACCTGTTACCTGTGTGGGCACGAAAAACTTTAAAAAAGAAAGTTTCACTTCGCCGACCTGCTTCTCTCACTAACTCATTCACTGTCTTTGTCCCTCTGCCCTTTTCTTCACACGTTTTAACAAATTTGTTGTTGTCGGGTATGTGGGAGGCGTTTCAGCGTGTGTGTGTTTGTGCATGTCGTGCTTATGCCTAACTGTGTATGAGTCCATATGCTCTGTGACTGCAAGTATGTGTGTGCAAATGTGGATGTTTACTTCCTCTACTTCCTCCCTTCCACAGTGACAACATCTGCCACCGACTACAAGACACACCATGTCTTCCTCGTCTCCCTCGTACAACTTCCCTCCCTCCTTCCCTCCCTCGTCAGACAAGGGCAGCTCAGTGACACGCCATTTGAAGGGCAGACTCTGTCTCTGTAAACGTTCCTCTTACGGACTTAAATTAATTCAATAACACTGACAAATGTCCTTGCCAAGATACAATATGACTTTATTTTTCTGGCTGTTTACTTACGTCCACATTTATACACATATGCGAGAGCTTACACACAAATATAGACAAACATAGAAGGTCAGGTACAGACTTATCCCAGCACAGATGTTTCCAGTAATAGCAAACGCGTCAGCTGATAATGACTAAGAAAGCACAGCCAGAGAAGTGTTTGAGGCATATGTGCTCATTGTTTGCCGAATAATTCATTTAGCGTTTCAATTTCTCAGCATTTCGTGGAGCCGGTGGAGGGGGTATTTTTAGATTTCTTTTGGGTGAAAATTTAAGAGGCGCCTGCGAGGGTGGTCTAAAGAGATGGCTGTTCAAAATATCTTTAATCATGTTGCTGTCACAAATACTCTTTGAGACAAACTTTGAGTTGTGCTTGTTTCCAGGTATTTTTTCCTCATATTCACCAAAAAGTCATTAATAGAAGTAGTCGTCCCAGTTTAATAAGCAGGATTGCGGGGGAGTCAGTCATTATTTTCTCTAAGTTTTTTCTTCATCAAATAAGGATGATGCATGACAGATTTTTTTTTTTTTTTTTTAACCGCAGGCACGCCTTTTGCTTTGGCCTTATTGTACTGGTATCTGGAATAACACTGCAGGCCATAGGACTAATATTCACTCACACAGACCTGCATGAGTAAATTCCAGTGGGGAATCTCAACCTTTCAGGCTAAGTGAGCAGATTCTTGGCTCGGGCCCAGGAGGAAAACAAAAACAATATTTCACAAGTGTCCACACTCAGACAGACAAGAAAACAGTCATTGGCACATAATGCAAAAAGACAGGACAACTCATCCAAACTCTGCATAACCTGAGCTAATGTCAGGGTAGATACAGAAACAGACTGTGAATCTGTGTCGCGAGTGTGTGTGTGTGTGTGAGTTAGTGAATCACTGGACTAAAATAAGACAAGCCAAATATGATTACAGAAACGGTTGTTTTATTTACTATTTCCAACTCCTGTTAAACCTTTCTTCGTTTTTTTGACAATGGATAATGATTCTATGCTATTTGGAAATTATATCCAAACGACCAAGATTGCTAAGGAAGATTAAACCACAAGCGTCTGTGTAAAGCATCTTTTTAATCAGCATGATCACGGAACTGCTGAAAACAGAAATATGGCTGGCTGAACACTGCCTACTATCTCTCTCCATCAAGAAATAATGTTTAGATTTTTTTTTTTAAATACTTTGAGACTTGGAGACACATACACAAAAACCCAGAGGATAAGGTCACCCTGCTAAATGGCCACAACAGAGAGCTCTAGTTAGGAGCGGAGAACTTGTTAAAAAAAAAAAGAGAGAGATTTCCTGTGGAGAGCAGCAGATACCATACCTCCTCTCTCAAACACACCAGTTATGGGTGAGGGACAAGACAGGGTGAAAGTGAGAGATGCTGGAAAACTTCAAAGCTAGTCAGGAATTCAAAGTTCAGAGTTTCATCTCCCTGAGTCTTCTTGCAATTTGTAAGTCAATGTGGTGAGATGTGTGTGCATGTGTGAATGTGTGCACATTTGTGTGTGTGTGTGTGCAGAAAGAGCAAAGCAAAGTTGTACCTCATGCAGATACCTAGCAGTCGTCCATATACAAGCTTGTACTTGTATATGCTATAGAAAAGGAGACATATAGAGACAGAGCAAGCAGTCACTGGTATTCCTCGTCCTTTACAGTCCAGCTCAGTCGAACTACAGATGAGAAGAACAAGTGATTTCAGGTGAGTACATACGCCACCTCTCACGTCGCTCCCTCTCTCTCCCTCTCACTTCAGTGGATGCCCTCTCACTTTTCTTTGATTCCTCCTCCTCCTGTTGGAGCTCTAACCCTGCCTCTTCTCTTTGGTTCGAGCAGCCCCGTCATCTCAGTCTCACCCTCTGCCTCTCCTCTGTCTCATTCTTTTGCTCCCATGCTGTCATTTAGCACTGTGGCCGATGATGAAGCATTCCATCACCCCCCCCCACACCATGCAGTCAGCACTTTTATTCACTCACTCCTTCATTTCAATCTCTCCATCTTTCTTGATTTCTTTCCTTTTATTATTTATATCTGCCTTTATGGATATGGGTGAGCTAAGAGAAATCCTGTAGAAATCCTGTACACGCACAGCACAGGTTAACTTCAAACTTCAAGTGCACACTGTCTTGCACTATTGTTTCTTGGAAGCAAATGTTTAACACTAACACAAATCCTCAGACGCAGCTAATCTATCTTCTGTTTCAGCTGTACGAAACAAATTGGTGCAGGTCAGGACCTGCTTTTTCCTTTAGTCTGTTGATGAGATAAACAAGCACTCTATCTCCGTCTCTCTCCTGGTGACACCACATGCCCGTATTAAACGTGACACTCTCGTTAATCCACATTCAGTCAGCTACTGCATCTCCTGAAAGCACCAATCCAGGTACACAGATCCGAGCCAGGAGAGCTCATGAATAACTAATGGGAAAGACACAACAACGCTCTGATTCACAGAAAATGGCCTTTACACCGTGAGCTCCACTATTGGCTGCCGGTACGGAGAGATGGGGGGAGACTGATCGAACATAAAGGGTGAGAGAGTAAAGCGATATGTGTCTGGGTGAGAGAGTAATTGAGTGTGCGTGTATATATATGAAAGAGAAGCAATGTGTGCGGGTGTAAGGGAAAAAGAAGAAGAGAAATGGAAGATATCATATGAAGTTATTGGAAAGCAAAAGAAAAAGTAATTTCACACGCAGCCCATCTGCCAGTCTGTCTGAAAGGCTTATCGGCACGCATGATAAACAAACTTGATAAACGAACACATACAACAGTACTCTATTTTCTTTCACAGGCACACAAGTGCACTGCATGTGTCCTGTGGTTTGAGTGTAAAGACACTGTTTTTAGCTCAGATTTCCTGGCTTGGAGAGGTAGGAAGGGACCTAAGCTATTGTGGCCATAATAAAGAGGGAGCTGAGATACGTGAGCTCTGCCTAAACTAGAAGGTGTTTATCATAATCTAGTCAGTCTTCACCTTCACCTGTCATTTTCTCTCTTAACCTCACCCCTTCTCTCCAGCTCTTTCTCTCCAGTGTATTCTACAAGACAATTTATGGTGGGTGTAAAAAATGTCCAGAACATTTTAATGCTTTGGTCTTTGGCTTAGTGACACCTCTGTCTCTGGCACAGACTGACGAGACCCGCTTTGCTGGCAAAAAGAGGGTTTCTCCTGTGATTTGAGAAGAGGAGTCAATGAGTGTTTGTAAAAAAAAAAAACAAAAACAAAGAAAATGTCTCTCCACAAGCTAGTTATGACAGCCAAAACTCAAATCTACAAAGACAATGGCAACCAACTCCAAGCCACGCAACTGAGAGTGACATTCTTTTTATTGAGCAGTGACGTTAACAAATCAAGACTTAAAAGGTTTTTTTTTTTTTAAACAGCTGTTCAATAATATAAGTAAATCTGTATCATAAGGGAGTGAAACAGGAATAAACAGTGGATGTTTATTCAAGGGAGAGAGCAAACAACAGGCACAATGACAGGACAAATACAACTGCTATTGTTACTGGGCGCCTCTTTGCATACAAACTCCAAATATCACTTTGATAAAGTCTGGGTCTAATTAATCAAGCTAATCAGCAGGGGGCCGGGCAGCTAGTCCTCCCTGCTCTGCAGTCTCTCTCCCTGGCTGGGGCTCTGCAGCAGCCTCCTCACTGTGGAGAGCAGAGCAACTATTGGCTCAGGACTTTTACTTTCATATTAAAACTGCTCAACAACACCCAAAGCAGACCTGAGAGCACTGGAAATGTTAAGCAAAATACTTGTTCGCCTTCTTTAATATGAGTTAAATTCTTTAAACTTCCTGAGACTGAACATACTGTACAGGCTTTAGGTGAAAGTCCAGAGATTCATACAAGAGGGAAAAATGCTCACAGTCCACAGACTGGCCTTGCACAAAAATTATGCATTTGCCATTTTAGCAAAAGCAAAGCATTTAACATTATAACACTTCACTGCTAACGGGCAAAGGAAATAACTATATTACAAAATGTTTTACGTTGTTTTGTGATATAACAATTATTACCTTGTTCACATCCATCCAAGTCTTTACAAGCTGTCGAGGTGTGAGCAAAAAAACTTAAATCTTGGGGGAAAGAAAACATTCTGACATTTGAATATTAAATCTGCAATGTATTCTTATCAATTACAATGTATGCATATCTTCTCATTAACATGCTTAAATAACTAAACAGACGTGTGCTGATTTATGTGTCATAACTAAGACACTTTACTGATATGAACATGATCTACAGGCATCTTCTGCATGTTTCTAACTTGTTTTTAGAGATTGTCTTGCAAGAACTCCAATGTATTATTAAAGCCACTTTAAATGCAAGACAACTCATGCAGAAAATATACAAAAAAGTATTATTATAACTGCCCATGTTTTCATGGTGCAATTCAATTATTCATGTAGCATAGTAAGTTGTCACATCTGTTCTAAGTCATTTGAAATGCATGTCACTCCATTTTAAAGTGAACACTGAAAGCCGTATTGCGTCATGCTGAGAATGATTGTTTTTAAAGTGCCAATCCCAACCTGAAGTAAACCATTAAAAAAAAAAATCACAAGCTGTGAGTGTGCTCTTCAGGTAAGTCAGTGCTGGATAATCTCAGAAGAATGTTGGACATCATGAGGCAGTTAAACCAGTGTCACACAAACTATCACTGAATCAAACATCATCACCACACTTGGTCTGAAACGGCTAAATCTATTGGTGTAACAGTGTGTGCATAATTAAAGGGTGTATGATCCTGTCATTTTAATCTCCTGTGGTTTACATAATGGGCTATAATTTTGGATTGTGATGGACAGTAGAGCTTCACTTTTGATCTACTTAATATGTGTTAGCTGGAGGGTGTAAAAGTGAGGGAGCAGATATTTCAAATAGTAATAGAAGGCATCTGATATAAAGTAAAAGGAACATATCCTGATATAACCCTGGATTCTCTACTGCATTTTATACACGATGAAAGCATAAGTTGTGTTTTGAACTGCTCATGGCCACATCTTTCTTTCACAGAGGTCAAACATGCCCAGAGAAAATGTTTCATGAACAAATTACACTATTTGAGCTGTGAAATGATGAGATGAAAAACAGACGCACATGGCCAAGACATGCAATTTTACCAAAATTTTTACCAAAGACTTTATGTGGAATCACAAAGCAGAAGGAGTCATACCACCTCTGCACTGCTAAAACTTTTAGCAAACCTTTATCTCTCCTGGGATATTTTCAACAAACGGTGGCATATACAGCAGGAATGTCAAAATCACTCCAGCGCTGTGTGGGTGCTTAAGGCATAGCTATGGTGACAGGGACAACATTTTCGTTTTGCTCAAGAAGCAGACAAATTCAGCACCTGCAAAAATGACTTCTTTGCCAAGATTCACAAAATGTCAACCAACTATTCATTCTCGGAGAGAGGGGCTGCAAAGAGACACAAAGATTTCGGCTGTTTTTTGTTTTTGTTTTTCAGTAAATTGAAAGGTGTGTAATGCTACAACTGTCAAGTACAATTAATGCAACAAACAGCTATACAGTAACCTGAGGTATTGCAGTATTAGCAACACAACTATTGCCTGTGGCCTGTTTGTTTACTGAACTCATATTTAGACCCTATTTACTCTTCTTATTAATATGCAAAGGGAATGGCAAAAAGGCAGAAGGCTTGTTAATTCAAGGTATAAATGCATGCAGAATGCACTGCGATCAGGTCGCGATTAGAGCAGCCAGACCACATCTATAGCTGGCTCACATTGTGGACATAATGTATCTGGGCCTGGTGTAGAGCCCATAAAGCAGCATTGCCTTTTTTTTTTTTTTTTTTACTTGCGACACTTTGTTTGTTTACAAGTCCGCCAGCTCCACTCACTTACAGAATCAAGATAATTACAGTGTTGACACTAAAAGCATGGCCTTTTCCTATTATCTATAAATCTGCTGATTATCTTCTCAATTAATTTAATGTTTTCAAACAGCTCTTTATTCATTCATTCATCTTCATGTCATAGAAATCAGTACAAGTACAAATGCCAGTCATCGGTCTTAATTAACCAAATAATGTATCCAGCTACAGATTGTACAGCATGTTGTACAGTATAATATTAGCTAAAAAAAATGTATATACTATTTCTAAAGTAACTCAATATTAACTTATTAAACATACAACATCTGCTGCTGTTTCATTTGTTTTTGTGACACTACTGCTCTGCATACTGTATGTTGAAGAAACTATGTGTGTAACAGTACTATAATATTGACATATGTTCAATATTTCATTTATACGGCTCTCCCTAATGCGAATATATTGAAAGAAGTTGAGAATACTGAGCAATAAAATTCTTCTGTCTGACAAATCAACCATTCTAACAGTATTAAGTGAGAAAAATGAGAGGAAGTCTTTTGGCAATCACCACACGGCTTTAGGCAGCACTCCTGTGGCCACTACAGCATAAGAAGACCAATGCTGCTCTGACCTACAACACAGCAGCTCCCAGAGCAGCAATATCCCATGGTCTCCCCTCGGGACAGCACAGCAGAGACAGGTAATAAGCTGCAATCTTACTATGAATGCTGGAGTGCAGGCAAGACAGAGATAGATGGTACAGTAGGAATACATCTCACAAACACACGCACTGGCACACGCAGACACACACATACACACACACACGGTTGTAAAAGCTGTACAGTGAGGACGTATTGTTGAGTACAGGCTAATTGGAACATTCATTATTGTTACACTGAATTACAGCATTGTCCCTGATTCTATCCCTGAAATGTGTTCGGGTGTGTGTTCACAGAGATGTGTGTGCACGTGCATTTCCAAGCACATCTTTATGGCCAAACCTCAATCACTAAACAGCTACTTCTTAGCGCTTTGATCTGACTCTTGACTTTGACCTTTTGGACTCCTTTCAATCAGGTCCTCACAGTCCTGACTGCCTGACAGACGCAGGCACTTATCAGAGTCTTCTCTCTCACACACACACACCACACACATATACACACATATACACGCATATACACCCGCGCATAGTGACAGGTCCTGTCTCCAGTTGACAGGGTTTTATATCAGCAAAGACATCAAGCTGTCCACAAGAACCCTCCCTCCCCCCTGACCCTACGACCATGCCATGATGAGAGATGGGACAATCTGGTCCGTGACAGTTACAATGACACTCATACACACACGCACGCGCACAAACACACACCAAAGGCAGACATACTCATCGAACAGAAAATGATAGAGGGTAAGGCTATCGTCAGTGTATGCCTGCGTCGTGTGCATGTGTATGTGGATATCATAAGAAAACATGCCTGCACTTGTCAGTATATGTGTGTGTAGGAGTAGGGGTGTGTGTGTGTGTGTGTGTGTGTGTGTGTGTGTGTGGCAGCCTCTTAAGTGAAGGCTTTGTAAAACTCTTGTTCATCATAACTGTGATGTTCTAGCCCGAGGGCTTAGTAGCATAAAGCAATTTCCCTCTCGTTACACCAGGCGTATATTAACCTCCAGAAACCGTCAAACACACAAACACTGACTCAGATACACACACGCACACCACTCTCTTGCCATTTATCTGTCGTGTCAAGTATAGCGGGGACTATTCTCTTGAGCAGGTTATTTATAATGCGGCTGTGTACTTCCTTATCAGCTTGCTAGTCAACTGGGTAAGATCTGTCTCTCGCTGTAGGCCTTGTGAAGGCTGTTTCTGAACAGTTACTGAATGCAAAGTTAGACAGACTCCAGAGGTAGTAGAGGCAGCATCAAACCACCAGTTCATCTCTCTGATACAAGTATAACAATCTGGTTTAGTGTTGGTCACTAAACCAGATGTACCTTTATGTGACTCATCAGTTCTGTAGCCAAAATAACTAATGCATCTTAGCTTGAGACTGGTTCACTGCAGCTGTAATAGAAGTTCAGGTCTGCAAACTCATGCCATCTACAGCTTTATAAAATCTAGATCTTTTAAACACTACCTTTTTTTTTATTTTATCAGCCCTTGCAGTTGTTGCATTTATTCATCCCAGAGGAACTATCACAGAGTGATTATCTACTCCCAGCTAAAGTAGACAGTTCAGCTTTCCACAATACCTGCTGCTTCTTCTTCCTCTCACTGTCTTTCTTAAATTCCCTCTTGCACCTAATGTTATCTGTCTTTCACGCTGGTTTTCCTCACTGGTATTTTCTTTATTTATCCCCATCCTTCCCAAACAACATCACCCTGCAATCACTTTCCCATTTTCCCCTCCACCATCTTCCTCCTGTCCATCTTCTGTCATTTACTGCAGATGGATTGTGGAATCTATGTCTGCAATATGTAATGAACAGCGAGTAACAAACAAGTACAGAGGTCAGGATAAGGAATGCTACGTGAAGAGGGAAAGGCAGGAAGAGAGGAGAGCGCAGGAATGAAGGGGACTTGTCCAAGTTTGAATCAGTAAGAAGCAATTAAGGGAGAACCTGCAGGCAGAGTATATATATATAACACAAAATAATGAAGAATTCTCTGGAAAAGGTGAGAATAGAAAAGCAAGTGTGGTGAACAGCAAGGAGAGAAGGAAAAAAATGGAGAAAGAAGACTTGACCACAGCTGGACAGCCACTCAGCAGGTTTCCACAATAATGCAACCGCAACCGGTAAATAAAGAAACAAGATTTCTTGTAGGAGCCAGGAGGAAAACAAGTTTTAATTAGATGCCGTCTGTGTGTGAATGCAAGTGATTATGAATGTACTTCTGCATGATACATTTATGTCTGTGTGTGAGTGATTATGATGCTGGAGGAGGGAGAGAGATGAAGACAGAGAAGGACAACCATCGATATTGCAGTGGGTTTCACAGTTTTAAAATTTAGTTAATAATGCTTTGTTTTCTACAGCTGCTTTTTTCAGTTCTTTATGTTTATGTGTATTACTACAACAATCAACCGTCAATTACTTGAATAATGATTTAAGCCATGATCAAGAAGAAATACAAATTATTTGCTGGTTTAAGCTTCTCAAAAGTGAAGATGTGCTGCTCTTCTCTGAGCTCTCATGTCATTATAAATTTTATTTTTTGGGTGTTGAACTGTTGGTTGGACAGAATGAGCAATATGATGTGGAGCCGTAATGATTACTTGATTTTTCATTCTAAAATCAATGCTCAGCTACGTACAGTAATAGTAAATACAATATTTAAGACTTTTTTTTTGGATGAAAAATTCAAAATATGTCTTTTTCCATCTTTTCACATAAGGGAATTTGCTGTTTTTCTTCTTGTAAACAGAAGCTCATGAAAGGCATTTTTCAAATTCATTGATAATGAAATTAATCATATGTTGCAGCCTGGAAAACTGTAATGCATGTAATGGATCTGATTAATAGACACATTAGTTGTTAATAATGACTTGCAGCAATATTTTTGTGAGATACAAAGAAATAGCAAAGGTTTTGAATCTATGGGCGTGACCGCTTTGATCACTCATAAAACACATTGTTTGTTCAGGCGAGAGACAAGTTGAGACAAGCTGAGCGAGAAAAAAGAACAGGAAAAGATGGTGAGACAGGGAGAGAGAGACAAATAATGCATGATTACTGTGTGAATAAGTCAGGGTGTTAGTTCAGGCTACCAGTGATTTTACCCTTGGCTCTCTGCCTCTGTCATGCAGGAAACAGGAAATGACCTTATAATTGTGTGTGACTCCCTCAGCCCATGTAACACCTGGTGTGACCCACTCCTCCAGCCCCACACACACTGAGAGCCCACCATGTTCATCCAGCCAGCCAACTATCTGATGTCACAGACAAGACACACATTAAAGATCAACACCAGCACTCTCCATGGACAAACACTAGAGGTTTTGATTCAAGAAACACTGTGACCTTTTCTTCCTCTACCTCCCCATCCTCTCCTCCTTTCTCTCCTGCACTGATCCATTCATCACACAGACAGGCAGTGTGTTTTAACTTGTGCTCTGTGTCACTAGAGCAGCCTATTTGAGTGGAGGAGGAGGTAGATAAAGAAAGGCGGAGGAGAAGGTGAATAAGAGACGAGGCAGCGAAGGCACCGGGAGCTGTGGTGAGCAGCCAGACCGCGCAGACACCACAGAGATAAACCTCTGTGGAACAACTGAGACCTCAAATGACGGCTTGTACATTAATAAGTTGTTCCTCTTTGTTATCCTTTGATTTGTCTGGAGTCATTTTAACACAATTGTCTTTTTCATTACCCTAAATGCTTCCCTAACTCCTTCTGTACCCTGATGTTAGAGGTTCAGATATTGTGTGGTTCCTTTCATCATTCTATCAAGACAGACTTTAAAGCAAATGATCTTTTCAGCTTTTCAGCCCCCTCAGAGAACTGCCACTTTAACATGGTGTAGGGGTTTGTGAGTCCCAGTGATCCTGGGAGCTGTGTTACTGGGGCAACACCCCCTTGTATGTTCTCCCAAGGCAAATTGGTCCCAGGGGAGGCACCAGACTAAGAGCGACTCTGAACGGCTGTTTTCATAAAAGTGTCACCTCTCCCGGAGGAGGGCCCCCTCCTGGAGCCAAACCTGGGGTTGGAAATTCACTGGCGAGCACTTGGCGGACAGGCCTTGACCTATGAGGCCCGGTTGTGCAAAAATTACATGGGGCCCACAACCCTGTGGGGTCACCACATGAGGTGATAGGAATTTTGGGTCAGATGGAATGTAAGCTGGGTGGCATGCAAAGTTGAAGACCTGGGCATGCTGATCCTTGGCATTGTAGATTGGGCTCTGGGTGGGTCCTCCACATTGAAAGGAGCCAGTCGAGGTGGTTCAGGCATCTAACCAGGCTGTCTCCTGGCTGTCTTCCATCTTTTTTTCGGGCACACCCAACAGGTAGGAGGCCCCAGGGTAGACCCAGAACACACTGGAGAAACTACTTATCTTATCTAGCCTGGGAACGCCGCAGGGTCCCTTAGGAAGAACTGGAAAAACCTGTGGACTACCTTGCTTAACCTGCTGCCACCGTGACCTGACTCCAGTAGAAAACGCATGGATGGATGATCTTTTCAGGTCAGCCTGAATTTAAGTGTGAAACACTGATGGCAATCTCTTGTATGTGCTGACAAAATGAACCCAACATAGGTGTCAAAATATGCAATAAATAAACGTGCATATGTGTTGGTTACCTGCTGTGCATACTCTCATTCAAGAAAAGTTTTATTTCCAGCAACTCCTATGTGACTCATTCAGCCCATCACCAATGCCTTTGCTCTGCCAGTTTGTGTATTTGTGTGTGTGTTGTGTATAGCATGCCTACATGAGACAGAGTTATCTGTGACAATCTAATTCTCCCTGTCTTAATATCCTTATCTCTGTTTCTTTTAGACATAAATACACAAACACACACACACACACACACACACACAAATACGCAGTCAATCACACCCAGACATTTACTTGATAGTTTTATCAGGACTGATTGGCCAGGCAGCACCACAGCCACAGTAATCAATACAGCGATGAGAGGATGACATCACTGTGTGAGATGAACCCAGGTTAAATACTTATCGGTCCAATCAGCTGCTCAGCTGACACTAATGACCTCATCTCTGATAACAACACAGATTAGTTTTAGTTTTAGCCCTCCAGTAAACTTGTTATCTGTTATCTACAGTGAATCCACAAAATTACACAACATGATAATTAATCTGCTTGTGCGAGAACAAATAATAACCTTTGTGGGTCATCACTTTACCATTCTCCAAAGGATAATCACTCAAAATTAAGTTCTATTCAACTGTTCTCTCTGCATGAACACCCCAAACGCCAGGCTGAAAAACTGAAATATGCCAAGGGTCAACTACAGGTACAAAAGAGATAATGGCTTTTATCTGAGGACAAAATGGATTCATTTGACCTGTAGGACAGAAATGGGATGAGTAAAAACATATCCCGTAGAGTTACATACAGTAAAGTTACATATGTTGTGATCACAAATACATCACATCTCATGAGTCCATCTTTCCTCTGATATTTACTTTGGTGCATCACATTAAGTTGATCAGGATAGACTCACTGTGTTCCACAAACATTTCTGAGTGATTCACGCTAATAACTGAACATTTTGTTCCCTTAAGATTTCTTTCACAGATAAAAACATTACAAGTTAAACACCCATAACATAAAAAGCAAGCAAAGGGTAAATAAGACAGTGACATCAGGGAGTTCCTGTAATTCACAACTTGCTGGAATTAACAGGAAGAAATTATGGAAACTTTGTCAACAACTGATGAAAAATGGTTGTGAACTACTTCGTGAAATACATTGCTGTAAATTTAATAAACGAAGACCTCAACATTTCCCTTTTCAATATAACTTTAACATAACCCTGTCCCTGACAGCCGTCATGTCACTCATGCTTATCACATCTGTTTGCTATCTTAGCAAGGTAGGTAGCCAGCTGTAGTTTGTCAGTACAGTCAGTAACGTGGTAGACTGAAAGGTTAAGATCAGAGCATCTCTTCCCACTAATTTTGCAGCTCAGCAGACAGTGGTGCGGTGGTGGATTGAGTCTGCTGAGTGCTGACTTCATGCTGTTGTCACCTAGCTGTCGAGATGCAATGCTGGAAAGTAAATAAAGTAAATAAAGAGAAAGTAGACTACTTAACCTCACGTGTTGACAAGTGTTCAGTCACAATTACAGATGATTACAGTACTTGAAGACAGGAAACAAAGTGCAAATGTCACTGAACAAGAAAGCAGGTGTTTTAATCCTTGCTAAGTTATGAATCAGACAAGAACACTCTGCCTTCACTATTTACAATAAATACATAGTGAATAACACACCACATAAACACGACACTAACTGGTTGACTATTTAACAAGACAAAAAAGTCACAGAGTCCAGCTCCACTCAATTTATGTTGAACTCACTGACATCAATTTGACACCTTAACCTCAATCACAGTTCCATGTCTGGGCAGGTATGAGGCTGACAAAGAGAGAGAAAAAAAAAACAAGAGATAAACAGAACAATAAAGAGCACAAAAACAGTGAAGCCAATAACATTACTGAAATTGGGTGAATGAAGAAATTATATTAAAGGGATGAACATAAAAAAATAAGGAGACAGAGAGAAACAAACAAGAGCAAGTGAGAGTTGAATGGGGGGAAAGATGTGCATTAGCAATCAGTGAATTAACAGGGAGCAAAAGTCCTTCCATTTCTCTGATTGTATTACCCATTACGTGCATCCCCATAACACAAAAACACACAATTTATTGCAGCATTAGCATTTAGTACTAAATGGACTGATAAACTGCAAAAAAGAAAGGCAAACAAAGGAACAACACCACTCCAGCCCTGAAGAGTGTGGGTGATATGGCGGGAGATGGAGGGAGAGAGGCCGAGGGGGAGAGGGCGAGCGTGTGCTAGGAGTGGAGGGCAGATAAACATGGTGCTTTTAAAAGGTAAAAAAAAAATAAACCTCTCATTCAGAAGTCATCTCTCATGCACACGCAACTGTGTCCAAGCAGAGACACAAACGCATGCGCCCCCTCGATTCAATCAAAGCTCCTGCCATTATGGTGGCAACATGCAATGAATCATGGGATTGATGATGCGCCCTTGCAAGAGGACAAGTAATTTCTACGGCCCGGGAGTTGAAGGGAGGAAGGAATGGATGTAGGAAGCCAGGGAAAGACAGAAAAGAGGCGGAAGAGAGGAAGAACAGAGTTAAGAGAAACACTAGTATCAGCTGAGGAGCCCGGAGCCCGCCCTCCACCTGCTGCCCCTGCTCCTGCCCTCATCGACCCGTTAACGAGCAGAGAACACCCCAAAGGTGGGAAAAGACGAGTAATAGGAAGGAGTCATGGATGAAACTTATCACAGACGAGAGCTCCATACATCATTCACACTCCTTCTCCAATAAGGTGTGTGTTTGTTACTGTGTGTTTGGTAGAGGGGGGAGAAATGAACTGAACTGAACTAAAAGACAAACTCTCCCTGTCTGTGTCTTGCTGCTGTGTCCTCTTTCTGCAGTTACAGAAATGAAAATTCAACCCCGCACCATTGAATCGTATATATTCAGACCAATATCTCCCTATTTCACACAAGCCCAGGGGTGTGCACACAAGCATGCAGAAAGCTGCTCAAGTACATGCACACATACACTCACACATACACAAAGTCAGGTAGGGTATTAAACCGCGTTTCCTTCAATCCCAGAGAGCAGACCTGTACTGTCCTCTGCGGATTAGTGTGAGAGATGGAGAAAGAAGAAAGGTGAAAGTGAGAAGACTGAAAGAAAGAAAGAAAGAAAGAAAGAAAGAAAGAAAGAAAGAAAGAAAGAAAGAAAGAAAGAAAGAAAGAAAGAA
>JBBMJY010000020.1:5203418-5261425 GCA_037833715.1 Toxotes lorentzi
AGAAAGAAAGAAAGAAAGAAAGAAAGAAAGAAAGAAAGAAAGAAAGAAAGAAAGAAAGAAAGAAAGAAAGAAAGAGACAGAGGAAGAAAGAGAGCAAGAAGGGTGAAAAGAGAGGGAGGGAAGAAACAGAGATTAAGGTGAGACAAATGACAACAAAACCTAAGAAAAAAAAACTGGAGGGGATGGTACATGGTAGAGGTCTTCACAGGCACACTTGTTTCTGAGGAACTGAGACCTGACCCGGGATCCAAGTCAGACTGTGTGTTTTTTTATTTGATTCTTAGATATTAAATAGGTTAGACAGTTGTGTTTCATCAATAACTCAGTTGCCAACAAAATCTTATTTTGTGTTTGAGGCATATTAATAAATTATTTTAGTTTTTATGACTTTACATTTGTTCGTAGGACTATCATTAATACACTGCTGCTCCTGTTAATTGATTACATTAGCTGATAGCACATCATGCTGCTGTCAGTGTTGGTGTGCTCTCTCTGTTAGTCTGTTCAGGTGGACAGCATGTTGAATTGAGTCTCATTATACTCGGGCCTCTTCAGGTCTGGCTGTACTTGGGTCTCCCCTCAGATGGGGTCTCTGTTTTTTGAAAATGAATTTATAGATGTCAGGTTTGGACCAGATCCAAACTGCTGGACCCGTGAAGACCTCTGGTAGATGGTGGATCTTGGGCAGTGATCATTTTCATTGCAGATGAATTCATCATTCATTTATTCTGTTCACTGATTTTATCTTTGAAATGTCAAAAAAAAAAAACATAACAAATATTCACCACAAGATCCCAGAGCCAAAAGTAATATCTTCAAACTGAGCAACACCAAAAAGTATTCGCAAACTTATGTTCTTGTTGCTGCTTCAGCAAATGTTTAACTATTTCACAGTAAAGAGATCATAAAATCAATTAATAAGTTATATTTCAGGACTCTTTCTGTCTGACTGTATACTCAAAATATCTCCTTCTACATGCTAAACAGAAATTGTTCACAATATTCCAAAGAGGTACTGTATCATGCCAACACCTTTCCATCCACACGCCCCCACACACACCAATACGCAGGGAATAATATTGAGTAACAGACGATGAGAGCTGTCTCTCCCTGCTCTCTCTGTCCAGTAATGTACCCTTCAGAAAACCCACACGCTCTCTTCTGCCAAAGTAGTTCGCGATTCACTTCACAATGCACATCAGCACATCCAGTCACATGCCCACACACAAACACATACTCACACAGGTGTCAGTTGTGTCTATGTACCAGAGCTCTGTGTGTGTGGTCCAGATAAAGATTACGTCAGCATAAATACTGCTCTCACTGAAGGCTGCTATAATTCCCTGCAAACATTTGGCCCACTCACCAGCAAGCAGCAAAAGTCAATACTAATTGCTATTAACATAATGACTGCAAATGAACATTTGGGTCTTCGGGCTTTATGATGCCAGTAAAGCAAAATGCTTAAGAAGCCATCCCAAAATCTCTTATAACATTTCCATGAAAATATTTCTAATTAGTGAGCTAGCATCACGGCAAACACTTATTCAGAGACTCTTCTGGTGCCAGTATTGTAAGCATGCCGATGAAGCCCAGTGACCTTATGCCAGTAAAGTGACGATTCTATTGGCACTCTGGGCTAGAGTTCCCCAATACACATTTTGTCATGCAATGTCATAGTCAGCCATGACACCGTAATCAGTACAAATTGGGTGACACAGAACAGTTTCAGAGGCAGAAATTACACTTGTGCTGCTGCCTGCAGGGTTCATTTCAGTGCATGAGCTGGCATTTGGTGCTGTAGTTTATATAAGCATGCATGCACACAAACCCTCCAAAATCACATAAATCACTGGTACACATGTAGGCTTGAGCCATAACTCAACATTAATGTTTTGTGTCACTACATGTAATTGTACTGTAAAAAAAAAAATTATATATATATAAAATGATTTACAATCCTAAAAATATAAGCAAAAAGATTAATTTTGTTCTTGCAACCCATTATTAATGTTCTACTCTTAATAGAAAAAGAACGTAAACTCCTAAGTGAATTAAAAAAGAAAAGAATCTTTTGAGTCTTTTCAGTGGTCATGCATGGACATTACAGTTAACTATGTTGATTGCAACTGCCAAGCAGTCTATTCCAAAGGCCTGAAGTTGGTGTGAGTCTATTATATGTAAAGTGTGTTGTTTTCCCCGCTGCAAGAAGACACTGATCACCACAGTTTACAGTAAACATGGTTCCCTTGCAATGAGCACAGCCCAGAAAAGGTTTTTGGCAATAGAAAGTGAAGAGAAAGGAGAATATGCAAAAGAGCTGCTGATCTTCTGCCAAAGTTTGTCAAAGGAATTTAAAAAAAACAACAAAAAAAAAACTGCACGGTGTTTGTGCTGCAAAGGTTATGTTATCTTTATCTGTTACCCCAACAGTTGTAGGAAGTACTGTATGAAAACCATTAATTTTAGATAAAAATACGTTACAGTTGTCAGAATGTGGCAGTAGTCTATAACTGGAAGGAGTTTCTGTGTGTCTGTTACATATTCAGTGTGGAAGCCGTGACTGAACTTCTTTTTAAGTGCTTCATGTTCACAAAATTGGCTATATTTAAAACACCACTGAATCCATAGAAACTTCTAGGTGTATATGATGCAACTGCTGATCCAATCATAAAAGTGACAGGAACATGAATAATATCGTCGTGCAAACATAATGGCTGCAGTAGTTCACACAGATCCATTCTCAAGTTCTCTCCTCACATAAAATCACTGAGCTATGTCAAGACCACCCGCTCATATCAATCCTGATATCCTCATCAAAAAAAAACACTGATCATAGGAAGTGTCTCAGTAGCATGTGTCCTCTGCTTCTGTATAAATATAAAGTGACAGGGAAGGAGTTGGTTGGCCATGACCACAGCTAGTTCCTTTCACATCAATGTATAATATATTCTCTCTAATCCAACCCCTTTAAGAAAAGAAGCACAGGGGTGCCACTGCTTCAGAGCTAGCACTGTTGGTGACAGAATTAACAAATTTGTGCCAGTGTTACCCATTTGCACTGACACCACTGCAACTTGTTTACAAAAATAAGGCCTTGAGTTCCCTGTGGATATGGACACATGCACTGAAGAACACTGCAAATATCAATGGATGAACCTAATCACAATGAATATTATGCTGCTGGTGGTTTGCCAAGGTCTTTTTATGTGACCCAAAAACAATGCAAAACAAATTGTACTCCACAGAGGTACATAGGCTCGGAGAACACTTTCACTGTCAGGGTTACTTTTTACTGGCATTTTCATTACACACAATCCTCCTCAGGACAGCAAAGAGTATCATGACATGATAAGTGGAAAGCTGTAAAATAGGACCGTTCAAAAAAAAAAAAAAGAAAAAGAAAATTAGACTTTCTGTAAATAAACTGGAAAAAGCCTGAATTGTTGATTACTGAATCAACTCCAACATCTACTACACAATTACGGCTGAAGTCATAATCAGAATTACCATGCTGATGTTGCAATCACAATTATAAATCATGATTATGGCTCTTGGTAAACTGGGGGGACGTGGGCGGTTCAGTCAGTTGGGAAGCACAAAGAGATAGATAGAGACAGACTGAACAAAGTGTTTGATCACAGGGCAGGAGGGACACATGTTACTTAATAGCCAGTGGTCCTAACTATGCAGCAGTGTGAGCACAACACCATTACTGTTTTAATTTACAGCGGGTGCTCAACATTGAGTCAGATGTTTCCTAATTGATGATAAGCCAGGATTTTACGTTGATTAGTTCAAAGCAAAGCCGTCATATACATTTTATAGACAGCTTATATGCTCGGGCACAACACTTGGGTACACAAGGCCTCAAAATTCAGCATGTGTCCTAAGTTTAGCACTGAACTGCACTGTAAGAAAAATTCAACTCACCTAAGGGAGCAGATGTGTCCAACCACACAGCGCCAGCACACAGCAACAGAGCAGGGGAGAGAAACAGGCCAGGAAAAGGGAGAAGAAGAGACAGAATTAGCCTTATGGCAGTCACACATTCTCTGCACAATTTTAGCATGTTTTCCTCTGGAGGGACTGTGGGAAAAGATACTGGTAAGAAAATATGGCTCAAGATATATGACACAAGGAACAGAAATACAAGCAAAATTCAACAAATACTATGAATTTGTGGGCAACAGTGCAGGGTTGTATATAAATGCAACAGTGTGAGAGTGGCTGTCCTCAGCCCAGCCATGCACATAAACAAATAAAAAAGGTTGTAAAATGTTGGTAGTGTAAGTGTTTTTATTGCCAGAAAAAGTCTGAGGGTTGAATTCGCAGCTCATCAGCAACACGGAGGTTGGAGAGGAGAGGAGAGGAGAGGAGAGGAGAGGAGAGGAGAGGAGAGGAGAGGAGAGGAGAGGAGTGGAGACGAGAGGTGAGGAGAGGAGAGAGGAAACGAGAGTGCACGCTCAATTTCTCACATTTTGACATAGATTCTCCTGTGGTGCTGAAACGGGAGTGTGTGTCAGTGGGTTTTTGAGCTCTGAGTCTCTCAGTTAGTCCGAAGAGGGGAGATCAAAGTCCGGCTTCCTCACTTATCAGAGCTGCCTATCACACACTATCCTCCAGCTACAAACACACTTTCGTGCCTTTCTCTTTCACTCTTTTTCTTACATACACAAGAAAGAAATGAGACACAAAGTGAAATACAAAAAGGAGGTAAAGCAGAAACAGAAATAAGAAGGGGAAATGGTGTGTGTATGTGTGTGTGCTTGTGGCAGGTGTGTATGGGCTGTGAGCTGCAGCATCTGGGGTTGCCATTTGAGACGACATCTACTGGGTGTAGAGCCTGGGCTTGGCAATCTGCCAACACATGCTTCACACACTGAGCTGGAAAATAATACACACACTCTGGGTCACACACAGACACACAGACACACTGGTTCGCACACACATTATGGCAAAGACCTTTAAATCAACTAAGGGTAGTAGCACAAAAAAAAAAAAACAGCCCAATTTGACAAAAGTCAAACACACATCCCCGCACAAAAGTATATGCCTGCACACACACTACACCACCACACATGGACCTGAAGATATTTCTGCTGGTTCTCAGCCTCCCACAATGCAACACAATAAATGAGCCAATCACTGGGTGGGGGTCCTCCCACAGATTCAAAGAAATCAAGATTATTATCCAGCCCCCATATTGTGCGTGCATGTGCGAGTTTGTGTGTGTGTGCGCATGCGTGTGCCCATTCATGCATGGCTGAGATCAATGAGAAAACATGAGTCAGTCTGTGCTGTGCTGTGCCTACCTCCACCTATCATGGAGGCCAGTGGCCCTATCAACCCTCCTATCTAGCTGTCCTGTCAAGCAAGAAAACAAGAGAGAACGAAGGGTCAAATGCATCACTGTGGAGTCCAAGTCTGCTGCTGCAGCCCCGAACACTCTGCCCTCTCATTTACCTTCTCTGTTTTCCTAGTGTGCCATTATTTCGTCAAGCTGCTGTTTGCCGTAGAGTAGTCAGGTGAACATGGACAAAAAAGCAGGAAAAGCAGATGGTGTGAGGATTTAAATACAGATTATCTGGAGAGACATGTGTCTGATCACTTCTGAAATTACCTTGCGTTTTCAGCTTCTTCTGCAATTCAAAAATTAGTTTTCTCATTTTTTTTTTTTTTATTGCTAGCACAAAGATTAAAGTCTGATAGGACAGACAGAGTAATCACAGTTTGAAAAAACTATTACTCCCTAATCTCAAAGACTGATTATTTTGTGTGGACTATAAATGATGAAAAAGGTTTTGTGTGCCGTTTCCATATAACCTATAAAATGTAACTAATGATTGCTACTGTTGGTAATAGAGTAATTACTTACAGTATGTAAGGCAATTTGATAACAGAGCATGATTCCTCACATGCGGCCTCACTGCTGCAATGTAGTAGAATTGAGATTGCCCTAACAGACAAGGAAGCACCCGCAAGTCTCAATTAAGGTCTGTGGTTGCCGAAAGATTTGCATGAAGAAAGAAGCAGAAAGAAATGGAAATACTCATCTTAGAATCTATCCCTCACCAACTGCTGCAAGGATTAAATGACAAGGCCTAACCAGTCTACACAACCAACAATAATAATGGCCTTTGGGTAAACAGTAAAATACAAGGGTTCAGTGTGGAAGACTTGAACTGATGTGGTGAGAGCACACACACTGCAGCTTGTGTAATGTTTGCTTCTATGCTTAGATGTTGCAGAGAGAATTTAATCGTTGAATCTTTGAGTTTAAAAAGAGATCATACGGACGGAAGTTCACAAAGCTATGTATGGAAGTGCTGCGGTGATCATCTAAACTTAGCACCTATCAGCTGAACTCTTACTCCAGTCCATCATTTATAAAGTTAGCTGGTGATACAATTTACTGCGGGAAAATTTGCGGAAGGTTTAAAGGTATCAAACCCTGGATACCGCCCAGTCGTAAATCCTACTTCCTATCCTTTGTTCTTTGTCCAAACATAGATGACTGACTGTTCACTCCTCCTCACTTCCTATTCTATATACTATCATCCACTCTGCAAATCCCTCCTTCAATCCATCAGGGCTCCGTTGAGTTTTTGTTATGTCTGGGAGACACGAGAAGGGCACATCTGATCAGACAAGGCCAGCCTTCTTTCTACCACCGTTTCTCTTTTTCTCACAAGCTGAGTTTTATGTGCTTTTTGTGCTTTTCCAGTCAAATACAAGTTACACAGTCTAACTTAGAAACATGCGCACGCAGAAACAAAAGCCCATTTTTAAATTTCCCTTATGTACTGCCTTACCTTACCTATCCTAACCTCCTGCCTCCACCTATTTTCCTCTCTCTGTTTTTAAATGACTGACTGTCTCACCTCTCTGCACCTCTTTTCCCCTCCTGCAGTCTGAGCGCACCAAAGTGATGTGTTGAAAGCAAAAACCCTATCGTTGTTGTCATCTCAGAGCTGCTTGGAACCAGAGGTTGTCATGAGGTCTCCACCACAATGCTCTTTGTAGTTGTCAGAGAAACTTAAATACTGTCTTTAGTGCTGTCACACAAAAACAGGCACACAAGCACACACAATCACTATAATTGACGCGCAGCTCTGGACTCCTTCAGTTCACATGTATAGTGTGTGTGTGAGAGTGTGACAGTGCACTAATATCCTATTCGTCTCGGGATAAGTGAGGAGAGCGGTGCTAAAATAGCTCATTTTGTGGCTGTGGAGCCTTTAAGAGGTGTTATAATGAGACATAACAAGTTATGGCAGCTCATTCTCTATGCTCCTCTATACCACATGGACATAGTCACCCAGTCACTTGTTCACACAGCCATCTACACACACATATTTACACACACACACACACACACTTTAGTGGCCAAGGTTAAGGTTATCAGTGAATGAAATGTAAATGTAAAGTACTGTATTCCAAGTCAGTGACAGAGGAGACGTATTTGCCCTGAATTGCTGTCTGTACCATCACTAATCTCTAATGCTGAATGAAAGCCTGGAGCAACACACATGAGACACACACACACACACACACACACACACACACACACACACACACACACACACACACACACACACACGCACACACACACACACCTGTCAGAGACCACAATGGTAACCCCGCAGGGAAACCCCTAATACTGTGCACCAGGTCAGCTGGCTGGAATGGTAGAAAGAAACAGATGGAGTGGGAAAGAGGGATGAAAGAGAGGGGGAGAAGGTGCACAGAGCACAGGAAGGGTTAGGGAGCAACAGGTAAGGGATGGAGGGAGTTGGGGAGAGCTGCTGGGCATAGAGGGGAGGTAAAGGAGGATGATAAGTAGAGAGAAGAAGAGAGAGATAGGTTCTTTAGGACAAAGGGATAATGAAGGGCTGAGAGGCTGGTGGAGGTGCAGCAGGTTGAACTGAGAAAGTGAAAGGAGGTTAACAGGCAACAGGGCAAGAGGAGGGTAAGAGGTGAGGAGGGGGAGAGGTAGGAGAAGATGAGGTCGTAACCTCTGAGGCGGCTAATGAAGACGGTGAAGTCAGCGTGGGGATGGGGGAGGCACTGTGGGTAGTGGAATGGTCCATCTGCTGCTCAGCCCGCTGGGATATCACAATCACCTCCCTGGCTCCCACTTCTCACTTATACTACCATTAACAAGGAGAGAGAGGGAGGGAGAGAGACAGGGAGAGAAAGAGAGAGAGGGAGAGCATGCGGTGTGTTTAAGCCAGCTAAATGAAAGAGTCACAGCTAAACACACATACCCAAAAAAAACTTAAAAATACAAAACTGACTCAGATACACTAATACAACTCTAATTACACATTCCAAATCCTCCAACCATTACAAACCAGAAACTTGAGCTTTAGACCCACGCAATATTTGTTAGCATGTACCATGTAGTATATTTGAACCTCGCGCACTAGTTTCGTTGAGAATATTTGTTAATGGTGTTTTCCTAAGAGAAATGGTGAGTGTACCATAAATCTGGGCCAGCTAGTCAGCATGCTCACATGTAAGTAGTGCATGTTTT
Organism: Toxotes lorentzi; assembly: GCA_037833715.1. NCBI lineage: Eukaryota > Metazoa > Chordata > Actinopteri > Toxotidae > Toxotes > Toxotes lorentzi. The sequence continues at coordinate 5,211,958 of JBBMJY010000020.1, forward strand.
CTCCTCCTCTGGCTTCACAATGCACAGAGCAGTGGATGTGTTACCAACTAGGAAATCAAGTTTTGAGGCTCATCAGACACAAAGACACTGCACAGCGGTTTATAGTCCACTCATCTGAGGCGGGCTTGTAAAACTCTGACAAGTTATTACAGCAGCAATAATATTCTCCTGTCTCTTTGTTTGCGAGGTAAATTTAGCACAACTCTTAAGCTTTATGCGACCAGGTGTCCTACCCTGTATGGACGGTTGCACGTATTTAATTGGCCAACAGAGTATTTTGGCAGATGACACCTCACTCTAATGTGGTAAAAACTGAGCCACTATAAACATTTAGCTGGGCTGCTGGATTTTGCCAGAAAGCTTCTATGGTGGTGCTCTGATGTGGTCTCGATGAAATTAATAAGGAGCCTGAGTTTTTGATGTTTTTGCTGCTTCTTTTTGTACAGGTGGAATACACTGTGATCTGTATCATTTTCTTAGGTTATAGTGTATATTTTGTCTCGGAATCGTAGAATGAAATGAGTAAAATAAACAAAACACCATAGTTTTAGTGTACAGACTACTTCTGGACCACGCACAAGTTGTGCAACGATCAGCAACAACACATTAAGCTGCTCCCGATTAAAGGCACGGGAGAAAAAAAACACACGTCAATTTTGTTGAGGCCGCACTTGCACTTACCCCTTATACTCTCTCACCTTCTTCCCCCTCTTTCAGGCGGCAAACAACAAAACAGTGCATTACAGCCGTCATCTGGTAAGGAGCGAGGCTAAGAGGAAAGACCACTCTGACAGGCATGAACGGGTACTCCATTTGGTCTTAGTGCAAACTGACTGTAGATGCCCCCCTCAACAAAGGAGCAGGCAACAGTGTTTTCAGTCATCTTTTAACACCACAGGCGATTAATGGTTGATACTCCAAACATGTTGAATATAGTATTCTTTTAATAAATAAATTTAACAATTCAGCTTTAATACTGTAAAAACATTTAGCAAACATGTACTACCAGTAAGCCTCCACATCTGACACACATTTTTAGTGGCACCAAACAGCTGACATTAAAATGCAACTCAACAAAAATGTAGCGTGACTCCTTGAGTGAGTAACACCTAAGACCCCATCATGTCTGCTTTTGCACAAGGCTCTTAATTGTGATTAATAACCTTTGTTGTTAGATGAAAAGGTTATTTTATGCTCTCATACTGTCACCAACCCTATTCATACCTGCGCAGTCAACATTTAAGCTCCTCTAAATGCCAGAAAATGTAATGACAGAAAACCACACATCACACCTCATCCAGAAAAACCCTTCATGAGCCCTATTTCCTCTGAGGAGATAATTTAAATCAGAATTATCTGGCTCCGAAAACAGAGCTCATATTGGAGTGTAACTACTGGTGAGACAAATTTTGAGAGGAAAAGATAGCCTCTTTATCAACACACTGAAAAACATCACGCACAAAAGTGTGTTTTGGGAGTAATACTTTCCAAGGCGTGTCACGGTACAGTATGTTTAAGCGATTCTGTTTTTCTTTTCTGTTTACATTGATGGGATTTTTCAGCAGCTAAAACTGATTGTTGTGGGGATGGCGTAACTATTATGGTAAACAAGTCCATGTCTAACTGTAACTGTAACTGTGGGCTTTACAATTTTTTTTTTTTTTAATGCTCAACCAGCACTTTTGTAGAGGTTAGAGGTTAAAGGCTGGACATCTGACCCTGCCATCACTCTTTTCGGTCCTGTATCTTATGATAGACCCCTGATGTACATGATCAAGAAATTCATACATAGCTGAACAAACATATTCTCTACTTAAATATCCTTTACAACCAGGACGCCCTACAAAATTGCATTCTTTATTAAGTAAAATATATACACCAGCACCTGACTAATAAATCATCTAGCCATTATTATTGGAGGATACTTGATGAATACTGCATGAATACTGCAGAACTCATCAAAGATGTTTGTTTACAGTATAGCTGTAGTTTCTCCACCAGGAAGCAGTGATGTGCATTTTTGTACTATAAAATTTAAGGCATCCTTAACAAAACGTTTGACCTATGTTATGTTATGTGTACTAAAAAACATGCATCATCAGATGTATTGTTATCAGGTTCTATGGGCTTTAACAATCCAAGATAGGTCAGGCTTTGATGTTCACAATGAGCACACAAAATGGCATCACAAAGTTGTAGTCCCTGACGTAGGCAGGTCTTGATTCTACACCAGCAAAGTGTTCGTGCCACTCTTGAACCAGTTTTCCTGGCTCTGAACTGGGCCTTGCACTGCCTTGGTGGAAAAGGGGTAGAGGGCATTGAACTGAAGAGGTGCCCTTCCAGTGCTACATACCTGTGGACTGGACATAGCAAGATGATGGTAAATACACATTGACCCAAGCAGGAAGTGCAGCAAAGCATTTTTGTCATCACACATCATTCTCTTTCTCTGTCCTACACTCATGCACACTCACTCACACTCCTCCACAGCAACAGAAGCTGAATACAATGAAGAAAGATGCCTTTAAAAGAATGTCGTCATCTTAGCAAACTAACTTGTACTGGACACAAACATTCACATACACAACACACATGTTTGCACACAAACACATCTCTTCATTCTCACCACATCCCTCAGTTTTTTTCACCATCTTTCATCCTCACTCACTCTCTCTCTAATGAGGCATAAAGTGAAAAACTCTCTGTACCCATCACAGAAGTAAACACATATTTTCAACTTTTTGCACTCTAGCACAGCACGGAAAAATACAACTCTCCTGCAGCTGCACACCATCTTGTGTGGAAGCACTTTTTTTTTAATCTTTCTTTGTCTCACAATTTCCTTCTCTGTCTGTGATAACTCGGAGAGATAGAAGGAGTGACAGTGTCATTAGATAGTGTCAGCACCATGACATCTTATTCATGCCACATTTTCCTGTGCCATGCAACACACACACACACACACACACACACACACACACACACACACACACACACACACACACACACACACACACACACGCGTGGAGCCATGCATCCCAGCACATCAAATTCCTATAACCACAATTTTCCTGGAGCCCAAGGAAAGCATGAGGTCGTCAAGCACAGACCAGCTTTTCCCCAAAGGAATGTTACCAGCCTGTTTGTGGGTATGTGTGTGTGTGTCCTACAGTATATAGTGACAAAACACAAGTGAGCAAACACACACACACACACACAGACAGTGGCTGAGAAAAGGATTGGTCTAGGCAATGCTGTGGATGGGAGCACAGACGACCTGAAAAAGCATTTGACATTCATTTCAGGCCCCCTCCTAACTACAAAACAGTCACAGAAACAGCTCTGGCAGCGTGGAAAAAAAATGCTGCTATTGAAAACTCAGGAGAGATGTTGAAAAAAATATATATGAGACAGATCGTGATGGGTGGAAGCTGTGGGGTGTGGTGGGGAGGGGGGTGGACACAGGCATGAAAGTATGAAATGAGGAAGGGAGGTGGAGAAAGTGCTTTGCTGTCACTGAAGCAAATGTAAATACCCTGCACACCACTCATGCTATACTACCCATGGAGGAACCACACACAGAACAAACGCCACTATGTAGGACTGTGTATGTGCATGGGGTATAGTGTGTTTGTATACCCGTGCCTGTGTGTGTGTGTGTGCGTGTGCATTGCTATAATGCAGTGCTTATCTCAGTGGATTATGCCGACTTGCAGCTATTAAAAACTTAAACACATTCGAACCAGCAGGGAGTTTTTTTCTACAACTCAATAGGCCATCTACCACCTTATTGTCTGTTACTCTGTGCATGTATGAGAATATATGGGTGTAAAGCTATCAAATGAGTGTGAGGGAGAGAGAAAGAAGTAGATGGTGGAATATAATGGAGGACAGATGTAGAGGATGTAGGCAATGATAAGGAAGCATGGCTGGGGACAAAGAAAATGATAGGGATGGATAATAGGGAGAAATGAGTCGACCACAAAGGGTGAGGCTGTCACTGGGCTGGTGTTTGTGACAGGCCTCTATCAGAGGAGACATAATGAGATTTGATGTAATGGGATGTGATGGCGAAGCATACTAGAGATGTTACCCGGCATTGAAACAGACAGGATCTGGATCAGCATTACACTGATCACCACCACAACCACACGTCAACAACGCTCAGACAGACAGACACATGGCATGCAAGCGTTTTTGCCCGTCTATCTGTCAGTGTATATTTGTGCGTGTGTAATTTGATGATCAACCCCAAAAGGGATTATCAAAGGGACTTCAAATACCAGAAGATTCATCTCCCCTTGAGAGGAAGAAGGAACAGTGTTGGGGGGACTGGGGGTGGAGAAACTGGAGGAGAGTGTCAAGCCTCCAGCAATGTTTACCCTACCCAGAGAAATATCCAGTGTCCTCGCTGGTACAGCCTTCAGCAACATGCATACATTTCATCCAGCACCACAGATTTATGATCACACACACACACACACACATTTATACACACACACACCCACGTCATCACTCATGCTGCACTGTAGGACTGCGTAAAAATGAAATGTGTGCGCCAGCATAATGAATTCATTTGTGCATGCTAGTTATTGAATATAAGTGTGTGTGTTTCTATATACCTATTGTGTGTGCTGTGTATGTACGTATGTGTGTGAGGGAGGTGTGCACGTGTCCAGGAAGTTAAAGACAGGGAAACAGACAGGAAGGGGAATCGTGTATATCACTGAAAGGTCTCATATGCATATGCATACTAATATAAAGGTGGTCAAAGGAGTCCAGGGTGTGATGGATGACAGAGGAAACACAATCAATTTCGCAGGCGATTAGGAGATGAAGCCCGCAGACTGAGATCTGCACAACCTGACAGTTAGTGCACCACACACACACACACACACACACTTCTAAAAAGCATCTTTAGGAGTGTGGACACCCTGAAGTTAAAGAGTGTCTTCTACTTGTCAGAGGCTACTTCATGATGTAATGATAGGTTAGAGAAAGTAAAGTGTGAGATGGCGGCTCTGAAGGAGAGAAGTGCCAGTGAAACAGTAGGGAGGGGCTTGTTGGTGCATAGAGTCTGTGCTCAGGTAAAAGCACTCTGGAGAGTTAGAAGCCTGACAGAGTGAGTTCGTATGCAGGTGAATCAGCGCGTGCCTTGCTATGCGTGTGTTGTCCCTACCCAGCTATGAATCATTGAGGTTAGAGGTCATTACTGAGAGATGGAGCAGATAGCAGGAGGTGCTAAAATGACCACTCTGTCCTGCTGCTCCATCTCAGTCTCTACCCATCCAAAAGGAACAGTTGTTAAATCATTAAGGTTAAAGAGACGGCCTCCGGTGGTCACAACGTGCTAAAATGACCATTCTTTTCTTGCGGCCTCTCTTTCCCTTTCACTTTGAATCTACATTTTATGGGAGTTTCTATAAAAACATCTAATTGCATGCTTCTGTGACAGGTGTGAACCACCGTTCCCGGACTTCTATTTTGGTTTGACAGAAGCACTTTAGCTCTCAGTGCAGCAGAACTTGAAAACAAGCAGCAAAATAGATGAGTAGAAGTACAAGGGTAAATAAACAGACCTAAAAAGAAGCAGTCAAAGGATGAAAGGAATCAGTTCAGTCAGTACAGTGAAATTTGTGAAAATGAGAGCATCTTTCTTTTCTTAGAAACACAAGAGAGCTTTAAAATGCTCAGTGATATCATCAGAAGGCAAAGCCTGGAGATGCTTCATTGAGAGTAAATAAAAGGCCAGGCATTTTTGGATGACGGGAAAGCACTGAGGGTGATCCTTCGCAGACGTGGGCACATTATCTGCAAACAAAAATTCAGCAAAGTCACAAAGTCCCTTGGTGATAAGTTTCCTTTCGCAGAGAAAGGAAAGACGAATGGGGGGGTGCCTCTTTGCGACAGTGATGCCGGTGTCAGAGTTTTGAATATTTGACTGTGTCTGTTGATTGTGGCTTCAGCATATCGACCTAACTTCTTTTAAGTTTACACACCAACTAATAGGTTTGTTGTAAATTTCAGAGATTCTGTGTTTTATGAATTCACCCAAAGCGGTCAAAAGAGGTGAATTTGTTTGAGATTTGAAAACTTGAGTCAACGGACAGTGTAGATATGTGTGGTTGTATATGTGTCTACCATACTGCCAGTTGCTGTTTGGGATCCCCAGGATTGTGGTAATTGGGCTGTTTCGTTTTGTTGCGTGCTTTCAGTATTTTATCAGACCGGGCTGCTGACATCATAAAGTGGATCTTGAAGCAATTCCTCAGCTCCAGTATCAGCTTGTGAAATTCTCTCAGCTCTTGACACATTCTTCTTTCCTCACAAGTGGGAGAATTATCACTGCTTCAGGGCTGCATTTTGTTTCATAATGGGGATTTTGACAAGAAAGCGTAAAAAAAAAAAAAAAAAGTACATCAGATTCACACTTGTATCATTCTAGATCACATCATTATCAAGTGATGAATTAAAAAATGCAGAGGAAAAACTCAGCCTTGAAAACAAGCAAATGAGGCTGCGTTACCGTACACCAGCTTGAACTGCCGACAGCTGTGAAATTAAAGAGGTGGTGATATTGTTGAATGGCCAAAAAGGAGCTTGTCTAAAGGTAGGCACTGTATGAAAACACAATATTGTGTGCAAACTTTTCCAGCTGATGAAGGCACTGTGAACTAGTCAGCCAGCTAATGTTAGAGCCATCTTTACTTCAGCCTGTTATCTCCTGAATCGACTCTTCTGTAGCGCTTGCTGTGTTTGGTTCAGAGGCTCAGTCTGTTTTTGTGATCAGAGCTAATCACTGGCTGACGAGCACGTTGGCAGGAGCAGACATGCTGTAATGACGTGGCATCAGCATCATCATTAGCAACTTTCAGCCACTCAGTAAGAGCAGGAAAAGTATCCCTCTTCTCCGCAGCCAGTGTGAGGCAGGCTAGGGTACGTTAAACCACAAGTTTGTTGACAGTAAGCCAGGCGCAGTCAACAAGGGTGTGTGATGTGAGCGCATTGCACTGTGGGATGGGACTGAAAGACACACAGAGAACTGGATAAGATCCAGCTGTTGTTTTATTTGTTATTCTGAGGATGAAAAACCATATATATATATATATATATTTGTTCAGACAAAATGTACCTTGCTTTAAATTCATTTCTTATTCTCCGTATTAATCTTTCCTATCTGACAAAGTGACATACTGCATAGACCCCCCTGAGTGTGTTTTTGACCAGTGAAAGACACCATAATACACTGTAAAATCATAATTTTAAGAATTCAAATTCTAAATGAAAGAAGTTGAGATAAGATACAGCAAGAGGAAGGAGTGAGAGCAAGTGAGGGAATAGAGGAAGTAATCCAGTCCCTCCCTCAGATATGGTAATTCATGCTAATCTCCATTCACATACTTAATCTCTTAATTGCCTTAATTGACATGAAAGAAGGTTGAAGCTTGCCTGATACGGCAAATGTCAAGAGCCTGTCTTCCATCCTGCCTGCAGCACACGTGGATATAGATGCTTGTGTACTTAAACATACAAAACACTCAGGTGAGGGCACACAGGAACAAGGGACCATGTTGAAAAAAATAAACACAACATATGTACATTAACATAAGCAGCTGTAAAGGTGATTGTGTTGTCATGTCGATATTAAACAAAGACATAAATATTATACACACAAAAACAAGCAAACACATACAGCCCCACAGCGAGCAAATCCCTTTTTTGTGCCATGGTCTTTAATTAGAAAAATAAGGAACAAAACAGTCACAAACAGCCATGCATCCACACTATTTTTACAAAGACGGCTTTCCCTTTTCACTTCTTCTCAGTCCTTAACTTTTTATCCTTTACTTTTTGGGTCAGGTTGTGTGTGTGTGTGTGTGCTGAAAGAATGCAAGAGTGAGACAGAGAAAGCAGTAAACAAATGCAGATTGAGGGTTTTTCCATATAATTTGGTGAGACAAAGACTGTTATTGTACTCCACTATCATTTTGACTTAAGGCCTCGATCTCTTGGTTGAAACACTTTAAAGTGCACGCACACATACACATGTACACACTCACACGCTGCCACACAACAAAAGACAAAAATACATCTCTCAAGGTTTCAGTTTGGAAAAACAGGATTGGATGCAGTGAGATAAAAACATTAGCATATACTTAAAACACAATACATGCACAGTCTACAAAAAGATACATACACAGTGTCTGCGCTCTGCACTACCCATAGAGAAACATCAGACATTAGAGAATACACAAACACACCAAAACACACATGCTGAAAAACCTTTCACAAAAGAAAGACGACAAACAAGACTACCTATGACCCCGTTATCTCCTTTGTTTTCTGCCTCTTCATAGTTTCACAATCGCATCCTACTCCCTGAAGAGAGGGGAGTCCTCCCACATCTAGGAACACAGGCAGACTGAGAAAAAGCTGCAGCTTTAAACTGCGCTACAACAAGGAAACTGTGGAGGTGTGAGCTGAGCTGGATTTGTTGTTCAGACCGGACTGATGTGAAATGACAGAGGACTATCAGAGAGACAAAGAAAGCAGGAGGTAGAGTACCCACAGTAAGCCCGAGGTCAATGCCACAGCTATGCCATTTGACCAACCATTTAACCTCATATAAATTACCTGCTCTGTGTGTGTGTGTGCGTGTGTGTCAATGGTTGTGTGTGACAGTGATCTATCTGTCCTGTGATGAATCCATCCTGTGCACGTGACCTACAGATTAAATCACCTCTACAAGGAAACTGATTACCCTTTCCCAGCAAAGACGGCAGCAAACACACAAAACCACACTGACGTGTACACACACACACACACAAACACAGATGTACACACACACATCATATGTGGTATCAAGAAAGGTCAGGTATTGGTCACTGACCTTTGAACTCAACCATCAGTTACACAGACAAGGTGATGATTTACCCCCTGTGTGTGTGTGTGTGTGTGTGTGTGTGTGTGTGTGTGTGTGTGTGTGTGTGTGTGTGTGTGTGTATGTATGTGTGTGTATACGTGTGTGTATACGTGTGTGTGTGTCTGCTGACGCCAGGTCTGTGTCAGAGTACCCCCCACCCCCTCTCCTATAAATTACCTGTCAACTGCAGAACAGATCGAACCAGAGAGAAGGAAGGTGGCAGAGACAGAAAGAGAGGCTTTTATGCCTCTTTTTAAACCGTCAGAAAGGCTCAACTGTGACAACAGCATCTGAGGGTGGGCTTAATTAAAAACACAAGCTGCATTATGAATGATTAATTAGTATACGACAGGTAAACATCAAACAAGGCGCCTGTCACACTGACACACCCAATTTCATAATAAAACAAACACAGAGCTAAAATAATAAATGTGCGACAGACAAAAAGACAAAGCAGCAATTGTTTTTGTTTTTTTTTTTCGATCAGTTCAGAAGGGGAATGTGAAGAGAAATTAGTGTAGCAGCAGAGGAGAAAAGACGTTCCCTAAAATAATAAGAGGCAATGAAGTGATAGAGTAGAACAGGGGCTGTTTAAGAGACAAAGGTGGAATCGTTAGGGCCAACATCCCATGTGCCTGGTTATTCCGGAAAAAAGCACCAGAGAGAAAGAGAGGACAGAATAGGAGGAGAGTGCGCGAGAAGCAAAGAGGATTAGTGTGTCTGACAGTCAAAAGAACGAGACAGAATACAGCTCCCAGTATAACACCCTCAATAACACCACAGATTATCACCAGCACAGTACAGTACAGCACTGCAACAAACACATGCACACATTCACACACATAAAACAGAGTCAAATAAAAGAAAAGAAAAAAAAGAAACATCTCTTTTCTTTGATTAAATAGACACAAGACAATTAGTTTCAGCATAGATGTTGACAATTGTCAATTTACAATCTGGCAACAATGTTGAGTACTGTAAGGTACTGGGGTATTTCTGAGTCACCTTCAGAGATAATGAAGTTTGTAAAACAGCCTGCAGCAGCAAGAGGAGTTGGAAAATAGTGGTAGTAAATATCAAGAAGTTAATCGATCACAAACAATGGCACTATCACCCATCTGTTGTTAACAGCACTGGATTGACCAGTAGACTGACTTGCAGCGTTACCTGTGGAAAATAAATTATAACGGTTCATAATATTAGTAAGACCTATATGCTGGAACGATGTGATTTATGGAGCTGTTATTATTGCCCAGTTGAGCTGCTAATGTTTCCTAATGAGGCATAGCCTCCAACTCAGCACACAGGACTAAGTAATGTAGTGGAGACAGCGAATGTTGCATCACTGTGGAGAAACAGAAGCGAATGATTGAACTGAGCCGACCCACATCCAGCTGCTGGGGCAAAGGCAACAGGACTATTAGGATAAGGACTTAAATGCCAGCCTCATTAAAGTACATTTTCCTTTTATACTGATAGAACTCTTTCCAGCAGCGGTAAGCTAGTTTAACACTGAACTAAAAGTACCGTCACACTGCTGTGTTTGTGTTCCTTTGGGCAACCAAATTCTCCGTGATCTGAATTCACAACTCCTCCCATGACTCCATGAGTCAAAGGGTGTTAAACTGAATCAGTTTTGTTTTGACTGTGCCGTTAATCATAAATAATGTTTCATGTCTGGGGTGAAGCTCTCTGGGTAAAGTGGGATTTTAAGGAAATATGTAGATGCTGGTGAAATGTGGAAAACAATTCACCAGGTGCTGCCTGGCTTGTACACCAAACGGCACCAGTGGCACTGCTTACCCCGACAAGACAAACAACTGCCAATGACTTTATTCCCATACAAAATCTGAAACACCTGACTGTAAAAACTAAGTCATCAAGCTGGTAATAATGATGCAATAGTCAGGGTGGCTGATAGATGGATAGATAAAAGGTAGAGGCAGGTGGAGAGAGAGAGAGAGGAAGGAGGAGGATCAGAAGGACTGAAGCATTAGTAGGAGAAACAGGGAGACTAGAATCACTCAGGCATCAAATGGTCTGTCTGAATTAATCCTGACCATCACACTTTCCCTGTCACAGACATACACACACACCTCCCTGTGTCTGCCCTGCAGCAACAGATGCTGGCAGACAGAGAGGCTTCCTCCACCTCTTCGTCTTTGAATCTCTCTCTTTCTCTCTCTCCCTCTTTGTGATTCTATTTTTCTGTCTCCTCTATCTTTGTTGCTCCTCTCGTCTGCAAGATAAAATGCCAGTCATCCTTCGCTCTACTTGTAAACAACAAATGAGGGCGCAACTGAGTAAGAGGAGACCAATGGGCAACGGGGTTAGGTGAGGGGGGGAGAGAGAGAGAGAGAGTAAAAGAGAGGGAAAGGCAGCGGCTATTTGATAGTGTCAGCTGTATAGAGGAGATACAGACAGGCCATTCATCTCAATGGATCAGATAGCAGTCCCCCTGGAGTGCATGCAAGCGCGCGCACACACACACACACACACACACAGAAGCAAGAAGAAACAGAAGCACAGAGATGCAGAAACACACAAACTCTCCTCCATGCACACAAACCAGTCCAGGTTTAAAGCTATGAAAAGCACCCTGGGGCTGCAAGTGCTGAACCTAGTCTACTAAAGAGCTGCCGGGGAGAGATTGAAAAATGGAAGAAGTGAAGTTCACAGTTTTCTGTGCGAGTACGAGTGTGTGTGTGTTTTCTTTTCCATCGTCTCAGCAAGACGTGCCAGGGCGAGCCAGAGAGAGGGACAGACAGAGAGAGAGAAAGCGAGAGACAGAGAAAGTCTGAAAGCCTTTGCATGATCACAGTTTTCAATTTCACATCACAGGGGAGTCAGGGTGTGCGCTGTAACTTGCCGATTTCTTTCTAACTCTTCAACATTTAGAAGCTATCTCTGAGCCTCGACACACACAAAACGGGGCCAAGGTAGAACTGTCTGCAGTAACAGCTGGTCTCTCTTGGTGAGTTTATAAGGACTATGAAGGATGTTGAGGCAGACTGAAGTCGGAGCTGCCCATGCCACATTCGGCCAATATCTAATTAGGTTTACCTTCCTGACCCTGCTGGACTGCTACTGATCCACTGTGTTTTCAGCACTCAGGTCTTCAATCAAAGTTCATTTTGCACTTATTCCACTGTAATATATGGCAACAGAATACAAAGCTGCCTACCTTTTGATAATCAGGTAAAAATCAACATGCAGACAGAATGAAAACAACTGAATTATATTTTCAATTTCACATTCACAAGAGCAACATTTCATATCCCTCTTTGGATCCCTTCTAAAAAGAACTTGAAAATAAGTCCCTAGAAAAGACAATAATGGTGTCAATGCTTATCATTGTGAATGAATGATTGAATAAATGAATGAAACATACTGATACGTAAAGACAAACTGCACAGACATACCAATAGTTAGAAAAAAAATACATTCTGTGAGTTTCAAGAGCATTTACACTCTGTTGAATCACGTTTCCCAAGCATAATTTGAAATTCAAATTGTTTGTTTTGTCTGACCAAGAGTCCTAAACTCAAAGATATTCAATTTACAATAAAATAAAACAAAAAGGCAACAAACCCCCACATTTGAGAAACTAAGACAAACACATTTTGAGCATTTTTTGCTTGATAAACAACTTAAACAATTTCCAAAATCACTAGCAATTTATTTTCTTTCAACAGACTAATCAATTACTTAACTAATCTTTTCAGCAATAATGTCTTTGGATGTGGGAGCGGAAAATGAAGGTGAAATACTTTCAAGACAGTCCACAGTCGCTACAGGAAAGGTTTGCTAAAGGAACTGAGCCCCTTTACCTGCTCATATGTGGTAAGATGTCCAAAAAACAAAGAGAAAAAGATTCTTGTTAGAAAAAAAATATCTGTCATTCTCCAGTAATGGCTGCATGTATGGAACCACCAAATCCACATCAGACTAGAAATTGCAGACTGATATTCTCTTTTCGTCAGTCTGTGCAATTTATTTTTGCTCATGGGCCACATTAGAGCCATCTTAAACCCCAACACAAAGAGAGATGAGCAAGAAGAGAGGAATCAGGAGATAGAAAGTAGGATACAGATTGCTCACATTAAACAAGTGATTGTGCAATTTTCTGCCTGCACAAAAACTGTAAACAGATACATGTGCAAACAACTACCAGAGTAGAGGGAGGAGAAAAGGGTAAACTGAACTGAAAAGGACAAGAGACATGCAACAGGATGGTGTCTGTGGTTTGATGAAGAGGGTAAAGGCTGAGAGCAGGTGTCCACACGTCATCTAAACGGTGCTTTCTACAGCTCGGGAGACATGCCCACAAACACACTACACACACACATACTTCAACTTGTCTACTCTATGAAGAAGAGATATTGATGGTCAAACTCCACATACACACAGGAATGTTTACATCTGATATGAAGCCAGATGGTCTATCTGATCCAAGCCCACACAGTGGCATGTAGTGGCAGGGCTCTAAGCTGGGAACTGGCAGAGCATTTTCTCAGAGCAAGGGGAAAATTTTCTCTCAAGAGTGGAGGTGGGAGCTTAACAAAGAACATATGAAGTCTGGTGGTTACAAATCATTAAACATGTCCAAAGGGCTGAACATAGTATTTCCAGGAATTATGTCCACAGTGCGTGTATCCAAGCATGTCTGTACATGTTTGTGTTTAGAGCTAACTAGATGAGCAACCAGGCTTAGCTGCCCTCATTCCTTCATCCGCCCAAATCTCTAACTACATCTCTCTCCCCATCCCCATCTCATCTTATAGTCCCATCTTCCAACCTGACTTATTGACTGCAAATCCTGCCTTAGCTTCTTAAATAAAAACCTTGGCTCCTTCCTCTCAGGATTGGTCATGATTATTGAATAGTAATTTAACTATAAAAAAATCGAATAGTCAATGCAACTATCGTCTTGTAATTAAAAAAAAAAAATTTCATTGTCCTTACCGGGGCTGGTAGTAAGGTTTTACTACCGTCAGACGGTGGTGGTAATGCACCTAAAAGCTGTTTGCCAACTGCTATTAAAAAACAAAAGAAGAGTGCATTAATACCAGAAGCAGGTAAAACAAATGTGGCTGCTAAAACCTACTGTGTGTGTGCATGTGTGTGTGTTTGTGCATAAGAGTACACAAGTGCAAACAAATATACACAAAAAAGTACAAAGAAGAAAGATTATGACAAAAATTCCAGTCTCACGATCCAACGCTGCTATAGTTTTTCTGTTTTTATCCACCCATGGTATTCTGGGATGTGTGTGTGTGTATGTGTGTGCGTGTAGTGCCTCAGTGATCAGGTCTAAAGCTGTGTGTAGGAGATAAAGGAAGTCATTAGTGAATTCTGCCTCTTAAGACCCCCTAATACCTTGGATGGGACCCTGGCCAGAGGTTAGGCTGCATGTGTGTGTGTGACTGTTTGTGTGTTTGCGTGTGTGTGAATGCGCGTGCATGTGGCATTGTAATCCCATTCCTTTGCTAGGGAGAAAACCAAAAACTGTACACATCAGTAGTTGCTGTAACTCAAACTAACTTCAGCAACTTTTGAGTCAACGCTGCAACAAGCCTTGTCTGAAATAAATTGAAATGAATGTCCTGTATCACTGGATCATTGGAAAACCCTCTGTACTCATATAATATTACAGCTGCCCGATGTAATATCATATAAGCTGTGTTAGAAGCTTCTTGTTTCACATTTCAGCCCAGTTCAGAGCAATAGTAAGAAGAATAATGGAGACAGTAAAAGGATTGAGGATGGGAAGGTTATGGACTCGTAATGGATCAGAGGACTTTTTGATCAGCGTTTAGTAGGCTTAACAGAGCTCTAGATCAATATAACTGCTAATAGATGCATTGATCTGCATCTGCTAGTGCGTGCCTCACATTCTGACTGTCACATACGCATTCTCACAGACACACAAATCCACATACTTAGAAACATACCCCCAGGAGCACTCGCATACGCCAACAAAAAGCGGCAACAATATTCTCTGTCAACGATTGCTATGGGAATGTGAGAGTCAATCAGCTACATGGGGTAATACACTAAAATTCCATGACTTTAAAATACACACACATGCACACCACTGTCTATACTGCCAATTAGTCGTCCAATAAAACCATCCACAACCAGGGAGCAAACCATAAAGTACAGCGTTACAGCTAATGAACTCTACAACTCAGATATACAGATAATTGCGCACGTACTTGCACACAAACACACATCTGTACATCTAACACACACACTAAGACATGCACGCTCGAAATATGCCTCGCATTTGCAGCTAGAGATGTAAACAAACATATCTGCTAAACACTCAAACACACACACACACACACACACACACACACACTTCTGGTGCAGCAGAAATTTGCAGGACTTCTTAGTAAAGAACAAACAAATGCTGCCTGGTTTGAATAAACAAATTAAAATGATTGCAGGTTGAACTGGGAGTAAATACAACACTTAGCTAATTACTTTGTCTCTGTCTGACTTCAGCTAGACCCTCACAAACATAAAAAAAAACACACACACACCCAAACAGATGCACAGGCACACTTCCCCTCATTTAAAAAACAAAGTTATGGAAAAAAGTGTTAGTAAAAGACATGAGAATTAGGTAAAACCAAAACACATGATGCAAGAAGACATACGAGTGCAAACATTTGGCTTCCTCCCACTCCACCAGGGTTCATGAAGAAAAGAGAAAAATACAGAGAGAGATAGATAGATAGAGAGAGAGAGAGAGAGAGAGAGATAGAGAGAGAGAGAGAGAGAGAGAGAGAGAGAGAGGCTCCGCTTTGGCACTCGCCTTTTACAGGAAAGCTTTATATACACCTGACTTCCTTCTGAAGCTGATGTTTTTTTTTCTTCTCGGTCTAGGGAATAAAAACAGGCTTAATACAATTCAATTCGGCACCTGACATAAACAACACACACACACACACACGTACATGCGTGCACAACTCGCACACTCCATCTCACACACAGTCAAGAAATAGTTCCCAATCACATATCTCTCCACTGATTTGATGCAGAGAAAAAGCAATTTATTAAGCTGCCTCTTAGGAGCTGGACTCAAACTAAACTGCTACACTGGCCTACTTACGCACACACACACACACACACACACACACACACACACAAACAGAAGAGGAGAAAGAGTTCTTTACTTCTTATCAATACACTCATACACACTTTCATACAAATACAGACTAAAACGCCACTTAAACAGCTCACAGAAGAGCATTATCAGTAACGTGGTGAATACAGCATCTAATGGAACCTGCAGTCCACTATAATTTGATGTGATCCAAACTGACACTAACAACCAATCCCTGTCCCTACACACACATACCAGCTGGTCCAAGGGTGGCTCTGTTGCTATAGCTACCAGGAGAGGCAGCCAACTCCTCATGACAGGGCTTAAACTTTTCTCTGACCTCTTCTTTCATTCTTCGACCATGTCTAACAATCCCACCAACCACTCCCACAGGCGGGAGGAGGAGAGGAGACGAGAGGTGGAGAGCCTGGTTCTAATGAAGGCCAGGTGTGTATCTCTGCTACACACCAATATGTTAATTTAGGGGATTAAACTGAGAACTAGCGGAAGGAGAAGGTGTATAAGTGTGTGCGTGAAGGTGTGAATGTGACAGACAGTGCAAGAAGGAAAGCCAGATTGCGATGAAAGCAGTCAAGCAGAGAGACAAAAACCCAAATCTGGTTTGATCCTCCCATTTTAGTCCGACATAATGCAATACAGCACAGCATCTTCACTCATTAACACACACACACACACACATGTGCACATAAATAACAGACACACACACGTTTTATAAACACTCTTGTAGATAGGGTGCACTAATATCATGTTGGACTCATTAGTTCAGCCATGCAACCAGCACAAAACCCTGTAGCAATTAACATCTGACACACACAGCTTAACAAAAATCTGTACATGCACACATACATGAATTTTTACTAAACGTCGACATAAAGACACACACACACACACACACACACGCTCACAGACAGAGCAGCTCCTAATTTCATTCCACTAATACAGTCTCAGTATTTACAACCTGCTTGACAAAACATGTTCCTGCTTAATTAGATTAAACAAGAGAGTGTGTGTGTGTGTGTGTGTGTGTGTGTGTGTGTGTGTATGTGTGTGCTCGTTTACATGCGTGGAACAACAGGTGAGGCAGTGCTAGACAGCATAAAGAGAGAGGGAGGCAGACAGAGAGAGAGAAAGGAGGAAAGAGGGACAGACTAGACCTTCATTCTGCATTCAAGGAGGTGGTGTAGATCGTTAGCTAAATAAATTAGAGCCTTGCGGCTGTGGATATCACACTGCCATATGTCAGAGAGAGAGAGAAGAGGTGGAGAAAGAGAAGGAAAAGACTGGTGGAGAGGAAGAGAGAAAAATCTGTTTGCAGCAGTAAGTGTGAATAAATACATACGGATAGCAACAGAGACAGATGTGGCCTCAACTACGAAAAAATGCTGGGATGGAGAAGAGGGAAGGGAAAGGGTGACGAGAAGAGAGGACAGGAGCTAATCCAGTAGAGTTTTACTGAGACCAGAGTTAAGCACATATGAGCTTGTACTCTGCCCTGGGCTTTTGCAGCACACACACACACATACACGCACACAACCCACTGATAAGGAGTGAGAGAGAGATTAATAAATCAGTATAAACTTTTGTGGATTAGCATGACAGAGGGAAAGTGATGGTTGAGGCGTTGGATGACCTTGTCATTGACTTGGCTAAGTAGACTACAAACCCAGCTATTAGTACTACAGGACCTCTAAACTCAAAACAGCCTTTAGCTGGCTCACTGCCGTACTGCTGTCACAAACTTCAGAAAGCCGTTCTGCCACTTAATCTAATGGTGGACATTGCTTCACTCCGCTGGTGAAACTGTCCTCCTTGTTGGAGTGAATATGTTTTGAAATTTTTGAAGTTGGCGCTGTGTTTTGGGCATTTGTCCTTCAACCCAATAGTCTGCAATAAAATGATTAGAGTAGAGGCCTCAACAACTAAATACCTGTTCACTTGGTTGGTTTGTTTTGAGGGCAGGGGGTACACATGTCTTTACAGGTCTGTACTATATTAGTCATTCAGTCCTCTGCACTGAAAGTTCACTGCAACACACACAACGAAACTGTGTATAACTCATGCAAGAAACAGATGCAAGCAATTTAAGCAAAGGCCAGCTTAGGTACTAAATTATTTTTTATCATTGCAGATTACGTTACATACTGGTAAACCAGCCCAAGAGTCGAAAATACAGTCATAACCACTCTACACAGCTATAGCCAAACTGAACTGAGAACAAGATATCTGAGGCTAACGCTAATATCAATTAAAAAAAATAACAATACAACAATATATTGATAATGATTTAATAATATAATAATTAATTATAATATAATACGTTTTTTATGAACTGTGACCACAATATGAACTGAGCAGGAAATTTTTAACTTGTCAACCTAAACATATACCAATACCAGTATCTATAATAAGCCAATTTCAGCTGATGTATCAGCTTGACTAATTCATCTGTCTAGCTTTATACATAACTGCAAAGTTGTGCAAAGACAATTATATGTAAACTTTGCCTCAATACATCTCTCGAAAGCAATGTATCAAGGTAACTCACTCACTTAATTCTCTCATCACATATGTTCAGCCTTCCACTTCCTGTAAAACTCACTGTTCTGACAGTCACGTCAGACTCCACTGTCTCCAGCGCTGCATGAAATCTTTACATTGCAGTAGCAGCTTTCAAACCCTGCAAAGGCACCAGAAAATATGCTGGTGGCATCACAAATCTTGCAACTCACTGGTGGTGTGAGCACTGAAGGCAAAGTTACCAACAGCAGCAGTAACACTAACAGCTAGTGCTGCTTCCAAAGCACACTGGCCCTATTCTCCCCTCGGTGTAAGAAAATGTTCAAAGCCATAAACTGTTTTATTAACAATGATATGCAATGATCGATGACAGAGTCCCAGGAACCCAGGTAAATAATACCCCGTTGGTTTTAGTGAAAAATTCCTCCCCTATGTCTGGTTGTGGGACTGTTTTTTTTCTGGAGCATTTCTGATTCAGTTCTTGACACAAAAAGTTGATGAAACATGGTGGTTCTATTTGAAAATGTAGTTAAAAGGAGAAGAATCAATTTATATAAAATTCACTTTGAATTGTGGATCATCCTGTCAAATCATATATAGATTTGGATCAAACCATCTGAGAGGGACAACTATACACTGCTGAAATAACATTTCTGTGTTTTCACAGGACGCTTGCTGGCAAATTAATTACCTTGCACACAAATGCATCCACAGCAGTTCTTTGTTGAGGGTAGAGCAGTTATACCCTCTGCCTTTCTTACTCTGACTTCCCTTATTTTCATTCTGTGTCTGTATTAAATACAAGGACACCACAATCAAGCAGACACGCATACACAGACGCTCGCAGACACACACATGGCAGCGCAGCATCTAAAGAGGATTAAACAGCTTAGACATTGATTAGACACACCTGAACCCAGGAGGGAAGGAGGGATCGAAAGCAGAAGAGGTGGAAGACGGGGAGAAACGTGGCGGTGGATGGGGTGGAAGTGTGTGGGGTGTCTAAGAGCATGTTGGGAAGAGAGAGAACAGAGGCAAGGGTGGAGAAAACAAGCGTCATGGGGGAAAGAGTGGGGAAGAAAATATCACACGGATAGAACCAGGGTGTAAATGTCTCAGAACATGTCCTCTAGGATGGAGTGAGTGGCAGAGGGGGGTAGATGGAGGGGAGAGGAGTGAAAATGCTGTCTGCACACACTGCCAGAGAGGTTTTAACACTCCTGTTTGTGGCCAAGGTGTGAAGACGCGCACTCACACAGATATTCCTCTCTCTCCATATATGCATACAAACAGACATATGCACTCAACACACACACAACACACTCAACTTTGCACAGCTGTACTTGTTAGGACAATGCATTGACCTCCATTCATTGTGGACATGCTAACACTAACCAGGACCTCAAAAATGACACTTTACCTCATTAGGACCTGGTTTTGGTCCCCATGAGGACTGTTGGTCCCAACAAGATTGATGTTTGTACAACAAAAGGTTCCAAAGAAGTAACAAAAACGTACATACACACACACACACACATATCTTCTCATACACCCACCCACCCACCCACCCACACACACACACACACACACACACACACCTTCACATATTCGCAAGCAAAAACTCAGAATAGACCTTTTCCACAACAATCAAAATTCTACCCACAACCATACATACATGAAAAGACCCGAATAGAGCCTGGAGTCAATGATGCATATCCGTGTCTATTTATAAAGTCCTGCAGCCTACACTGGATTGCAACACAAAGCAGCATTCCCCCTCTGCTTTTAGCTCTCTTGACTCTTCTATCACCCTCCTGCTCCTCCATGAATAGAGGAAAAAAGTTTTTTCTTTGAATGATACCCACTTTTTTCCTCTTTCTCTTTCCATCCTCCAACTTCCCGTATGGGCAGAGGGAGGATGTTAGGAAAGTCAAAGTCACTGACAAAAAGTGCAGAGTTTCAATTTGTGTGTATAAACAACTGGCAACGCTTTAATTTGCAGGTTCATTTCATGCCTCTTTCGAGCAAATTTTGAACAAAAATCCCCAGAAATGATTGCCTTCCTATTAGGGAATTACTGGCCTGGAAAGAAAAGGAAAGTTCTCCATGTATTATTCCTCTTCTACCCAGACAAACACCAGAAAGTTTTATTTGAGTTTATTCACTTGTTTACTATTTCTCCTTTCTCTAACATTTTCCCACGAGACTGGTTTGAAAAGAAGAGAGCAGAAATTACCCCCAGTTTTCCTTTTCCTGTAAACACTTGATTTATCACAATTTATGCAGACACACACATACACATATAGAGTACACAGGTCGACACAGACAGCAGTGTAATATTAAGATTAGATAGCCAGACATACATCGGACTAAATGAACGAATTCATGGGTTATTTGTATATTTATGGATGCTCCAACTGTGAGCAGCTGGTAAACACTGCAGAGTCACTGAGAGCAGATGTACTTAAGAGACAAACATAAACATTTATTCACTTGAAGCATAATCTCACACACTCACACACATAAGCATGCACATACAAACACAAACACACAGACACAAACATGCTTCCAATGACCCAATTTGTTTATGCACATCTACGGTTGGTCGGCTGCAAGGCCCCTGTTTACTCCTTCATGCTTTTACCTCTTTATCACAGAGAGGAAAATGATGGCTAATGTACTTATAATCTGATTATATAACTACTGCTGCTGCTAATCTAACAGTCTCTCTCTCACTCTCTCTCTCTCTCTGCCTTTCTCTAGGATGATCAGTGATTTATGTCTTTAAAAGGAAGTATAAAACCAAAAGTAACGGGTGAAACGAACTGTGAGATTAAAGTAACCCTCCTCCACGACTCACTCTCTCCCCCCTGTGCTCCCTCTCTAAATTATCTGAGAGCTGTAATTAAAAAGTGCACTTTGGTTCTTGCATGGTGCTAACAAGCAGGCCAAAATGCACACACACAAATGCACACTAAATTAGAGATAGTTGAAGCTCAACTAATCATCTGAGTCTATGCCATAATGAGAAACACAATATTCTAAGTTTCTGAATTAAAACAAAGTACCGTAATTTACTGTAGTGTGTGTATCTCAATTTTCTCAATATTGATTCTCAGCCTTAATTTTATCTTCTCATAAAAAATGGATCCTGGTTGTATGTAAGAGCCGAAGCATGACTCCAAATATATACAACAAAAAGATGAAGACCCAACATGTAATTTCCCAGCCATGTTGCTCCAGTACTGAAAATGTGGTGTCTCATTTCAGAAACAGCTCTGAGCTGATTTTGTGGTGTACATAAAATCAGATTTACTCTCACACTGAAGCATAAGATTCACACGTCAACAGAAATCCTTGTAAGACCTGTTTATTATTCAACAGATCTAATTGTCTTTGCATTTTACCAGATAATAATCCACTAGTATAATCAGAAAACCAGTTTTCTGGAGTTCAGAGTTTGTCTAATAACCAGATGCAGCCTCATCCTACTTAGCTACAACTCAATTACGTATCCTCAGTCGGCAAACCAATGCCATGTGATCCATCCCAACAAACAAACCAGGTTCAAACAGCAAGTAAAGCTCTTAGGACCAAGGCACTGAGGCTCATCTTGCCTGTCATGTTGCACGTCTTGTGACTCTACAGTTTGTAACACCCGTGTGGATGTGCCAGCATAATCCCATCATTACAACTAAAGAAAAGAATCTTTCCTCAGTCTCAGTGGTATTTATTGAAAAGCAGAAAGTACATCCTACCTGTCTCTTCCCTTGCCCCTCTGGAGAGACATAAAAAATTCCATTTTGTCAGCACCATCATTCAACCCCATTCATATTTGTTATCGAATGCTTCAAGCCCATACCGTAGAGTCGCCTTTGAAAGTTTTACAATAGCTTTGCTACACTGGTTTGATAGAGACCAGACAATCCAATCCTAGGTCCAATTATAAGCATCAAGGAGGACCAGTGTGTTCTTGTGATGTGTTCTTCATCTCTTGATGTAGAACAGAAGCATAAAATTGCATTGCTAAGAACCCAAATTATTTCCTCTTGCAGGGCTCAGTCTGTAGCTCCCTAAAATTGACTCCACAAAAAGAAATGTTTTTTCATCTCCTACTTGCTCAAATTAACTATAAAAACCTATCTATGCTGAAATATCCGATCTATAATTTTGGAAAAGAAGGAACTCATAGTAAATAGGTCCCACTGATTATGCAGGACTATTTTGTGTTTTAGGTTTTTTTGGCTGGGGACAGAGGATATTCCATAAGAGCAGCAATGACACCGTTAAGAAAGTCGTACCTCAGTCGTACTGTTATCTCTTCCCAGTCCTTCTGGAGATGGCAGAACTCTGGTCTCATTTTTGACATAAAGCCCAAGGGCTTTTCCTTTCCTGATCAATAAAAGTGGGTGGGTAGTGTAATGACAGTAGCTATATCCAGTGGCTGTACCCCACAACAATTAACCACAAAATCAACATAAAACATTTAAGAAATAGTTTAGAGGTCACAGTTTCACAGAAATAAGGATGTACTTGTACTTTCGAACAAGCAAAAGCTGCATTAAGATAAAAATCTGGTACTTTTTTTTTAACTCCATTTCATTTATAGATCCCCAGTCAGAGCTGATTTTGCAGGTGTAACTGGTATTTACTAGACTGTCATGGTTTGCTACAAAACGTAAAGCAGCCTTTGTGCTGCAGCACTAACAACAAGGAAATCGCACCACCAACAAGGAGATCGCATCACAAGCTAGGTACGTCAAATGCCATGAAAAACAGCTGCTGCATTCATAAGGTTGGGCTGCATCTCAAACATAAATAGAGCATTCACTGTGCTTTTATCCTTGAATTGTATCAAAACAACAATCTGAATACTGAAATGCACCACCTGGATGAGAATACTGGCTCTGAATACTCAGTGATAATATCTGCCTGTTTACAGCTGACTTCTTGTTTTGCATTTGTGAGTGTGTGTATGTGCGTTGAGGGGTTCCAGCTTAACTGTTCCACTGGTAACACTGGTGATTCCTACTTTCTCAGTTGGTCACACCTGCACATGATTTGGTCACATGCTTTTTTTTTGTGAATGAACGTTCCTCCTTCACTGTGTTACAGACAGTGTTCAAAATGATGACCACTTCATTCTCCTCTGTTGAGCGATTACTCTCATCTAACCGCTGAAAAGAAGTGGGGAGGGGCTCTGTGCTGCGGGCGATGCATCTGCACCTGCAGGTTTTGTGTTTCTTACTGTGGTTGTGCAACTTCAAAGTTTCAAGCTTAAACTGTGTTGACCCAAACAAGTTTAGAGTTGCCTGCAACGGACAGGCCACATTGGATTCAATACACACACAGCATAGCTTTCCCCTTGTACCACAACCGTGGGTACTGCATTAGACATTGTGGTTGTAAGTAGTACTTTTTCTGCTTCACTGTCTCAGATGGTCTCCCCTGCCTGCACCTGCACTCTCCTTGCAGCCTCCACTCTCATCATCGGCTGAGTCGGGACATCTTGTTGGCTCTCCCTCTCCACCTGCATCCTCCTCTCTCTCCTTTTTTTTTTTTTACATAATCAGCTATAGGCCACTTCATCTTTGGAACATGGTAGGAGCTAAATGGATTGTTTCGCACGTTTCATCATCAATGCGCGTGTAATTTCGGTCAAGGAGAGACAGACTGAACCAGTGAAGAAGAAATGCAGTACCTGTGCTGGAGGGGCACCAAAGCAACCTAATGATCATCATCTTTGGTTTGTGTGTTTGTTCTGTCTGCAGAGGATGAGATTCGTTTGATGCAGCCCATGTCTACACAAAAGTGTTGCACATCCACAAAAGGTAAACCCGTCCTCATGAACACAAACTCTTACACACTGGAGAGCATTACACCTTCAAGGCCTTCATACCTCAGAGACACAACCCCCCTCACACACACACACATACACACACAAAGCTGTGATTCTATCTTTGCGTACTTCTATCTGTGCATTGACATAATGCATTCCCTAGCCTTCACCCTAACCTTAACCATCAAAACTAAATACCTAACCCCAGCCCTTGCCCTAACCCTTATCTAAACCTGATTCTAACCCTCTGACAACCCTTTGAAGGTGTATCAGAATGTAAAGACTGGTCAAAATATCCTCACTCTCAAAGGTCTGTAACTCAAGCTGGTCCTCACAAAGGCAGAAGTACAAGTTCACACGCACACACACACACAAACACAGAGCACATGTGAAAGAAGTTGAGGAAATTTCACATCCAATTATTGGGGATGAGTGTGTGGACTGCTGAAGTAACACACTTACATCCAAACACAGGCTTTGGCACTTCAGTAGAGTGAAGTACGAAGTGGCATTATGGCAACATGGTGTGACCAGTAAGATGCCATCCATGTGCGTTAGTGGAACTTGTGATTGCAACCCAGTATGCCAGGCTCCCAGGCTGTCTGTGATTGGCTGATTGGAGTACACTAATGAATGACTGCGTGAAGAAGCCGAAGACTTATTCTGGTCTGATTAATGTGTTTTCCTCAATGCCAATTAAACACTGATTACACAAATTAACAACTCTGGGCCACCGTAATCACTAAGTGCTCACACAGGGACTGGCGTTGATGGAATGGACTACAGACACACACACACACACACACACACACACACACACACACACACACACACACACACACAAAGACATACACACACAGCTGTAAGGCACCACACCCCATTTGTCCTTCTATCCTTGCCCAAAGCCCCGTCAAATGCTGCCAGGGCTGGCAGTTGTTATAACCTAATGCTTTTAGCTGCATGTCGTCCAAGATAGAGTTACCGACCACATTCACCAAACACCCTCTTCTCTGACTCACTGGCTCTTTCACACACACACACACACACATGCAGACACGCACGTACACAGATACACACACACAAGAAAAAAAAAACCATCACCCAGAGCTGTGGAAGGCTACTCACAGTGCACATACATCGGCCCTCAGACAGACAGCTGGTGCCAAAGGGTGCAGTTAGTGGATCTCCCCTCTGGGATGGGTTACTTACCACCCTCTCCCCTTGTATGGAGCCAGAGGGAAAGAGGGGCAACAAGACGTGAGATTAAAGGGAAGGAAATGGGGACAGGGGAGGGGAAGGGGCTGTGGAAAGTGACAGACAGAGCAAGAGAGGAGTGAGAGAAATGAAAAAGGAAAGTTTCTGCAGACTGAATGTAATGTGACACCAAGGGGGAGTGGAGGGGTGACAGCATGGAAAGACACAGTCAGACCAAGAGGAGGGAGCACAAGAAAGAATGAGAGAGAGAGGTAAAATGAAAGGGGATTTGTAAAACTCCTTGAAATTTGGAAACTACTGGAAATGTAAACCTCAAATACTCAGACTGAGCACTGAGCCTTTCTCTCTCATTTAATGCGTGTCACCACCACATTTAAGATGTGTGTATTCTGCCCCTTGTGTTTTGACAGAAAAAGGGAACATCAATGCTGTTACGATTGTGCTAACATGAGAAAAACCACTGACCATTAAAACCTGTGTCTTGCTGTCCGATCAGCACATAAACCAGCTTTTGTTCAGTTAACTTATTTGTGTGTGTGTGTGTCTTTATAAGCATGTGTGTATGTGCAACACAATGCAGCTCACCATTTCAGCAGATTTGTGCTGCAGAAAACGGAAAAACTCAAGAACAGAACCATATTTCTCTATCCAAGTTGATCCATATACAGTCCTCTTAAACCCATATGTGCGTAGGCTGTGCTGTATACTTGTGTGTGCGTTTGTCTTTGTGTGTTTGTGTCTGCATTACTTTGATAGCTGCTATACTCAAGTTTTAGCTCACGGTTGGCTTTTCATAAATTATCTTAATTTCTGGGATGCATTAGCTCAATGTGTTTCTCATTGTGTTGGGGAGTCAGTGCTGCAGGGAAATATGAAGACGTGAACGAATAAATTGACCTTGTATTACATACAGTATTGTTCCTTCACCAGCACACAAACAAACAAAACGCACCTCTCCCTCCCTCCATCTCCCTCGGTTCTTTTCATTTATGACAATATAGGTTTGCATCTAATGTCTGCTGTGCGCAGAGTATGAATGTGTTTGTGTAAATGGAGAGGGAGGCCCAGCTGTGTCATTATACAAGCCTAATACATCCATGATCCAAGCTAATTAGATTTAGACTAGCAATGGACAGGAAGACCATGAGGTGAGAATAGAAAGGGAAAAGGAAAGAAGGAAAGCGGCACAGGGAAATGGAAAGACAGACAAAGAGAGAGAGAGAGGGGTGAGACAAGGAGGTGCTGAAGACTGAGAAATTCTTTCAGCAGTGATTGTGTTGAGTGTGTTGAAGGCAGGTGGTTTAAAATCCCATTCACATTCACAAACACACAGACACACTGCAATTATCCACACTCCTGATGCACAAAAATGCTCAGATACGCAAGGTGCACACAAAGGCGCACACACACACATGCGCACACTTTGATGAGCAACTGACATCCTAATAAGGCACTATGTCAGATAAAGTGACTCTGAAAGCACATAATCAAGTAGATTTTGCCAAGAACTATACTGAACAGTAAATTCCAGGCCCAAACAAACACACACACACACAACGGCCATTCAAGGTGTGTTTGCCGGGCATGAGGAGCTGTTTAGAAATGATGGTTGTAGTAATTAGCATAATGCTTGCCTAGAGCCGTGGACTGACATTTAGAACAGTGGATTATTGGAGCAAAAACCCACACAGTGCCTTTCAGAGAACACTATCATATTATTACAGAGAACTATTATAGATTACTGTTATAATACCAATGTTACACGGGCCGCATGAGAATTTGTGGCTTCACTGTGCAAGTCAGACCTTGTTTTGTCCATGCGTGACATATTTACCATAGATTGGTACAAATTGGCTCTCAAAAACTGAGCAGGTGGTGGTTGTCCATGAATGCAGGATAAAGAGCAGAGCTGAGCCCTGTGCTGTAGTATCAGTAAACAATCCTCATGGCCTCACTTAAAAAAATCATGTCAGGGATGTACCGTAGGACAGGTTAGGTTGTCCTGTTGAGAACCACAGAACATTTTCATCGATTTCTCTGCTGCTGAGGGCAAAATGTAGACTGGCAGTGAACATATCAATCCTGGGTTTTTTCCTGAGGAAAATATCAATAACTATAGCCAATAATCTATGTTTTGTGTCTTTTCTTTAGCTATGCCTAAATGCTTTACCTTGCATGAAAGAGCTTGACTTTTCTCCATATCTCCTGTTATATAAAATCATTTTATAAATATATATATTATATTATAAATATAATAGTTTGACTTTGTACTTATGCAAAACAATGTTTATCCAGGTAATACCACAAGTTGTCAGCAACTTGGAATGAAGAGTTGTGTTATTTCGGCACATCAACTCCCTCTACTGTTACGATTACTATTTCATAGGATGGACACACACCTGGCCCACCCAACATGCTATCATGTATTGATGGCCATGGTTCATATGTATGTATACTGGCGTCACTCCCCCTCCCTCACACTCTCATATGTGCTCTCCTCTCAAGCACATCTGTGAGATCTCCAATAAACAGAATTCTGCTTAAACGAACTCTGCCTTCAAGATCACTTTCATTAGGGTTATTATACAACATCCCCCTGTCTCAAGTACTGTCCAAACACAGGCATACAGTCTCATTGTGAATAATCATGGCTATGATGTCTTTCTGAAAAACAAGAAAAATCCAGTCTGTAAATGAATAGAACTCAACAGTAACAGCTTTCAATCATGATTCAGTTCTAAGAACTTTAACACTAAGAGCTATTAAACCTGACAAGCTGTAACCCTTCTATTATCACCTTAAGGAAAGGTAAATGAGCTGCTTAACACAGTTCATCAGTTACTGTATCAAAACACTTGTCATCAAATCAATTCAGCCATAAGATAAAATCCCAACAATAACCTCTAATTTTCTGCAAGCGTAAACGTGTACGTGTCAACAAGTAATTTTCATCATCATAGTGACCAAAGTGCAAGAACAACCTTGGTGCAGCAGGGCATAATGTGGAAATGTTAAACCAGGATGAATATATTAGTAGTAGGAGAACTGCAGGGTCAGCGGGTGTAGCTGGTGTGAACAGTGAGGCCAGTCACATCAGCTCCTCTCATCCACCCTCAGCATCTGTGTCACAAAGCAGACTAACCCAAATATTACCATACAGAAACCCAAATATAACATGCATATAACATACAGCAACTCAAGGACAGATGATGTCCATTTTGAGTTGAAGTTAAATTTCAAAAGAAACCAAAATCCCAGTTCATATAAAGGAATATTAGAGGAAATTTGTATAATAAATGCACTTTGGCAACAACTACAGAGACTTGGTGTATATTTTAAAAAATCCTGTCTGTTCCCTGTAATTTTCTTAAGTGATTTAAAAGGATGCATTCAGTTCCGCCATATCTGGGTACATTTGCACACTCACAACAAAGACTTTACAGCAAAGACTAAAAGAAAACCAGCATTCTGGCTGTCTTCGTGATTGCACCTAAGAAACTCTTTCCCACAGGTTCTAAAATTGTGAATATATTTCCAGTTGACCGATTAATTCTTTACTCAACAAAATGTCAACATTTTCATAACAACTAGCTAAACCACAAAATAACCTTTTCAGTGTGTTGACATAGTTTCACTAACAACTACAGAACCTGAAGCATTTGATTAAAGATTATGTAAAATGCAGAAAAGCAAGTGGCTCCCCCTGTTTCTGAGGCTGTAAACTCTTTACACAACACAACTGATTTTGGCTGATAACCGTCTTTATAGTGAAACTGCCTACACAATAAACTTTTGATATTCTTGACTCACAGCTGAACAGCATCCATACAGATCAAACTACAGCAACCTGGCTCTCTGCATACTGCCACTGGAAGAGCAAAGTAATTCACAGGGAAAATCTGGGTATCATCTGTTTAAAAAATGATCCTGTCATGTCATTTGGCTCATTTACAGTCTTTTGTTTATAAAATGGTTCATTTGATAAATTTCATGTCCTTTTTCATAAGAGGAGATAATTAAAAGTAAAATTCACAGAGGATTGTTATTTTGCTGTCATGTCAAAGCAACACAAGATGCATGGTGTAATCTAGAGTGGGCCTGCATGAAAAATGCAATTTTACTTACCATTAGTACGTGGTCATCCACTAGATCTGTGGATGATGTCTGCATATTTCTAATTTTTGTTTTGCTTTATTGAGCCTCATTACTGTCTTTACTCTCTTTACTCCTCACATTGACAGACAACTCCACTTCAATCTAAATGACAACTCTCAACTCTACATCAACTCTGAGCCAAGTGTGAGCTGTTTCTGCACATGAACTAACCCTGAACCGACACACAGATCCCCAAGAAACATTTAGTAGCCAGGTGTCCAATTACTTCTGAACCTTTGCAGTTTGGGCACTGTGTTTTAAAAGGGCCACATAGTTCTTTTAATGTGGACATAAACTTACTCAAATTAGTCTTGGCACTTCAGTGTAGTATCCATTATTTAACTTCAAATTTAATGTGCTGAAGCACAGAGCCCGAAGGACAGAAGATGTGTAACTGTCCAAATACTTATGATTTGGACTATATATACTTCTTATGCAGATTCAGTTTTTGAGCAATTTATCACTGTGGGATTTCTATTAATTCTACTCCATAACTTATATTGACCTTATCATTTTTCCCATTGTTATTTTCTATGGCAAACACTATCCAAAAACATTTGGAGCTAAATGTCATGTCCAGTAGCGTGATGTGGTGACAGGTTGAAAACTCAAACAAAACGCTGAATGGCATAGTTGACTGTCATGAACATTTTGCTGAGTCAAACACAACCGCCATACTAAACACAGCTGAGCCGCCAGGTTGGAACATAACTCCAGAAAACTAAGGGTGGGAGAATGTATTTGTGTGTGTGTGTCCTGAAATGTTCACATGTGTGTGTAAACTCTACAGCAGCTCGGCACAGGGCACTATTGAAAGGTTTGCATCAAGAAGCAAACAGGATAATTAATTTCTCTCTTTCACTTGAATGCTTTCATTTTATTTTCATTTGTTTGCCTTTCTCTCTTTCTGCTCCCACATTCACAAGATAAAGTGAATCCTGTGAGAGATGACTTGTGATTCAATCCACACACACATTCATTTAAATGTCTGTGGGAATTGTGTGTGTGTGTGAGTGTGTGTTCATGTGTGTGTGCACTTAATGAGATGAATGCGTGTGCACCGCCCCTTCCCAATTACAGAGAGTGGAGGAGAGAAATAAGTGGTAGAAAGGAGAGAAAGATGTAACGCAGGCAGGGGTGGAAGAGAAGAATGATGTGTAACGATTGAAGAGAAAGATGAAGTGAGTAAGAGGGGATTAGAAGAATGGTAAAGAAAATAGATAAAGTGAGCCCATTAGCCAACAAACTATTTTCTCTCTTCTTAGTCTTTCTCTTTGAGGAACTCACTTCATCCGTCTTGACTAAGTATCTTAGACTTTGTTTTGATTACGTCTGTTCGTTTCTGTGCCGTCCTCCCTCATCCATCCATCTGATCCAGTGACCCCATAAGTGACAACCTATTCTCTCTTTCCTCCTACTTTCTCTTTGAATTCCTTTTTTTCTCTTGTTGATTACTTCTCCTCATACCAGTATTTCTTCTCTCTCTCTCTATCTGAGCCCATTCATTTCCTCATCCATCAATCAACACCACTTTTCTTCACTGTTTCTTAAGGAACAGTGCATTTTGACCATTATCTATTCAATCACATGACAGCCAAAACATCAACTTAATATTAGGAAGATTTTGGCTGACTACTAGTTCAGACATGGCATCAAAAACACTGATCCACTACTTTTACATAAAAATGGTGGCTCGTGTAGATTTCATTTTTAAGTAGCATTTTACAAATGAACCTGGCTTCAAATTAGCAAAAATCTGAGTTGTGGAAAAGTGAGCCCACTGAAAGTTATAACTTTCCAGTTTCTAGTACCACTTCTTACTGAAAAATGCCCCTAGCTGATGAACAGACATACAGAGGACGTTTCCCTGAGCGAAGATGGATGAAACAGCATATAGAGTATAAGCCCCCCTTCACTGTGCATGAATGAATTTCATTTACAACACTATCTGAGAACAAACCAAGCTGATGTGCAAAACCGATACTAGCTACAATCTTAATCCCTTTTCAGTGACTTGTTTATTAAAACCCTTTACACTGTCAGCTGTCAGAAATAAATAACTGATCAGAACAGAGGGTTGGGTAGAGCAGAACCAGCAACACATTGATATCAGTGCATTGCCAACTTTGGTAAAGAAAGTGGAACAGGCTGAGGTTACAAAAGGAGAAAACCAGCAGGTAGAACAATACAGCACAACTTCCAGCATCAATATACAGTAATAATCCAAAACGGACTGAGAGCTTGCCAAGATCAGTGATTGGTGATTGATTGGTGGTTTGTTAGGACAAAATTAATGGTTATATGAGCTGATGGTGTGCACAACTTCAGTGCTCTGCCAGCACTAATGCAATGATTCATTTCTGCAGAAAGGCTCTTATCCCTGCATGGAGCTCTAGAATGGAATTAACGCACTGGGGTGTACATGTAAAATTACGACAGTAGGACTGTGCAAAAACTTAAACCACAGATCTAAATAGGGGTCTAACTGAGGAGGTGGTAATAAAATATAATCAATGTACCCCCAAATACATTTTTGAAAATATAGGATACTGAAAATATGCTATTCTGCAATATGCAGAATGGCATGTTACCCTGGCAATGAGCTAACAGTTCCCTACAGGATGTCAATCTGAATGTCCCAATCCCAGCACCGAGGCAGACAGGGAGACATAATCACATCACAGTGTATTTACAGGAAATGGAAAGAAAATTGATTTGGTTCTGTTTAAGCGCCTGCTTCAAGAAGGCATTATTTTGTTGAATTTTATCACCCACCTCCTTCAAACGTATATCACGTAACCACTCAAAAAAGTCATTATGTTCCCCAAGCCATTTTAGATAACAAGCACTGTAAACGGCAGAGCCAAAAGTTGGACTCGCAGCAGGACTGTCCATCGGTCTGGAAACTGAGCAGAATTAAGACATACCACAAATCTGATGAGACGCACGCCCCCATGCAAAACAGCAGGGTTTTGGCTGTGTGCACACTCATATACATGCAGTACAAACACATTCACTCTCACAGACACACACATACACACACTTCTGTAGTGCAAGCCAAGTCTCCATACTGCTGGCTAGCTCCTTACAGAGGTATGCCCACCTCTAGCTTGGATCAAAGGACTAAGCTAAAAACCTCTGGCCAAACACACACATACACACACACACACACACTCAAGACACACATACAGTGTAGTACTTCCTGCCTATTTCTAGATGAGATCAAAAACAGTCCTTTTTTTTTTTTTGCTCTGAGCCTATAGCATAAATCACCATATGTAGACAAGTGTGCGCAAACACACATACAGGCACACACACAGAGAGCCAGAGCCACCCTCTCAAACACCTGTGGCAGATCAAACGCATCAAGCTGAGAACACACACCTGCAGCAGGGTAAAGCCCTTGCACTGAACAAGTAAATCATGCTGCGTTAATACACACAATGATGTACACTCCCGCACTACTGCTCAACCCCGCCTGACCTCAGAAATATTCCATGACTGGTCATTCACTATGCAAAGATCCCATTCAAATAGCTCGATGGCCACACCACAATAAAAATATTCACAAACAAACAAAGAGCCTCAGCCAGGTGCATTTGGTATGGGGAGGGCGGGGAGGGCGGCACATTTGATGTTCTTCCACTGAAAAACCTACACTCCATATCACTCCACGCCCTGCAAATGCCACAGTAAAAATGGAGAAAGTGAAAGCAGTGAAGAAAAGTGAGACAGAGGAAGAAAAGAAGCAGAGAGAGAGAGAGAGAGAGAGAGAGAGAACAGAGATAAAGAGAAACAGTCAACATACAGGGGTATGATCCACTGGAAGGTTGCCAGTTCAAATCCCTATACTGACTGAAACATGCTGGATGAGGGAGAGAGAGTCACTTTCTTCACCTCTTGAGCCTTCAACTAATCTAGAACTGCCATTAAATGACTGGCAGGACAAGGCTGGGGTTTAAATGGCATTTCCCAGGTGTTAGGAAAGTGTAAGTGTGTGTGTGTGTGTGTGTGTGTGTGTGTGTGTGTGTGTGTGTGTGTGTGTGTGTGTGTGTGTCAGAAGTATCAGTTTTATTTCCACCAGTTGTTCCTGTAAATAGGAATCTGTTCCTAGATTACCTTGTGTATGTCACAGGAACCTGAAATCTGTGATTTTTGTGCGTCATAAATGTTATTACCTTCCATAAATCCAAATCTCAAATCATTTTAAACTGAGTCAGTACTTCTACACTCAATATTCTCCTCATACAGTCCAACATATGGACTGTAATAAGTAGGTAAAATGTTATATATTTACATAAACGAAATTTTTATAAACAGAAGGTATGTGACATGCATGGAAATGCATTTCATGGATACACTTGTGATTATTATTTCTGTACCTATGCTATTTCTATAGCATGCATGCAGGACACACTGCTCACAAACAATATACAGTTTTGTAAGTTCTACCAGGAAATGCTTAGGCACAGCAAGCACCAATTTCACGGTCATATGTGCAGTATTACAGGCTGTCGCTGAGTGTAGGGATACTAATTACAAAGAAAATCCCTGTCCTCATACGTAGCCTCCTGTGTGAGATCTACGGCACAATAACTGCCTCCAATGAATTTATAATGCACAACATTTAATGATGAGGAGTGAATCTATTCAGTTTCATTTATCTGGCTACATGTGGTGCTGATACCCACTCTGGACCAGGTCAGGGGCCATTTATGACCAGATATGTCTTGAAAATTGTGAGGCATGTTTTGCTCACAATCTCAGCTCCACCCCACCAGTTTATGCAGTGCAAAACCACTACATGATCATGACTGTTCAGTCAGATCCGAAGGTGTTAGTTCTTAACCAGATTTTCCTGTTTTGAACAAAAGAAGGCTGTGGCAAGAAGTTTATGCAAAAACTGTAACTGTACACAAACTAAGTAATTATCTGAAACTGCTACACAAATATATTCCTGTTAAGATCTCACAACTAAGTGGGCAGTCTAAGCATGACCTTGGAAGGAAAGGGTGGTCTAGAAACAGGGAAGCAAACTGCTGATTTGAGTACACTTTTCTTAAGCAATATGGTGATAAATGTCACAGGTTCATTTTTAATATAAAGGTGGAACATACAGTAAAAAACCTACCGTATATGAGGTAAAGTATGTTTCACAAACATTTTCTTTTCACATGTAGAACCCATGTAATTAGAGATTGACCCTCACGTGGCTGTCTGTGGTCCTTCCTTGAGGCGTTCAGCTCTGGATAACAACTTTGCACTGTTTATTTCTATCGCTGGGTTCAAAGTTCTTAATACCATTAAGCCCCATAAAATGTACTACATGAAATGTACGTGATGAAACTGTCACAGTGGCTCTTGGTTTCATTGATTAGTTCTTGTCTCATCTTACTCTGGCTGCAGCTTGTTTCAAAAACAGTGAAAATACTCAGAAAAGGATTCATCTCATATGGGTTATCTCAAAAAAAAAGAGAACAAAGCAGCAGCGTGAGACAGAAATATTCTCCCGAACAAGAATCCATTGTGTCACTGTGAGAGTTTTATGACATTTTTGAATATACATACTCTATACCCCTTTCACATTTGACAA
Organism: Toxotes lorentzi; assembly: GCA_037833715.1. Classification (NCBI taxonomy): domain Eukaryota; kingdom Metazoa; phylum Chordata; class Actinopteri; family Toxotidae; genus Toxotes; species Toxotes lorentzi. The sequence continues at coordinate 5,247,335 of JBBMJY010000020.1, forward strand.
GGTGTTCTGTGGTTTATTTTTCATCTGGCACCTTTGATCTCCCTGCTTTTCATGTCTTTTTTTTTTATCAGATGCTGTAGGAGGAAAATACCCAAAGGTCTCAAGCACGAATAGTCAGCCAAAATTTAATTCCACGAAAAATTACAACCAATTCAGAAAATGAATGAAGGTGTTGATTGAGCTCTATGGCTTCATTAGAGGCTGTAGTTAACATGGGTGTATTCTAGCACTGAGTTATACTGAATGATGTTTCCATTTCCATTTACATACGGTACTGTATGTAAACAGAAAGTCAAAAAAAGGCTGTTTCCTTAATACAAAGCTGTTCAGCTCTAAGTCAAATCTTTTAAAAATGTGACCTGCTTTATTAATTTTAATGTAGATCTGGCGCAGTTGTTTTACATAGGGCAAAATAAAAAGTCTGATCTGACTTGGTGTTAGGAGACGCGCAGGTGATAACACATGAAAAGAAAATTATGGATATGGTAGAGACAAGGAGTCATTTCTTTTCTGCTCTGACACCACTGCCGCTTACCAAAGAAAAAATATTAGCTTAAATCATAATTTATTTTTCATAATTCAATTTGTTTGTTGTCTCTTTAACTAATGAGTATGTTAGTTTCATCAGGTTCACTGATAATGTTTGTTTTGAAGCTTCTTGTTGTAGTTACCAATTCACTAGCAATTATAATAATATACCTTTTGTTAATTTAGATTGATGGATTAGGTTATAAGCCTTTGTAGTGATATTCAAATATTTATTCCAAGTAAATATGTTCTATTTTCATGAAGGTGCGGCCACAGCAGCTCACTGTCACATTTAAAATGTAACCCTAGTCTGTGGTAGTTACGTGAGCTGCTAAGTCAGTGTCACTCCTGAACAGTGAAAATATTTCTTTTTCTACAATTCCCCATAGCCATTCTGCTTTCATAATAGCCAGAGGTCTTATTAAATTAGCGTGTTACTGACATTAATTTGCACAGCAGCCAGTAGAAAGCCTTGTTTTGACTCTTCATAACTCCCTCTTAATAAGAACCTTATTTAGCACATTCAAACAATAAATTTTTACTTTATTACTTTCGGTCGAAGCTATGGTCCTCAGGCAAAACCTGCATTTGAAGTTCACCATTTTGTCTAATTCAACATATCAGGATACATGTAAATATTTAAATCCAAAAGTCACATGTTCCACATTACAAACTGAACCATTGTTTTCAGGTTCAGACCTGGAGACTATGACTTGGTTTCTCTTTGCACTTCAGCAAAGCTGTTAGTTTTTTTAATTAGATGGATGGAAGTTACATAAAGGCTGTGACTTCTAATGCAAGGGTTTAATATACTTCTCCAGGACTTCCACACGACAAAAAGATGATTATCAAACACAAGTCTACAGCTAATAAGCTTGTGATAGTTCCATGTTAAATTCAAGACCTTCAGGAGAATTCATATAAATCGTGCATCAATATTATTGAATTATGTTGGAAAAGGGATCGTTTCTGTAGTACAAAACAGCTGCAACTATCGATTGTGTTTCACTACTAATCAATCTAATGATTATTTTCTTGACTGACTGCTTAAGAAGCCTGAGGTGACGTCTTCAAGGCTTGTTTTGTCGACTTTCGGTCCAAGACACAAAGCTGTTAAATTTAGGATAAAATACAGAAACAGAAAGTTGTAAATCCTCAGAATTTTTATTCTGTTTTGGAAAAATGACTCAGAAACTATTCATTTTAGCTCTAAATTCAAATATTGCCATGAATGTCGGTCATCTATGTCTGAGAGGGACACAGACTTATACAAGACTAAACCTAATAACAGGGGGCCACAATACTCTGTCGCCACAATACTCTGTCGTTACTTTAGTAACAGTCTAATGGTATAAGACAAGATCATGGATTTAAACTTTACCTACACTTTAGTTGACAAACAAAAGTAAAGTTGTGAAAGTGTGTGCGTGCACACACATGCACCTATCTTCCTGTTTGTCTCCCGATCTTGATTTCTGTCTGTCAGTCTCTTTGCTTTGTGACACCTTACAGTTCAGTCAGTCAGTAAAGTTCATGTTTTGTGAGCGTTCTGCTTTATTTGGGTGTCTCGCTGTAGAGACATCTTGAAAACTACAAGATAAGCTTTTGTGTTATCCCCCACCTCATACCTGACACACATACACGCAGTGGATCAATAACAACCTCCTCCCCCTATCTTACATAATAAACACCAAACAGCCTAAACAGCAGAACAGCCTCCATTCCACCTATGTGGCCTGCAGCAATGGATTCTGTAGTCCCTTATGATGAGACATGGAGGGATAGAATAAGAAACCAAAAAGTAGAGGAGCAATACTGAAAGAACAAATACAAAAAAATGAGGAGCAAAAGGAAGCAAGACAGAGAGGGAGGCAGAGGGAGAGCAGAGTGTATCCCACTTGGCTCATATTTCAAAGCTCTGAAGGATGTTTTTGAGGAAAACCTCTATAAAATGCATCTTTTCACAGAGATAGGAAACCATTCTAACTGGGCACATGTACATGTGGAGACACTGCATACACTCAAAGCTGCCGGCAATTACATCTCTCATATGTATGTTGTTTAACATTTTGTGCTTTGAACTGACCACAGTCATGGAAATACTGCTGCACACGGAAACATGACCCAACTGACCTTTGAATGGCCTCACCAACCCAACTTATCACTTACCAAAAAAGTCGTTCCAGCTACCGCAAGTATGTCTTTGAACAAAAGAAGATGGGGTAGATGCACCTGCTTCGTTCGCCTTCGTACTCACAGAAACCACTTCTCACACAGACACACACACACAGGTGATTATTTTCCATTAGGAGACTCTGGCTGCTTGTCTATAGCTGCCACTTCTGCTGCTGTGAGAAGAAAACACTTAGGACTGATAGAGGGTTAGCATCAATATGAAATACACAACACAAACACATTGACACAAATACACAGCTGCCAGCAACACATACTGTATGTAGTCTGCAGTCCTGTCAAGACTAAAATCTCTTTCACATACCTGGTGCACACAGAGACAGGCAGACACACACAAACTCTGTCCCTCTCAAACACACAGCCAAGTACACACACAGAGCGCCAAGTGTCAGGTGGCTCTGTAAGTGTGGTGATTTGTTCCTCCTGACAGACAGGAAATAAGGGAGTCGACCAGAGACCTCACTTCCTCTTAGACCTGCCTAACCTGACATCTATCACACACACACACACACACACACACACACACACACACACACACACACACACACACACACACACACACAGTCTTTTCCTCCATCATTTCCTCTCCTTCTCTAATACACATGCACACACACAATCCATCAGGCTTGTAAGTCTCTCCTAAGGCCTCCAGAATTTGAGCTATTCCACTGTGGGATTAAATTTGTGTCTGTGAACAACCGTAGAACATGTGTATAATTGTTTTATAACTATCACTAAATTTGCAGTTTGAAATGCATCAAAATCCCCAGGCTGCATGCTAAAGTAACAGAGCATGCTACAATACTTCTGGTGATAAAAAGCCTCTGACACAAACTGCTTCACAACTCTTCTAAAAATATTGGTTTTCACAAGCTGCAAGCAAAGCTCGTCGCAGAAAGAGTGAGACCATGAAGTGGAGTGTGATAAAACGTAAAACTGTGACGTAAAAACAGACACGAGATTCATAAGAGAGTCTGGGAGGTAGAAAAGTCACAGTAAGGTTGTGCAGCGTGGACGATGATAATCAGTTAGACAAGGCCTCTAATGTACCCTCTCCTCATTACAACGTGGTTAAGCAAATTTCCACATCAGCTTTAACTGTTTGACACTGATGAGCGAGAAGGACTTTGTGTGTAATGTGTGTGTGTGTGCGTGTGTGTGTGTGTGTGTGTGTGGGGGTCTGTTTGATTTGGGTTCTGACTTAATGCTCAGAACTCTCGCAGCCCACAGCCCACCATCCAAGTGTCAAATCAGTGGCCTCAGTTCACTTAAGCATGCCCAGTGGTCCGATCAGCATCAAGCTCCGGCTTAGCCGAGCCAATGACATGTGTCATATCAAACCTAATCACTCTGATAGATCCTCTAAGTGGAACAGCGTGACCATGCAAAACTATGCTTGACCTACTTGAACCTAAAGGCAACTTCCAAAGTCATGATTACAAACTAAACTTTAGTACGAGCTCTAAAATTTTTGACCTGCAATTTATTTTTTAGACTACAGAGAAGCGCAATGGTTTAACAGCTGGGACGCTCAAGCCACATTTTAATGCAATTACCTTGGGCAAGGGTAGCAATAATGAAGACCAGCAGTATTTTTTCATTACGCTTTGGCTGCTTACAGACCATTATCATTATCCACATTAGCAACTGGGACAAAAATCATTCTCTGTATTACAGACCTAATGGTTCATGCTGTTGTTATGTGAACCCCCTCTGACTTTGGGCATTTTCATGTCCTAATGTCATTCAAAGTGTCAGGTGCTACTATGCGATTCAGGTTGATAAATCTCCAAAAGGCATGGCCCTCAAACTGCAAAGCTGTTCAACATAAAATTCTGAACAGCTGGACAGGTTTTCATCTTACAACAGGAATATTAAGGATAGTGAGGAATTCTGAACTCTGCCTGTTAGTGTTATAGAATATGGTTTACATTCTGAAGCACACTGAATGTGACCCATCCTTAACTTCACTCAGATTATAAAGTCTAGAATGAGACTCTGTCTGTATCCATGCTGTGAATCAGTCAAACAGCTGTGGAGCAGGACCCACTCAGTGACAGTGGGAGGCAGTGGAAGGGGGACGTGTGGGCGGCGAGGGATAAGTTATGAATAAAGAAGCGAGGGTGGAGAGGTGAGCAGATGAGAGGTGGAGTAAGGGGAGAGGAAGAGGAGGAGGAGAAAGACAGTAAAATGCTGCCGTCACTTAAACTCTAAAATGAAAGATCGATGAGCTTATTTAAATGTGCTCCCAGAGACGAGAGTTGGCTCATATAAAGCCTCGCATTTATGAGGAGGGGTGGGGGCATCGATTGGCTGAGAGAAAGAGGGAGACAGAGTGAAAGAGAGAGAGTGAAGGACAGAGGGGAGGAGGCAGCGAGAGACGGGGAGAGATCAGGAGGATCAACCTTGGCTCATGAATTTCATCCTTTTCCTCCTAAAATAAAACGTCCTGATAAATGCTGGGGATAGGGGTCGGAACCTGGAAAATCTACAGCCTTCGATTGACCGCCTGGCACAGCTTATCAAATCAATAACTCCACCCCCCTCCTCCACCACCACCTCCAACAGCCTCATCCCGAATCTGTTTCAATAATTCCCAATTCACCCCCTACCCCCAGCACACACACATATACAAACACAACTCCTGCCAGCCACCCTGAGGTATAGACATTTCACGGCAGGGAACCCCCCCTTTGAGCCAAGGGTGGGGGGTGGTAACTTGGGTATTGTTGCTGAGACCTTGACATTAGAAGGAGGACGGAAGGAGCTGACTCTGCAGCCACACCATCTCTCCGTCTTCCACCTCCTCCTCAACACCGAGGAGGGAGGGAGGAAAGACGGTGAGTGTGATGACTGGGAAAAGAAGGGAGAGTAACTTTTGACACACACAGAGGTGTTGTCATACCGTCATCATCGATTGAACTGCAGGCACAGCTTTTTGAGTGACAAGCACGGTGCGCCGCATTCCCTCTCTAACCCCCCCACTCCATTTACTCTTCTCCCCCCCTTTCCCTGCCACTCCCCTCTCCCTCCTCTGCTCCTTCTCCTCTTCACTGCCTCCCTTCTCCCTGTGCTCCCTCTTTCACACTCACGCAGACACTTTCCTGCACTTAAACGGCACACATAACCTCCATACGTTCACAAATAGTTCACCCCCCCCAACACACACACATACATGCACAGACATTCCTGAGACCCCCTCCTCCACGTAACCCTCCGCCTTATATTCTGCCCACCACGCCATCTGTGACCCAGAGAAAACTGCGCTCCGACACCAGCCTGACCTTTTCTGTGCTTTTGTTTTGCCACTCTGACATGATCCCATGAGGTACATGCACACATACACAAAGACACACACACACACAGAGAAAAACACACAAATATCCAGTTTCTCTCTATCACTCTCTCTATATAGCTACAAAAGAAAAAAAGGACATAAATGAATGTAACATGTCAACACACAGTTTCCACCAACAGCTTTGGTCAGGAATCGATATCTCATCATATCTGTCATCTTTCCTGTTGCTGTATTCAACAATTACTCCACGCAGTAACCCAACAAGACACACACACACTCATCTGGACACCTGCTAACGCAACAGTGTTGATACTAAAGTAATACGATGTAAGTTATATTATCACACTATGTGCAGCTGCATGTGTCTATGTGTTTGTGCATTTGTGTGTGCTTTAGGGCTACATCAAGAGCTGTAGTTAAGCATGTCATTAACTAAGAGGGAGATTATCAATGCTTGGAAGCTGTAACAACCCCCCCATACACATCCTCAATACCTTAATCCAACAATTATCATCCTACAATCTATGCATTATCATAACAATAACAATACTTTACACATGCACTGAAGTAGAGACCCCCCCCCCCCAGCACACACACACACAATCAACCTGAATAAATTACAAAAAAACAATGCTGTTGACCTAATAACAACACATCACACCCTTGTTTCCAGTTTAAGAGTCATCATCTCACTTTCCCCTTGTTCACCACGGTCCCAGTGACAAATGACACTTTGCACAACGCCAGTTTTACCTTTTAAACACCTACAGTATGAATGGATCTAAATTCACACATAAAGGGAAACATTCTTCAGTGTGTCATCTTACATTTGAACCCAGGACACTTGGGAGCTCAGCTCCTACCTTGGCCGTGCAACATGTGGCAGCTGCTGCCGAGAAGGAGCAGGAGAAAGAGAGGCAGACACCGGCTCCCACTTCGGGTCGTCCCGGTCCCCGTCATCATCTGCCGGCTCCCTGCTGAGGGTCCTTCCGCGTGCTCCGCGGATCCATCGGGGCAGCTAATTCCTGGTTTCATCGCGCCGGAGAGGGGACCAACGGTGTCCGTGTCCGCTTGTGCTTTGCTGCTGCAACTCTCTGTACGGGAAGAGGTCCGAGCGGAGAGGAACGATATTCAGCACGGGCAGCTCCGCGCTTTCCCGGTGTAGCGAAGATCCGGGCTGCAGGAGTTCACCGATGTCACTGCCGACAAGCTCCCCGCTATGACTTCCCAGCGCCAGTGTCCAAAACTCGGCAGGCAGCGGGAGACGGAGGAGGAGCAGCGGGGTGGAGGAGGTGGAGGAGTGGGGGGGGGGGTGTTCGCCTCACCAACAGACAGACTTTCTCTCACTAGTCTGGATTCACGGTAATACGGTACGGTAATCTCTATATGCTGTGGCGGAGTCCGTGTGTTTCTGTGCCCTGCGATACCTCATTTTCATTTGGATTGATCCGAGCACAGAATTAATACATCTGAGTGTGTTTTAGACTCATCGGCTTATTTTCTGCCATAGACCTCAAATCCGCGCTTGTTTTGATGTCTTCAACGGGGGATTTGTCCCGCGGGTCATTTGGCTGTTTAGACAGTGGTCGTATTAAGAGACAAGCGATAAAAACGCGTAAATTATCCACCCGTGTGTGCTCTTAAAAAAAATCAATTCGGTAATTGATTCTCTGAACACCCCTGTTTTTTTTTTGTTTTGTTTTGTTTTGTTTTTTTGCCTGCTAACAAACTGTAAAAAGCTCTCCTCTGAGTCTTTTCCCAGTGCGGTGATGGAGAAAGCGTGGGCTGCAGTCTGTTATCAGAGCACAAGTTAGATATCCTAATTAACTGCTAACACTGAAGTCGCTGCGGGTGGAAATCATCCGCCGCTCACCCAGGAAGGGACTCTTGCCTCGGACACCAGATAGGCTAACTTGCCCGTAGTGCGCCGCGGCTCGGGTTGCACGGAGCAACGACCCAACAGGTTAGCAAAAAACAATAACGCGTTACGTTACGTTAAGTTTTTCTTGCCACAATCAAGAGTGTTTTTTACCGTTAAACACAGCTGAAGAGGAGCAAATCTGATCCACAAGAAAAGTAACTGTCCGCTTGAACTGCAGAAAACAGCCGTTAGACGGGGACGGTAATGTTTCTCTCACTGCGACACTGGAGCCTTTCGCTTTTTTTTTTTTTTTTTTTGAATCCAGAGCCTTCAACGGCTCACCAAAGCAGAGAAACCGAAGACAAACCCCCGTTAACTTAAGATGTGTCTGAACGCTGTCCGTTCCTGCTCACTGGAGTTTTATTTTTGTTCCCAGTTAGCGGCGTTTTAGCCGGTCTCCTCCGTCTCGGCGCCCTGTTGAGGCTTGGGGAGCCGACTGAGGCGATGCGTCTCCCTCCACTGAACACCTGCCACCCTCCTCTCCTCGGCACAGACTTGGGGGAGAGAGGGATCCCGTTTACCCTTATTCAGCTGCGTTTTTGCGACTTTTGTGAAGGTAAACAGTCAAAATTTCTGAGTCTGAGCACTTTTTTTCACTCATATCCCCAATGTCTTTCCCAGTCTCCCTTCTCATCTCTCCCCTCGATCTATCCCAAACTCAAAAAACTAAACTTCTATTCACTATCATCCCTTGTTGCTTATTGGTCGAGCCGGGTGCTCCTGCTGTTTCTATTGGCCAGTCCGAACCAGGGGGCGGGAAAAGACGCAAAGCTTGGAGAGCGTCGTGGACGGCGCCCGCCCCCACCCCCAAAGCCCCCACACAGAGAAGAATTTAAAACAAGTTTGACTTATTTTTGGAAAATGTTCTTCGTTTTTCTCTCCTCTCTCTCTCTCTTAATATAAGTTTAAGAAAAATGAAAATGCAAGATTAAAAAAAGGGAAACCATAACCTAAAGAAAACCCACTGGTTTTGTGTAGCCCCTAGTGATGTTGTCTATTCAGGTATTTTATTCTATGTAATCATTTTTGTAGTTTTTATGCCCTAGTAAAACAATAACAATAAAGTAAAAAAAAAAAAATAGAATTTGTGTGTCAGTGTTGCTGGGGAGTCAGTAGTAGACCAGATTACAATGACAAGAGTAGAGACCGAGGATTTTTTTTTTAAATTTTATTTATTTTTAATCTCACTTACATTGCAGAAATTTGACTATATATAATTTGACAAAGGAGGGACTCTCTTAAGCACCACTGGTGGTCCAGCTACACACGCAGGCACTTGCTTCATTACTAAATAACTGCCTGGGGCTATATCTTAGTACTAGTGATAACCTAGTTTCTTCCATGGTGAGGGTCATTAAATAGCACATTAATGTTAAAGCCTACAACACAGTGACCTTATCTTTTATTGCCTCAATAAATCCTCAGAGACAGACTTTCTATCCCCTGAGTGACCAAGTAGTCTCCCTGTGCCGTCTAGCTGTCCCCAACACACTCTCCTCAAGCACCTTCACCTCAGCTCATCCATTTACCTTTCCATCCAGTCTCATTTGGCAATTGGCTCCCAACGTTCTGTTTCCAGTAAAACGTCTATGATGCTGCTTGGAGTTTCCATGAAAAGGTTCTGCTGCTCAATCTGCAGAGACAAACCGCAGAGGCCGCTCTGTATTCCACATCAAATCACCAAAGTCCCCATATTCTAGTTCTAAGGTACTATCAGAATACAATTATAATTTATGCATTTTGTTAAAGCAGTATGAATAACCCAGAGGGGAGTTTCAGCCTATTTGTGTTTGATTTGAACATTTCAGTTAATTTCCTATTTGTCTATCTTCTTTTTTATTGTAAGCAACAAAATACACTTAAAATACCAAAAAGTGAATGTACTCATTACACAGAATGTTAGTGGATTATAAACATTGATACGTTAATGACATTAATGCATCATTTTAATTTTGCACCTGGTAAATAAGGAGTAGATTTTAACTACTTTATGTACTGCTGTGTAGCTTAAGGTATAAAAATACATAATCTTTGGTTGATTATATTTTGTATTAATGATCTGAATGCACAAAGTAACTAGTGCTAGTAGCTAAAGTTATCGAACAAATACATATAGTGGATAAAAAATACAATGTTTGATGTAGGGGAGTGTAAGTTTGAAGGTGCATAAAAGGGAAATACTCATGTTCTGGTGACCTGATGAATGTAAGTCCAGTATTCACTCTCTTTTAGCTCTGTTTTTGGTCTCTACCAAATCCTTAGCTTCTGCGTGATCCACTATGTTCACCAGGTAGTCTCTAACTGTCTTTGTTATTTGGTGTGACCTGGTATTGTACAGTGGGATTTTAGAGCTTCTTCTCTGAAAACAGCTGCCTGCTGCGGTAGAGAATGACACCATAAGAGCACTGAAAGTGAACCAGCCTGGACATCTACACAATGAGCTGAAACTCAATAATAAAGTTCTGTAAAGCTGCAGAGATTTGGGCGATAATTCTCTGCAGATTCACATTGTAACATTGTTTTCACATTGTCTTTTGATTCACTGTTATTACAGAAATATTGATTTTTGCCACTGTAATTCTTGAAGGTTTGATAAATGCAGGCCAGGCTTTCAACCCTGTGTAACAGCTACAGTATGAGGGACTTTGGTGTAACAGTACTCTCCACCACCATCATCAAAACTCTGAATGAGGGATTGTCTTTTGGAAGAATGCTGTTCATCTCTCCAGATAGATTTACAGAGACTTGTAGAAACTGTGTGAAGGTGAGGTGTTACCAAGACACTTTAAGTTGGTTTTGTCACTTATCCATATCCATAGCCTGATATAGTGGTTCTAGAAAGGCCTTTACCTGCTTTTTGTGTTGCCAGGGTCTACACCATATTTTGCTTGCACAATACTAAACTCTGCAACACCACCCCTGTCAAACTCTGAATTTTCTCTGGGATTCTTTTCCTCACCTGCAAGGTGCTAAAAGTTTAGCAGCTGCACACCTGGCTGACCTGTTCCACCCCCACCACCCATTGATCTTTCCACCTTTGGATCTTGGCCTCCTTGTCACCCCCTCAGTCACCCATCTCCCCTGTCTCCACACCAGGCAAGCTGCAATGTGTTTGTAGACAGTGACAGACTGCTTCTAAACTTTGGATGTCTGCCAGTTGCTATGATACCATCACCATTTTCACAGCCTTCAAGTTTGCTCAGATACAGCTCTGTTTTGTTTTGTTTTGTTTTTTTACAGTTACTTTAATTTGTTTCCATGATTTTTTAATAAAATAAAAACCAACCTTCTGTCCCACTTTGTGTAGTGGCCTTGAATTTAAGCAAGGTATTTTTGAAATGGAATTTATTACCATACTCTAAATAAAATGATGCCCCTGCTCACCTCTGACCTCCACTTTCACTTTTTTCAAACTGTTTAAACTACGCGTCCATGAGCCCACATTTCTAATAAAGCTGTCTCATTTCCTTTTCTCCAGTCTCTGTTCTATCCTGTTCCAAAGAAGACAGTTCATGGATATTGGAGTAATGTTATGTGAATGAATGTAAGCAGAATTTTAACACATTTAGCTGCAGGGAAAAATATTCTCCAGAAGCAGAAGGTTGGAAATTCGTAAAGGAAAATGTTTGAGGTAACAAGTTGTCAGTACTTTATCCTCTGGTATATTAGGCTAGATTTTGTTTGATAAAAACCCTTTAAAAAGTAATGATTTTGGTGGAAAATTTTAAATTCTGTTCAGTTATTTGTATAGAATACACTTATAGTTCCCAGTAAGTAAGGGAAAAAGTCACTCAAACCTAGAAATCACAGAATTTAGATTTACTGTTATGCCGCCTGGGTTAACTGTACTGATAATGAATGAGGCACTGATACTTCATCATGTGTGCCTCAAGATTTATATTTTCACCGTAATCTATCAGACTGCAGGTTCGTTTTCGCTGAATATTCACCATGTTCATTTTTTTTTCATGTTTTTCCCCAGGCCATTATCAAATACACAACAAAAAGGGAAAATGCATGCATATTTAACACCACAAAACACAAAAAAATGCAGATCATAATTCAAGACTAATTTCCCAGCTTGGGATCAATAAAGTATATCTATCTATCTATCTATCTAATATTAGCACATTTACTGACGTGATCAATACGTGACATATTTCAAAAGAAAATCTTTTTGGCTATACACAGTTATAATTTATTCAGTTGCACTGCATATCATCCAAAGCGGCCACTTCGATGATCAAGAAGTTGCCAACAACTTAAACGAGAAAAGATCATTTGAACGCATGAAACTGCTTGCACCATATTACTGTAAACAATCTTTGATGAGTCTAAATGTTAAAAAAAAAAATTCTGCAACCTTTCTTACCATTTACAAGCAGTTCTCAAAGTTTTCCATCCTTCCTATCCATGCCTATTATCCTTACTAAGAACTCATAAGAGCACACACAAACAGTTCATGTAAAATAAGTCCAATAAATGTCAGACTTAATACAAAATGTTTTGAAATAAAACCCAGAGCGCCTTGGAATAATTTTGTAAAGCATTAATTTTGCATAACATTATTGGGTTTATTTTGTAACTTGTCCAGTTCTTATTAGTCATTCAGGCCTATATGTTTCCCCTTCTGTCTCTCAACAGAAATGTGCCCACACATTCTCTCTCTCTCTCACACACACACGCACACACACACACGCACGCACAGTGGGCTATCTGGTTCCAATATACAGGCTGACTGAGTGCTCACAGGTTCTAATTCTGAAGCCAATTTAGCTTCCAATTACCTGTGTATCCAGTACAATTACTACTGCATTTTCTACCCTCAATCCATCTATTGCTCTCTATCACCAAAGCATCCTGTTATGGCTTCTCACCCACAGAGAGACACACATAACAACAAACACACACACACACACACACACACACATATCAGGCACACAATGTTCGTCTTGTAAGTTCACCTCAGACGAATATCTAATGTGACATGTGCATGAACATCTATCTCAACACATCTCGCTACATCTGCTTGACAGATCTCTGTCTCGCTGTACTCTGCCGCTCTCATCCACCCTTTCTCAATCCAACACACAAAAACATACACACAGTGCTCCCACTCTCTCTTCAACACACTCAGCACAGTGACGAGATGACCTCCATAGAGAGCTCTATGATCGGGCTGAACGATGACAATCTCTGTTATTTTCTCAGAGGCAAACACTGGGACTGTCCCCTGTCTCTTTAACACCTGTTTGACTAGGCTAATGACTTATGTCCTAGCTATCAACACAGTCGTGCATGCGCGCACACACCCACAAACACACAGGCACACACACAAGCCCATGCAGAGCTAATGAGCGGCTTCCAGCAGCTTGAGCTGTCATCGTTGTGGAAGGAGATAATGTCAATATTAACTGACCTGGCATAGCAGTGGAGTGCTGGGAGGATACGCACAATGGGAAAGTGGCTGCTGACAGACAGCGAGAGAATCAGAGACTTTAAAGCACAGCTGTGGGACGCTGACTAACAGCATCAATTGCTTATTCTTGTTGCTTTTAGAACTCTTGTTCCCATCAGCACAATAGGAGTTTTTTTTTCCTTTTTTGTAAAATGCTTTTTCACCATCATGTATTTGCCGCAGGATGCTGGATATGAATCGAGTTTAAACACAGCATTTTTGCCACACCTAGCCAGACTGCAGAGTCTCCATCAATATCACACACATCCTCTGTTGTGTATAGAAACAAAGAGAGACTCTATTGTCATTGTGTTCAGGCTTTGTTTGCCAATAATAATGTGATACCAAGGCTGAAAATGCTCATATGTTGTCAAATGAGCTCAGTGTGTTTGTATGTATGATACGTCCACTGGTGCTTGTGTGCTTGAGTGCAGTTGCGCAAAAGAATTATACTGTCTCTATCACGGCTTCTTTATCTGCCGTCTCTTGTTTTCTTCACATTTGTGAGAAAAATAATTACAGAGGAAGACACAACATTAAAAGCTAATAAACTGAATGAATAGAAGTCCACTTTTCTAATCGAAGACACTTACAGTGGCTTCACTGGATGGTTTGTGAGCCTGTGTGTGTGTGTGTGTGTGTGTGTGTGTGTGTGTGTGTGTGTGTGTGTGTGTGTGTGTGTGTGTGTGTGTG
>JBBMJY010000020.1:5269369-5283259 GCA_037833715.1 Toxotes lorentzi
GCGTGCGTGCGTGCGTGCGTGCGTGCGTGCGTGCGTGCGTGCGTGCGTGCGTGCGTGTGTGTGTGTGTGTGTGTGTGAGTGTATGTTCAGTTTGCATACGTGTGAAATGAACTTCTTGCCTCCGGGGAGAAGTAGCCTGCTGACAGAGATTAGTTTACATCATCCTCTTTTCAATCTTCCCTGTGTTTCTGTAGCGTTGTACTCTCTGTTGCTCTGTTGTAACATGTACACACACACACACACACACACACTGATAAATACACACTGGAGAGAGTGAAGAGAGAAAGAGAAACAGATAGAGTCGGATTAAGTATACATTTTTCCCTTTCATATTTTTGTGTCATCTCATGCTCTTGTTAGAGTGTAAAAAGATGAAATCCCCATTTAAGGATTTTGGGCCTCTGGACGAGAAAATCTGCTGGAGGAGCAAATCACAAATCCCTGGAAGGCTAGAGTGAGAGATAGATGGGCGAGGGTGAGACGAGATAGAGACAGAGAGAGAGCAGAAAGGTTGTTAGGGAGACAGAGAGATTGCAAATGAGACGACCAAGAGGAATCCTGCCAGCTGTCTTTAATTATACCTTTGTGTCTGTGTAGATAAACAGTGGTGTAGTGTAGTGCAGTGTAGTGTGTTGGGTGTGTGTGAGGCTGCCATTTGTAGAAAAATTTCATTTGTAGATAAAATTTAGAGATGGTTAATTTCAAAAGCGCATGTGCTAAGGACAAATTACAATCCTGATTTAACCTCACAGCCGTGGTGTGTGCGTTCTGCATGAGTGTGTGTGCGCATGTGTCATGAAAGCAACCTGTTTTTTTTTTTTTTCAACTTCCCCACCGACACCATGTCATACCTCATGTCTGGACTACCACTGAAACATTAACAAGTTCGGCTAAAACATAAACAGATGGAGCACATGGAGTTCCCCTCTGATTTGCTGATTAGCTGATTCATCACCGAATACAAATCCACTGCCTTGTAGCTCTTAGCTACAACACTGTGGAAATGCATTGCTTTTTCATACCGAGTCCAACGTTTCCACACAGAAAATAGCATGAATGCATTTTTTTTCTTGTACAATGAACATGTGCATTTGTAAGTCACTGGCTCCATACCGTTTTAGATGAAAGGTCAGGGGATTACCAACATTCACAAAAACCAATGGAACGTCTGCACCAAATTAAATGGTAAACAATTCAAGAGTCGTCAAGTTATCTTCACTCTGAACCACAATGTCAAATGCTAGTAATACTAAAATAAAAATTATGGGATCACCAAAGTCAGAGGGCTTCATTCTCTGGGGATCCGTGATGCGTGTACAAAATCCTATGGCAATCCATCCAATAGATGTTAAGATATATCAGTCAGGACCAAAGTGGAACCCTTGATACCTGGTGGACCTTTACAGACCGTTTATGATCTGATGATTGAGGAGACGTAGGCGGACATTTAAGCTCTCATCCTGCAGCTCTCCAAACAAACGCACGTACAGTGTCACACATTTTTACCTCCTGTCTCAGGTTGTTTGAGCAGTAAATGAGCCTATTTTGGCCAAACGGTTAAACCATCATGTGTACCTTCACTCAGTTTATACGGCACACCTATCTTGTTTGTGACTGTCTCATCCACTCTTGGGAGGGAGCGCATTTGCCAAACCAAACACCCTTGAAGGCTTTTCTCTTGTAAAACCGAAACATACTGTTTGAAAACAATTCCAGTAAATCATAGCTCTCATCTATGGAAGGTATCCAGGACTGTCTCCCATGCAGTGGATGAGATGAGGCTACGGAACATGTAGCTAAAACTAATGCAGCCCAGTTCAGCTGCCCTGCAATTAATCCTCCATAACATTCAGTTCTTGCTGGAGTTGATCTGGAGAGATATTGATTTATCTTTATGATCATTTTGAATGTTGTAGTTAGTTTCTCATGCTATTGAAATGTAATTTAATGTGTCACATGGAGAGTTCTTCCTCATATAATATAGCCTCAATGATAAAAATGGGGAGTGAGTCAGATTTTTAAGTTGTTCATGTGCGTCACAAATCTGAGAGACCAACACATTAATTTACGTGGCTGCTGCTCAGGTGATGTGTTCAAAACAAAAACAGCAACGAGCAACTGATAGTTTTAGTGTCTGAGCAAAAGGGTCTGTTTGACAAGCAAGACAGCAGGGAGAGAATAAATTATAGACAACCTGAGGAATATGGACAGTCAGTGTGAATGTTGTTGATCTGTGTTCATACACATGCTCCTCTGTTAAATCATAACTTCAGCTTCACCGAAATGCTGTCACAAACTATTTCTGCAGTGGGGGAAGTTAAATTATTGCAGATAAGAGCTAAATTCTATAATTCGTGAAATTAATTCAGAGATCTCTCTAAATGTGAGGTGATTCAGACGCGTTGTCTGCAGAGGTGCTCCTTCACGATCACAGAGTCCACCATTACCGTCTGGTGCAATCATTGTCCATCAGCCAAGAAACGAAATTTTACAACATACATATGACCAGTCTCCCTAACACACACCCACACACACACCTTCATCATTTCTGGACTATTACTATCACAGCCCTGCTCCATTAATATGGAATTTAATTAGTCTCCAAACCCACGCACATAAAAACCAGGCGCGTGCATGTGATGCGAGCGCACAGAACAGTATCCACGAGCAGAGAACCATCCTCGTGAGCAGGCGTTTATGCTCCACGTGTCTCAAAAGTCAACTTCCCAAGCGAGCGAGTGTTGAGCAGTGGCGAGCGTTTAGGATCGTTACAGCCCGGTGCTCTCAGGACCGCGTCCGTGCACGTGGACCAGAAATGCTCCCACTCGAGGATGCCGATCTGCGCGCTCGTACACGCACGTGTCTGCTTTTTACGCACGCAAGTTTTGAAACTAATTAAACGTCACACACCAAAAAGCCCGGACTCACCCAGGCTTCAGAAAGTAGACTGGATGACCGTGTCTCTGAACAAAAGTGGACTGAGCCTGTGCGTGTACCACTGGGCCTCTCAGTGTGCGACAAAGCCCTGTAGAGACACACACTGCACTTGCACTTTCACAGCAACAGGGTGGTAATGAAACAGAGGTGACTTTATTCCATCCCTCCCTGCTGATCAAAGGCTTTTTCACTTCTCTTCCTCTTTTAAATCCCCAATCCAGCTCTTCCTGCATGTCTGTTTTTTGTCCTTCTTTTTCCCTTCTCTCTGTCACTGTTCCATCTCTTCCACCTAAAGCAGTTGCATACATATTTATTACCTCACTACAGAGCCACAAAGGAGCTGCTGTGTGTCTGTGTGAGTGCATCCTTTCTATGAAACATATATTCCTGTGAGTTACATTTTCTGATAATTATAGCTTGAATCAAAAGTCAAACAGCAGGTTTCTTATACACTCGCTGAGCACTTTATCAAGTACTGCACACTAAAACTGGGTAGGGGCTCAATTCTTGCTGCCTTAGATGCCACAAGATGTTGAAAACGTTCATTTGAGATTCTGCTCCATATTGACATGATTGCATCACATCATTTCTGCAGATTTGTCAGCTGCACATTCACGCTGCCAATCTCCTGTTCTACCACCTCCCAAAGGTTTTCTGTTGGATTCAGATCTGGCGACTGATGAGGCCACTGATGTACACAGAACTGTCATGTCATGTCAGACGTCTTTTGCTTTGTGGAAATAGCTGGAAGTAGCCATTAGAAGATGCTAAAATGTGGCCATAAAGGGATGAACATGGTCAGAAACAATACTCTGAAAGGCTGTGGTATGCAAAGAATGATTGATTGGTATTAAGGGACCCAAAGTGTGCCAAGAACACATTCCCCACACCCTTACACCACCACCACCAGCAGCCTGGACTGTTGACACAAGACAGGGTGGGTCCACGGATTCATGCTGTTGATGCCAAATTCTGTCCCCACCATCTGTGAGATTCATCAGACCAGGCTTCATTTTTCCAATCTTCAACTGTCCAGTTTTGGTGAGCCTGTCCTCGCTGCAGCCTGTTGTAGCCCATTGGCCTCAAGGTTGTACATGTTGTGAATTCTGAGATGCTTTTCTGCTCACCACAGTTGTAAAGAGTGGTTATCTGTAGAGTTACTAGCCTTTCTGTCAGCTCCAACCGGTGCGGCTTTTCTCCTCTGACCTCCCTCATTAACAAGGTGTCTCTGTCCACAGAACTGCTGCTCGCTGGACGTTTTTCACACCATTCTGAGTAAAACTTAGGAGACTGTTGTGTGCAAAAATCCCAGGAGATCAGCAGTTTCACAAATCCAGAAATCCTCAAACCTGCCTGTCGGTGAGCTTCCAGTGTAGCCTTCCAACCCAGTTTTCATTTTTCAGTATACTGTCATTTACCTTATAAGCAGACGACATCTTTGCATTGGAATTGAATTGTTGAGGTTCTAATAAGACATTAAATCCATAATGTTTCTGCATTGAAAGCCATATTGTTAATGTGAGTGCCCATGCATTTAATTAACATCAAGTAAAGCCTCTTTCTTTAGAGTAAATAATACAAAGTTTTACGAGTTCGATGTCCAATACTGATTTTTCAGTTTCAGCATTGCCTCAAGTAAAAACATAAAAGGTGAACTTTCTTAAAACCTTCATTGGAGGTGTAGTTAGCAAAAGACTGCTGTGTAACTGTGCACCTAAAGGTACAGTGAGGACAGGAGACAGTTTCATCTAGCTAGCTAGTGAGGGTGACAGCTAACAAAAAGTCCAACAGTACAATGACTTTGTAAATGAAGAACTGCTCCAAGCAGAAGATATTTCAATAGCTATACATTACTGTAAATCCACAGTGTACTGTATTATGCAAAAGGTATTACTGAGCCAGTCCATCATTAGAAATATACATTTGAAAACTGAAATGTCAACCCTGTCTCAGAGAAACTACATTTCTACATAACTAAACTGCAACAGCAAATGCATTTTATAGGAACTGTAAATGTGACCAGATTCATTTATCTATGATGATCTATGTTATGAGGATATGTTGCTCCTTTAGACCGTCGTATTGGGCAAGATGCAAATATGTTGACAATGAGCAAATCACTAAATTGTTGACAGACAACATTTTCTGCCAGAATATTAACCAAAGTGCTCCAGTTTCCTCAGAGACCACAGACTGGGCTCTGAATGTGAACCCCAGTCTCTGGTGTTTCAGTCGTGTGCTTTGTGCATTTGGCATCCACCCCAGTCACCTCCTAGCAACTCCACTGCAGTTGATAAATGTGGCGCTTCATTCATTCATTCAAAAAAAAGGAAAAAAATGTTGCCTCTGAACATAATCCAGCCAGCGATTATGTTTCTTACAAAATGTATTTGCTGCCGCAGTTTAGGCGTATAGAAATGTAATTTCTGGAAGACAGAGTTGAAAATGCACGTTAAGACGTTCATGAGAACAAAATTAGAGCCGGGCACTACAACAACAAGTTTCTGGTTTTCTGCCATGGAGATAAAGGTTAGAGTGATTCAGGGTCACGGGCCAAAAATATGTGTATACAGTCACACAGTGACAGTTAATCTAATGTAGTATTATTCACTGATGATGAGTCATAAGAAACATGCACAATAACTCATATCCTCTCACCGATGGCACCAGGACAAATTCTGTCTTTTTTGGGGGGGGAAATGGTGAAATTATTCAGATTCATATTCTGACAACAGCTTCCAGCCAAATATTTCATAATTGCTGCCAGGCCACTTTCGTCAGGGCACAATCTGTCTTTTCATTAAAAGGGAGCAGAGCTGTAGAGTACAAAGCAGGATTTTTGTAATGTATGAGTCTGCTCTCATTGCAAGAGCCAAAGACCTTGTTACAAAAGCAACGGAGGAGTGTGGCGCCCTTCCCAAGATTGGAGTAAACACTCCAAATCTGAGGCAATAGCTCATACACACACGCACACACGTATACAAACAGAAACATACGCAGTGTTGAAGCAGGCTATCAATACAAAAAAAAATGAATTTACATTTCAGGAGTTGTTTCCAGTTCATTGGCTGAATCTTTTGTCCTTCTGGTTCGAGCAGTGAGGAATTGTCACTGTGAGATAGTCAATGAAATCACAAAAAGAGTCTGCATGGCATTTCTGGGGGAAGGCATGTATGCAGATGTTTGTGTGTGTGTGTGTGTGTGTGTGTGTGTGTGTGTGTGTGTGTGTGTGTGTGTGTGTGTGTGTGTGTGTGTGTGGAAGAGGATGTAGGATGTACTATTTCATTTCAAATTAGTCCCCTCATCACACACACATATGCATGCACAAACACACATGCCTGCGCCCACCATTTATATTCCAGTTCTCTCTTAAACAAAACTACTCTTCATTAAAGAACTCCTAACCCCTCTATGAGGAGATAAAGGGTAATTACGTAGCTATCGTCAATTCAAACGGGTCTCTTTTTCTCTGAGCACAGGGAACATAGATAAGGCTGCTTAATTAACTTAAGTGCTTCTGTTCCATTACCTCTCATGAGGGGACCCTCTAACTGCCGATGGAAGTGCAGAAAAGGCTTGATTATAGTGACATATTAAATCATCTGTATTGTCACATCTGTTCAATTTCAACTTTAGGGTTCAACTTATTCATTGAAGACTTTTTTTCTCTGTTGTAAGGAACTGACCGGAGGCCAAAGACTGTCCGAAAATGATGTTTAGAGCTGGTGAGGGAGTCAGAAACTTGACAGTCAAAAAGGAAAATCTGATTTGCAAAAATCAGCTTCCATGTGGATTTTTGCTTTTATCAGATTTCTGGATGCCAAAATTCTGATTTGCTCTGCCAGTTTCAACATAGCCTGAGCATGGTGCTCTCTGGTAAATTCAGTAGGTATAACAAAATTCTAACACTCACAGCGGTGGTCTGCCTGTTAAACCTCTTTTTACGAGTCCAAACGCCACAGATTCTGATGTTGTTGCTGAGTCTAATGTGAGATCAGAGACTGTACCGATGCCTCGATCTGCCCGAACTTCCAACACTCTTACTCAGATAAATCCAACCCCAACAGTTCCTTCTACAGCGGGAGGCGATCGTCATCTTATTAACCGCAATAGATTAAAAATCTAAGTCAAAGGAAAAGAAAGACATTTATTCAGTGTAACATTGCAATAATAATAATTCAATTCAATTTTATTTATATAGCGCCTTCCACAATCAAAATTGCCTCAAAGCGCTTTACAGAGACCCAGAGCCTGACCCCAGAGGAAGCACTTATAATAACAAGTGCAGTTACTGAAAATCAATTTAGCACTGAAAATCAATTTAAAGGCATAGCTGTACATTCCTGAATGACATCTTAAAAGCATTGTGGAAGTCATTGTAATTATTGGTCAAAGTTCACTTTATTTGAACCTGAGGAAGCACAGCTGCTTTCTCCATCACTCTCAGAAAGTAGCATCCCAAAAATACTGAGCCATTCTGTTAATCAATCACAATCATTTGAAAACATTATTTCACCGGACTATGGTTGCATGCAACTCTGTAGGTACAAGAAATTCAAGTAATAGTTGTTGTAAGTGAGGGTTCCAAAAAGAAAGATTGCACGTAGGCACTGGAAACAACAACAACAACAACAGCAATAATAATAACCATAATAATAATAATAATAAAAAGTCAGAATCCTTATAAACTGACAGCTTTTAATTCTCTTAATCTTATATCGTCCCTTCTCTCTGGACACTTTGGGAACAAGAGGGATGATAGATGCCCTGAGTCTCTTTCATCAGTTCTGACTCAACACATCTTTTCTCCACCTCTCTCTTGTCATCTCCATCTCTAAGCATCTCAATTCCTTATGCACCTTGTGTCCTTCTATTATTCATCATACATATCACCAGTCCCACTCAAGGCTATGCCTTCTGTCTTTTTTATTTCTGCCTCGCTCCTTCATTTGTTACTTTCCAAGTCAGATGAATTAACCTCAGAAGCTCTCATTCCTCCTTTGCCATTCTTCCCACCATTGCATTGACTTCCTGCCCTCCCACTTTAACTCTCTCCCTCCTTTAATCCTCCTTTCATCTTTTCTTCAACACACCATGTACCTCCCTCTGCCCTTCTGCCATTCTACCACTGTTTTCCACCCCCTTACTTTGCTCTCATCCTTTATCTTCCCTCAGCCTTTCCCCCGTCTCTACAGCCGATCTCTTCTCTACCAGCATTCTTCCTCTCATCCACCCACACTCAACCTTCCATTACAAGGTGTGCGTGTGCGCTCATCCCTGTCTGCACATGTGCCAGTATATGTGAGTGTGTGCGTGCATGCATGCGTGTTTTCTCTCTGAGGCAAGATCTTCATTATTGCAGAGGTTAGAATGATGACGATGGTAATAAAGATAAAAAGTCGTTGAAAAGATACTAATCAAACATCTCCCAGTGGCAACGTGTGCGTGTGTGTGAGTATGCGTGCTTACAAATCTGTGTGTGTGTCCTGTGCCACGTTGCTTTAGGGCGAATATTCCCCATAAAGGACAGATTTTACAGCGGCCTCTTTTTAAAGTCCCACAAAATTTACAGAACAGACGAGTTTGCAATTTTTGTTTAGTGAGTACTGCTGTTAATTGGAGTTGCTCCAGGCTGTCCTCAGGCTATTGGGAAGTGTGCACAAATGTGTAACTATGTGTGTGTGTGTGTGTGTGTGTGTGTGTGTGTGTGTGTGTGTGTGTGTGTGTGTGTGTGTGTGTGTGTGTGTGCGTCACGGTAGTTGATACTGAGACACGAGACATAAGGTTTAAGCTTCCACAGAGAGGACAGAGAGGGAAATTAGCAGAGCTGCTGCCACCACTCCTTACGTGCAAAGTGACGGCAATGTTAGGAAGCTTTCAGTGAAAATTAAATTAGGCTGCAAGAATCAAACATTAAAAAAAAAAAAAGCAGACTGAACAACATTAGCAGCACAGAACAACAGCAGCATACAGAGTACGTGTGTGTGGGGGGGGTTTGTGGTCATGCCAGGTAATTAATTACTTGCATTTGCCATTGTCTGCTGATGCAGAACGACAACTTCTATGCCTTCACAGAAGTGCGTCAGCAGTTATGCTATTAAGATCTTCAAAGTCCCCACTGCTAAGATTTTCTCTGGCAGCAGGTCTCGTATCACTTTTACTGCTGCAGGAATGAAAACAAAATGCGTGGGTGATGAGGAAAGGATGACCACTGAGTGTCTTACTGTAACACAGTCAGACAGGCTTGATGAAATACTGACGCCCTGACTCACCTGCTGTGTGATGTAGCTGAGGAGACATGTCTGTGTGCATTTGTGTGCTTTACTTCAACATGAAATCCAGTTCCATATTAAACCACCTCTACTGTTCATACCCTGATTTATCTACATGCGTGTAGATAAACACACACACACACGTATCTACTCACACACAAGCCTGTGTTGTCCACTCATGAGCTTCGTCTCCATCGGTACATCATTTATCTCTGAGCCAAGTTTTTCTTCCATATTATTTACACTCCCGTGGCCCAATGCTCAATGAAAATTACTGTACAAGACTGCATAAATCGTTTTCATTATCCATCCCCAAGGTCTAAAATGAATTAGGCAGAAAAGATTTCATGTTCTCTGTTCCCTTTTCACAGAGTTTGCTGCAAGCTTTGAGAATTGGCCTGTTTTATTTTTTTGTGAGATGAAAATTATTACCAAGCATCATCTGGCAGACTCACTAAGCAGCTGGCTTAGGTTTTACAGTACCCAGGAAAGAAAAAACTGTGACTTTATATTCCTTGATGACATTTTGTAAACTTGATTCTATTTACTTTATGTTAAGGTATCGTGTTATTTATTGATTTATCAATGAAATGTGACACTAATTATCACAGAAAGAAAAAAATGTATTAGTTGAACTCACATATAACTTATGAACGGAGAGCTGTCCCTTTAAGAGCACCTGAGAGAGATTCATACACAGAGCAAGTGGATGTTATTTACTGACAAAGAAAACAAATAATTTATTACTTAGCAACAGCAATATGTGACATTTTCTGAGGTCAGAAAGGGAAATCAGACCTGGATATACAATAATAAGAAAGGGAGCACTGTTCATTGTGATATCTGAATATAATCTATACATTATATTCACAACAACAACTACACACACCTGTTAGTCAGTCCCCTACAGCATCGTCTTCACTATCCAGCACACAAACATCTAAGATTTTTCTTTGTGACCCAGACACTGCTTTTTCAAACTGCATCCACAGGTTTTACATCACTGAATAACTTTCATGATAATTGTGGTGGAATTTAGTCAGTTGCAGGACTGAATAGTGACAAAAGTGAAGGAAAACCTCATATGAATAAATTTAAATAAATGAATTAGCACAACATTTGTTATACAAACACACACAACCAGTAATGCCGTCATTAAGTTATAGTACTGTAAGTTTAAATGTGCAAATTAAAGGTTGATGGACAGGTATGGATAACAGCACGAAAGGCAAATTCCTTAACTCAGTCTGTAACTTAAAGATTTATACATTTTAAATTATTTTTTTCGTCTACGCTCTTTCTACACATCCCAAAATGCACTTCGACCAAACCGAGAGCCTCAGCTCAGCAGTTCATGTTTTACATACTGAACCTCACAGAGCCATTTTCAATTAATGAACCTTCTGTTCCCAATAAAGTATAGCTTGTGCAATACAGCTCAGCAGCACCACGAAATACAGAAATCTGCAACGTGAGCACACAGCTGAATCAACTGAAACAGACAAAAAACTGCGTAAAACAAACAGTTTAAAACAAATGGTCTAAAACATTATAATCTTTATGAAGGTAGGAATTATTGCACCGCTGTCTCGTGGCCAACTTATAAATAAAAACTGTAAAAAAGTGAAAAAGATTTACCCCAAATATCCCAGGTTTTAAATCAAACCATGTCGTTAACCTTTCTGACTTCACTGGGGTCAGAAAGGTTGAAACGGCAAACAAACAAAACCTAATGCTGACATGTTGACTGAATTGCCATATTAACACAAAAGGAAGGGTCACGAGCACGAAAGCTTGAAAGCTCATTTCGTTCCTGGGCCATTGATATGCTGATTGGCAGTGAGATTGATCAATCGGTTTGTGTGCGAGCCTCATTTGAACAGCGGATGGGACGTCGGAGTAAATCCAACAGGAAGGAGCGCCACAGAAGAAGAGGCATAATTCTAATTCTGTGCTATTGTAATAGAGTAATAGCTATTCTGATTGTATGATTGGCAATCACATCAGCGAGCCCTGCTTCCCCCCCCCTGCAGGTTTACTGTAAGTTGACTAATCAAAACAGATGTAATCAACAACAGAGTGAGGCTGAACGGGTAAATACAAACGCTGAAATCAGGGCACACACTGAGAGCGCACAGTGAGGTTTTCTGGTTGGGAATCAAAGAGAATCACCAGTTTTACTCTAAATGTGTCTTTTATCAGCTTTTATGTTGCATCACGCTGTCATCCTGCTCTGCCATGGATTTCTTCCTGTGTGATTGTGATCATTATGATGATTGCCATTTGCGCAATATAGTGAGCCTCGAAAGAA
Source organism: Toxotes lorentzi (assembly GCA_037833715.1). Lineage (NCBI taxonomy): Eukaryota > Metazoa > Chordata > Actinopteri > Toxotidae > Toxotes > Toxotes lorentzi. The sequence goes on from JBBMJY010000020.1 coordinate 5,280,890, forward strand.
GCTCTTGTTCTTTGACTCTGAAGGACGGAGATCAAAGCCTGTCGGTGATGCTAATGCTTTTAGATTACAGGAATATTTTCACCTATTAATCCTCATTGTAATGAAAGTCCGGATATGTCTGGGTCGTTCTACATTTGCCCATTATTTCAATCACCGTAATAATAAGCCACTAAACAAAATGAGCCCAGTAAAACCAGGTTCATCACCCTCTGCTGTTTTTTTTTTTTTTTTTTTTGTTAAATAATGTTCAAGTGTTTTACGATGGATCTTTCAGTTAAAGGGATGTGCAAAAGAGTCGTAAAAATAAAAAGGAAGAAGAAAAGCATAAAAAGTGAAATCATAAAAATCTAGGCACAGTATTCTAAAGAGGGTAAAATATGTGCAATAAGAACGTGAAAATTACCCAAAGAGCTATGAGTGGAGAAACTCCTGAGTGCAATCACATGATGGCACTGTGGAGGGGAATCCTCAGGATGAGCAACAGAGGAGGGATTAACTCCTCCAGGACGTCAGTACATAGAAATAAAGGTAATAATAGAATTCATACGTACACATATAAACATTTAACATAAACAATGTTTTTGCAGGCAGATATAAGTTTTTATTGATGGATTTATCAGCAACTACAACCACTTTTGTGGAAACGCATATGTATGAACAGATAAAGTCTGAAATATGGTTAAACTCACAAAACCGCAAAACTGTAAAAATTGCTATTGTTGACAAATATGATAGATCAATAAACAAAAACTGAAAAGGGAAAGCCTCTTGCAGCCAATGTCTAACAATTTACTAAATGTTTATTTAGTTCTCAGAGATGCTAAAAAAGGGGGTTAGTAATTATATATCTTATTGTTTAAGTGCTTGAAATATCTTTCATCATGATAAAAAAAAGCAACTCCTTATCTCAATGGGGTTACATGACTACATGAACACATGTGCACAAACACACAGACACATGCAAACTGTTTATCGCCTTACCCATCACCACTATCCATCATTAGGAGATTTCTCTGTTTTCATGTCCATTTCCTAACGCATGATACCTTATAAAAACAATATGCTGTTAAATCAATAAGATAAATATCTCCAGACAGTGTGTCTGTCTGTACTATTGGCAAACAGATAAATCACATATATCACAGATTATATTGAATTAACCTTGGTTATGTTTCATCACTAAGGTCATCTGTGTGTCTCTGGAACTGACCACTATTAATGGAAAAAAAAAGAATAAAAAAAACGAGGGTTGATTTATTTCTTTGTGTGTCTGCTGCTGCGATGTGGTAAAGGACGAAGGTTTAAGAGGGAGGAGAAGTCAGATATAGGCTGTAACAGAGATGAACACTGATTGTGTTTACCTCTAAATATCCACAACACATGCTCTGTGTTTGTCAGGGGCAGAGGATGAGTGTGAGGATGGTGCAAGTGTTCATATTGTGGAAAATAAAGTAAGGTGTTTTTAGGCTTCTTATCATATTAAAAGGTCCCTCAGTTCCAGACAGTGCATTATAAATCTCACGAGCCACTGACACTTAACTCACCCATACGACTCGCTCTCTGAGGCAAATGCTGTATTTCTCCTTTCTACAGGTTGAAAAATGTCATGTACCAGTTCACTGGAAAGCAATTTAGAGCTGTAGAGGCAAACCTGACCTGAAACCTTCCACATCCAGCGCAAATAAAAGTGTGTGAGGCTCAGTGTGGCTTCTGTTTGGACTGGACGGGCAGTGTTCATGCTTTATTGCAGCAATTATAATCTGCTATCAACTGATTTTGGAGTGATATATCTATGAGGAGAACCTATAAAATCTTTAATACTGTTTTCTGACCAGTGTTTCAATCACTGATACAGCACACAAACACACACACAAACACACACACGCACGCCCAGGGAAGATTACTTTTCCTTTGCTGTGGAAATCAATGGGAGCACTCCATCGCTCAATTTAATGCCCACACCTTCCCAGCAAACTCAGATGCACCCAGAGACACACACACACACACACACCTGTAGATGATAGTATAGGCCAGGTAGGGTTGCTTGTGATTGTGGATTGGAAATATTTTACTGCACCACTCCATTTAATTAATTCTCTCTCGGTCTTTTTCTCTTATTCAAAAGAGTCTCTCTCTATCTCAGATTCCGTCCACTGCTCCTCTGATTCTCCATCTCTTTTTTTTTATTCCACTCCACCACATCTTTCATTCTCTGCCCTTTCTCTCAGAGTGTATGGCGGGTCATATGGTATTCTGAAGTCACTGCGGGTCACTGTTGAGTCTTGAGAGAGAGAAAGAGAGAGAGAGAGAGAGAGAGAGAGAGAGAGAGAGAGAGAGAGAGAGTGTGTGTGTGTGTGTGTGTGTGTGTGT
>JBBMJY010000020.1:5286357-5321700 GCA_037833715.1 Toxotes lorentzi
GTGTGTGTGTGTGTGTGTGTGTGTGTGTGTGTGTGTGTGTGTGTGTGTGTGTGTGTGTGTGTGTGTGAGAGAGAGATGATGTGAGTCAGTGTGCAAGCCTGTCTGAAGAGGTGTTGTCTCTGACTTGTTTGTTTCTGATGTAGATGAGTAGGTGTTACATTAAAGACATTCCCCGCTTCACTCACCCTGTCTCTGAGCTCCACTCAAACATGTCACTACATATTTCATCTCTGCATCTCCTGCATCTGTGTGTGTGTGTGTGTGCGTGTCAAAAAACTGAAAAGGGAAAGCCTCTTGCAGCCAAGCTGTTATCTAGAAAAAAATATGAGAGCAAGACACATGCACAGAAAAAGAACGACACACACATTCGACAAATTTCTGTCTGATCATGTTCACATTAATCCAGGCACAGACAAGAAGCTGCACTGATTCCCTCAAAATGACAGACACAGAGTACAGTTCGTAAAACACACAATGAAGAGGCAGCAAAATAAAACTTATTTTACATTTTAGTAGCTTCAAGAGTAACTTTTTCTCACTGTCAGACACAGTATCTTCGTGAGTCTCTCCAGGCAGCACCTTCTATTTGCGCTCAAATAGCCAATTCAGTAAGTGCAAACAAAGACTGTGACATATAGCATAGCTGACAACATACAAGGAGACTTTAAAACCCCATCTGACTGTTAAAAGACTCAACATACATTTTTACGTCTGCCTTTCGCAGCCATTGACAAGCAGAACACTTTCAGATAACAGCTGTTAAACACGTCAAACTGATGAATCAAGTTCAAATTTGCACCAGTCCTGCTCCTGGAAGTCAGGCACGTTTAAAATCATCTTGACGGTTTTGAAAGCTGGTTCGGGGCTCAATTGGAAGGTCGAAATTAAAAAGCCCCAACACACTCTGAAGGTAATGTATGTCGACGGTCCAAGGTGACCCACTCTATTTTCTGCAGACCAGTGCAGACTTTTGAAATGTTGAAAACCAGTCGTCATGGCCAAAACGAGCTTAAAATTGGGCTTCAAATCGTGTGATGTGTTCCAAGCTTCAAACAGAAAATCCATGCTTGAACAAATCTTAGTGACACGTTTTCCCTTTTCTTGTGGTACATGCAGGGAACAGCTAGTAGCAGTGACAGATAAACATTGACAGAGCTATCATCGAGCAGAAATAAACAGAAATACTAAACAGATGCTTATATTTGGTGTTTGTCTGTTTGTTAGTTTGTTAGTGAGCGACATTTGGTGGAAAGGTGGGCCAGGGAAGAACTGATCAGTTTTTGGTACATCTCCAGATCCAGTGGCACCACAGTGTGTCTAGTTACAGAGCACATAACTCCTGATATGAAGTATTATTCCTGGATTCTTTGTTTCAAGACAGGTTTATCAGTTGCTAAAACATTGGTTGGTCGTTATTTACAAAACCTCACATACAGTTTAGTTGTGACTGACTCTATTAAGTCTTGGTGACAGGTACGCTATAAGCTCTAAGCGATCCTGCGAAATGCGATGTCTTCTTGCCTTTGTGTGGAACCGCTGCCACATGATGGATTAAATGTCCATACAGCAGAGGTAACTGAGTGTTCTCCAAAAACCAAAGCTCTCTGAGGGCTCTCTAGCTTAATGAATGTTCTTCATTAATCTACTGCACTAATGAATCAGACAAACCCTGTCTCCTACAAGACATGTTTGTATACTACTTTTTTTTTTTTTTGGTCCAAATATTGTTTTAAGGAAACATAATTGCTGCCTGGATTATGTTGTTTGGCAAAGTTTTTACAAATGAACAATGTGCTGTATTACATTGCTTTTCCAATATTTAAGACCACAATCTTTCCCCTCTGTAAAAGCTCTGAGTGCCTGAACTTGATCATAACAAACATTAATCATGGTTTAGTTGCTGCACACAGACGCTGTAGGTAAACAAATGAAATATGTTGTCACTGTATGCTTTATACATTAAGAAAATACCTTTTGTGACTTGGCAGCTACATTCATTAAAACCATTTCCAAATAATGTTCATAAAGAAGTAATTCAGGCTGCATTAAGTTCTTAGGTTTGACTTGGTTGGATCATCCTTTTTGTTAAGACGTTGTGTGTTAATGTTTATAGTCAACCCATCCTCAAAACCTCAGAACCACCAGGCTGTTTGCCAGATATGGTACCTGATGCAGACTCGGCCAGTCAACGTCCCTGAGCTCAGCTCTTCTTTCTGTACTATGTTATCAACCATTATCTCCAGTGTTCTTGACTGAACTGTCTGTACTCCTATCATTCATCCAGTCAACTTTTCTGCTCAGTGTTCCACATCAACACAGAGAGACCAGAACTGAGAGTCTGGTACCATTCATCCTGATGCCAGTCCACTGGTGTTAGTCAGCGCAGCAGCAGGCAGAGTTAGACCAGCGTCTGCACGCAACGGGGACAGTGGAAATCTTTGGTGATGGATGGCAGCTGTGAATTCAGCAGAGGAAACATTTACATGCAAATAATAGCATCTGTCGGCCCGCTACTCACGCATGAGGCGCACAAACACGGGAATCCGTGCGCGCACGCAAACATCACATGACGCTCGGAGACAAACTACAAAACGCACGAGGAGAAATGTGACAAAACACACGCATGCACACAGCAGAGGTAATGAGATGATGTATGAGAGCTCTTAAGCCCCTATCCAGGGCCTCCTTTACTTCACTCTCCACTGGTTTGTCTGCCCTGTTGGTGTGTGTGTGGGTTCCTCTGTTTTCCTCCCTCCTCTCTTTCTCTACCTTTATGTCCCTCTCTCTCTTAGTGTTGGTGAGATATAATTGAAGTACTCAAAGCTGATGAAATTGTTTACACCCGTCCAGGGAAGAAGGATAGAAGCTGCTTTCCACAGTTCTGAGCTTTGTGTGTTTGAAATCAGGGGATTACTGTAAAAGAAAACCAACTTTGTCTCTAAGTTTTGTTTTAGGTTTTTTTTTCTCCAGAATGTTGAGCTTGTTGAGAAACTGATTTCAGGATTACAACTGGAAACAGAGTTTATACCTATCTGCCTTTCTATGCCAACAATTATAAAGCAGGTGAGCTAAAGTGACATTATCAGGTGCTGTGGATGTAACGCTGATGTTACTGTCATGTTGCTATCAGAAAGAATGAGTAACCACCAGGATTAATGTCAGCAGCCAGCCATCTAATTCTTCCTCCAGATGTCCGCTTAACGTTTTAAAGAACACCATCCCACCCATGGGACACTTCGGCCTTGCTAGTTCCACTTAAGTTGTGTTTTTATTTATACCAAACTCAATCTTCACACAACTTTGACATATTATAGTCTGTTTGAAAGCTGTAAATCTCCCAATTCTATCTGTGAAAAGCATTTTAGGATCCCTATATCACTGCAACAGCTGTCAGCATAAAATTGGTTCAGACTTGTGGCTATGGCTCCAAATTGTTTTCCGCACACGAGTAGTACTACAGGCCTTATATCCCATTTTCATGGCCACAAAATTGGTGGGGCAAAAAGAAACGCCTTACATATCAACCGTGTTTGTACCTCTTCAACTTTGGTTCAGTATCTTTTATACACATTCTGACTTTTTGGTTGTAAAATGTAAAAAGTAACCTTTCAGGAGAGACCAGGTCGATGACTGCAATCAGAAGGGCTGAAGAACCGTAACCTTTGTATTTTTTTAGGCTTGTGCACAAAAAAACGGGGGTGTCTGATAACAGGTTAAGAAATGTCACTGCATTATCCAATGTTATTATCCAAGTATCCAATGTTTTAGGTTCTCTCAAGCTAAACCCAAATAATGAACAGTATTTTCAGCTGCTCTACGGTGGAGAAAACATGTAGCTGTGGTAATTTTAGGTGAACAGGAATGACAGAGAGAGACAGCTGTGCAGCTTGAACAGACAGAATTTAGAAATGACAAATGGATTCACTGAAGAAAAGTCAGTGTGTTATTGTATAACTGCAGAGCAGGGTGACACAGACACTGTGAGTGTGAACATGTAAATACTGTCTTTTCCATAGATGAAAATGGCACCTGTAACCATGGCAACTGTACACAACAAAGATGGCTGTAGCCTTGAAGTGCTTAGAATATATAAAAATGTAAAGTGCATGACAAAAATGAGGCAACACTTGGACTAAAAGTCATGAACATCTAATGGGTTATGAGATGATTAACCAGAAAGGAAAGAACTGCTCAAATTCTGTAAACTTTGCATCTTTTTTTCCTGGAAAATACGAGATAATTCTGCCACATCTGGCCTCCCAACAGTTATTCATGAGAATCAGTCTGAGAGGTTTAAAGGAGAAAAAAAAAAATCACTGTTTGGTTGAAGTGCTCTCAACTCAGAGACACCTTCAACCTGTGATGAGGTGTGGCAAGCAGACACTGCTTCACTTTGAGGAGTCACTTGAAAAAATAAAAAATAAATAAAAAAAAGTTGGGAATCATTGTGTTAGTGTCAGAGAGCCTGTTTAAAGAGGGGTCGTAGCGTAATGGAGGACAAGAATTGTCTCATCTTGGGTTGGATTGTGCAGGTTAACATGTTATTTGAGTGCTGTTGAGACATGACTCTGGCTCTCCTGACTGCTTCACCAGCGTTTTAACATGATGAAACAGCATGAGTTGATCTGAACTGGGTCTGATATTTAGTATCTTTGGTAACTCATGGCCTGAATCATGTTTAGGTGTGATGTGGTTACCCTGATAATCAGACTACTGTCTATGTTAACAACTGACATTCACAGAGCAACAACAATATGCTTCAACAGCGGCTGGCGTGGAGCTCTGAAAAACAAATGACTTTGGCAAAACAGATCAGCTTCTGGTGAGAAAAGGGTGAATATGGTCATATCAGTTCAACACAAGACAATGCCCACTTTCAAAGTAACAGTGTACCCCGAAATGAAAATTCACTCATTATCTATTCACTCCAATTTAAAGGGCCTCCAAACACACAGCCACTTATCCCGTGCAGCACCACTACAGGTAGTGTAGGTCATAGTTTTTACTTAAATCAGAAAAACTTTACTGATTCCTACAGGGAAATTAATTTTACTTCAACTTTCTCCAAACAGCTTCAACAGCACTGTCCAAAAGTTATGTTGCCTAGTGACTGCACTCTGGGTTACATACAGGATATTATTTATGATCATACTCATGGAAGAATGCTGAGATAGGGCCGTAGGGATTAACGACCCATTTGTCTGGTGATCCTACAAACCTTAAACATCTCTGACATTTGGGTGACTCCATAACGGCTGAATTTCCCTTTTTCCTTCTGAGGTGAGCGGTTACTTCAGCGCAGGCTAACACATGATTGTGAGAATATTCAGATAAGTCTGCAGGGACAAATTACCTGAACTGTTTTATGGAAATTTATTTGGTGGCGTGACCTTGTTTGCTGAACAAGGTCAGCCCTTAACACTATACTGCTACTATACAGCTACATATCCATTGGCACATACCTGCAGTCTCTCACACACATACATAAACAAGCACTGCTGCATGCATTCAGAGCTGTGAAAAAGTATTGGCCTGCTTCCTGACTTCAATTATTTTTATACACATTTACATATAAATATCTTACGTTAAACTGTTTCAGATCTTAAAACTAATTTTAAAATAAAAATACAGACTGTTTTTTTTTCAATGATAAGTTTAATTATTGGAGCAAATAAGTTAATCAACACCAACTGTGCTTGTGTGGGAAAAAAAAAAAAAAAGTATATGCCCCTGTCATCATTAAATCCTACCAAACTTCATTGATAATTGGGTTCAGCTGCAGTAAACAAACCCAGGCCTGATTACAGCCAGCCCTGTTCAATCTACTCATCATTAAAACAGAACTTTTCCAGCAGTGTGAAGTTGGCTAAAAGGTCTTAACAAGCAGCGAACTATGTCACGATCAAAGGAAATTGCAGGGGTGATGAAGAGGAAGGTGGCTGAAATATATTAGTCTAAAAAGGGTTACAAAGCCACTTTTAAGGCTCTGGGACTCCAAAGATCTGAGACACCGAGAGACAAAACCTCCAAATGGAGGAAACTCGGCACGGTAGTGAACCCAAGAGCACACTCAAACATTTTGGGTGAAAGTGGAACTGTTTGGAAGGCAGCTTATCACGAGCCATAGTTAGGTGATTAGGACGGGAGCGAAGGAGGAAGTCAGGTCACGTAGTATATAGTGAAAGTGTGAGTTAGGAGGAGATTGGGTTGATTACAGTCAGAGCCCTGGATGCTGCTGTAGGGGCGCTATTTGAGGAGATGCTCCTCTGGGTCATATCAGAGCACAGGGATAAATGACCTACATGCTTGCTCCAAATTGGAAGACTTGTTAAGAGCATCATATGTACAGTCAAGCATGGTGGTGGCGGTGTGATGGCGAGCACATGCCTTCAGGGTCTCTGCGACTCGACATAATTGAGGGAAACATGAATTCTGCTCTCTACCATAAAATTCTGAGGGAGGATGTCCGGTCAGCGGCTCGTGATTTGAAGCTCAAGTGCAACAGGGCTACACACCAAGACAATGATCCAGAGTGCAACATAAAGTCCAGCTCTGAATGGGTCAAAATGAAGGTTTTGGAGTGGCCTAGTCAAAAGTCCTGACGTTAAACTCATTGAGATTGTGTGGCAGGAACTCAAACAGGTGGTTCATGTTTGAAAACCCTCCAGTGAGGCTGAATTAAAACAGTCCTGCATAGAGGAGTGGGCTAAATTCCACCACAGTGCTGTGGAAGACTGATCTCGTGTTCAGCTGCTAAGGCAAAGCAGCTACTAGGCTTCGGGGGGCAATTACTTTTTCATATGGGAGGGAGGTGTTCAGTAAGTTATTTGCTTTAATAAATAACATTATCATTTAAAAACTGTCTTGTTGTGCTTACTCAGGTTGCCTTTGTTTTATTTAAAATTTAATGTGAAGACCTGAGACCATTTAGTATGAGATTTATACAAAAGCAGAAGAAATCAGGAGAGGTGCAAATGTTTTTTCATGGCACAAATACACCCAAAGTACCAACATTTATGTTCCTTCAATATCTGGTCCCTTAATTTTACACATCCACACATAAACTTGCATTGACAGAAAACCACATGCAGGTTCTGTATTAGACCTCCTCAGATAAATCCTCCACCTCCTGCACTCTAAACAGTCTACAGGGACAGACAGGAGAAGAATTGCGGAGCCTCTACCCAGGTGTGATGAATTGACTTCTCTGAGCATCAGCTTTACCCCTGACCTTTGCTAAAGAGATCTCACACGGCCTCTTGTCTTTTTCTTGGTGTCTAAATTGTGCGTGTGCATGTACGCGCACACACCTTCTGTCTGTTGGCAAAGCAATCTCACACATCCACAACCAGCAACCTTCTCTCCAATTAGATCTCCCCCTGTCTTACTGTGCATCATTTCAGCTGATGTTTCTCCTCTCTGCTTTGCATATAAATTGCTAAAAACGGTTTCATGATGTCTGTCAAACTGCAGTACTCAAACGCTGGAGACAGACACCAACAATGGAGGAACAGACCATAAAAAGACTACAACAAGACGGAGAATGAACACATGCATTACTAATTGCATGTGTGTGTATGCTGCAGCGGAGACTGTGATTCCTGACAAAGTACTTTTAAAACAAATCTTTCTGTGGCACATTAACGACCCGTGATCCACGGCGTGTGTGTCAATACAGCAATCAAGTGGCTAGTAATTCACCTTTTTACTGATTTGTTTGGAACAATAAAGGTCTACTTTACAAAAAAATAACAATTCTTTCAACATGGGGAACAACAATAGAAGCCTGATAATGCTTGAAAAGGTGGTGTTTACTGTGATTACGAGTGAGAGGATGACATGACCAGTGTTTTCATCAGTGAAATAGCTGCTTCTTGGGGAAAAGGTCACCAATTGTGTTTTGGTACAATGCCTGTATTTCAGTGGAGACTGTGAACATAAGAACAATCAAGTGTTAATCTTACAGGTTTGTTTTTTTTTTTTTTGAGAGAGAGAGAAAAGAGCTCACTGGTGCCAGAATAGGGGGGGACAATGAGATTCTTTGTCTCCCTGCTTTCAGGTTTTATGGTAATAAAGTGGTGAAGCTACTGTGTCTCTGCCTCACTGTATTGATGTCCAATGCCACAGGTGAGTGGAGTTTCTCAAGTTTTAAGACCTGCATCCAACCTACAATGGCAGAGAAACAGATTAACAACTTTTCTTCTTGTTCTTGAATATTCATAAAGACCCGGCTGATGAACTGGACATGAACAAAGTGTTATGTACTTTTTGCTTTGGAAGTGAGAGGTGCTAACTTCGCTCTGCTGCGGTGCTGTCAGCTCGTATGTTAGTGGACATATTGGATGTAAAGTTTTGATCAGCAGGATCCAGGACGTTCCTTTTGAGTCGGCACCCACTCGTCCTTAATTTCTAATGTAATGAAAGTGTTTCTCAGAGGAGCATCACGCACAGAAGACGGACTGCTGCGCAAAAAGAAGAAAAACAAGCCGCAACTATTTTGATCTGGAAGAGCCCTGCTGAGATAGAAAGGAAGCTGACATGAAAAAGTTCACTTCCCCATTACATCATCCAAAGCTGGTTGCCCTCCGTGACTACGTGGTTTTTTAACATAACCGTGTAAAAATATTTTCTTTAAATTTGGAAGACTGCAACGCACATACATTTAGACAGAGGTGTTGATAAAGATCTATGGTAGTTTGTGTTGCTGTTCCTTCACATATAGAAATGAGGTGCACAGAATATAAGCATAAGAAGCTTTCAAATTAACAACACCTCAGTGTAAAGGCTCAAAATGTACCACAGAAATAAGTCAGCGCAGAAGCTCTCAAATCTGCCACAGGTCCGCGTTCAGCAGGTGATGAAGAAGCTGCTGTAACTGTTATTTTCTCACAGTTTTTTAAAAACATAAACTGAGAAAATATAATGGGCTAATTAGATAACTTTTGTGGTGTTGATATTGTTGGTATAACGGGCAGATATGAGAGTGGCATCGATGTTTTCATCTAACTCTCGGCAAGACAGAGAATTATATTATATTCCCCAAATATTTCCCAAAAGGTCAAACTGTTCCCTTTACATAATATTCATTTTGAGACTGCAACACATCGCCAGGTGTTTCTATTTTTCAGTTTCCTCAGAGAATGTGTATCGTGCCTTAATTTTCAAGACTGAACTTGACTTGTTTGTTCAACTCGTTCTACTGCTTAACCCCAGCATTAAGGTTTGCCTGCCTGCTCTGTTTCATGGTACACGCTGCTTTTTAACATTAGGACAGTCAGTTCTCTACAGTCTAATGAGTGCTTCACAAATCAAATTGCTGGCCATTTTTTAACATGCTGTATGTGCTGTACATATAAGCGGAGAACATACACACACATACAAGTGTAGTAAGAAGATCAAATCTTAGATGCCTCTTCGGAACACATGAACACATGCACAGATATAAAGCTTCAATAATTAAGTGGCTAATCACAGAAAATAGAGAAGAATAATCTCTCTGCTATTTACTGTTGACATCGTTGTGAACATGAAAGCCAGGACTGACACACACATGCACAGAGGGAGAGAGAGAGAATGATGTTTTCTTGTTTTGCAGCTTTCACCCTCTCATTTTCATGCTGTTTTATTCGGACTCATCAAGAATTCTGTCAGAAGTCGTCTTTGAAGACTTTGGCTCAGTACCATGCTCTCTTGTCCTGGTTTTGTTGATATTTTTCTTTCTAAATGTTAATTTGATGCTTGTGTGTGTGTGTGTGTGTGTGTGTGTGTGTGTGTGTGTGTGTGTGTGTGTGTGTGTGTGTGTGTGTGTGTGTTTGTGGAGTCCTCAGGGTGGTGTTTACAAATAAAGCCTGAAGCTGCCTGACAACAGTCGTCATGATGCTCCAGCACTAATTAACTAATTAAAACATAAACAGAGGAAAACAGAGAGCGTGGCGAGTGGAAATACTGACTGACAGACTGCGGGTTGCCGTCTGTAGCCAACTGAAAGTTTGCAGAATAAACTCAGACACACACCTGCTGCTCTGTACCATCAAACCAGCCGGGTACAGTTTTTGCTTGTTTACTAAACTCATGATTCTTCTATTGTGACACAATGTTTTTTTTTAAGCATTTAGCATTTTGCATTTCCTGTAAGTGGCACTTTTGGCCTCAGCGACCGCTGTTCAGCAAGTTACACAGTTCCCCTTTAAAGTATCAGTTGTTCTGGTCCAGACAAATGCAGCAATAAAACTGTGGTTACCGCTCTAAAGTCGTCCTGTGATGTGATTACATCTAATCCACCAGTCATGACTGACAGCGATCATGGCAGTCCTTAAAATTAGCTGGAAATTGCATCTTGTATCACCTCCTGACTTGTGCCATTTTGAGTCACGGTTACATGTTGTGTTACAGTTCCTCAGGTAAAAAAAAAAAAAGGGGGGGGCTTTTCTGGAGTCTCTACGGTTGTAATAACTCTTGTCTTTGCCATTGTTTCAGACACACACACACACACACACACATCAAAGTTTTGGGATGTTCAGTCGGCAGAGGAACAACTGACTCAACTTGCTAAGGTAACACAGGTGCAGGTAACAGGAGCAGATACAGTTTGTAAAGCAAAGTAACTTCTAACAAAGATAAGAGAAAATATCAGTTGCATCTTTTACAAACACAGACATGATTTCATAACTTCCAGTCTTTCACAACTCCCTCCAGCAAACTTATCATGCCAGCAGCAGGGGTCTATCTCTTGATATAATATCAGAGTCCTTTCATTTGTTTGCTTGATTCCCCTGACAGAAACTGAGAGAATACCAATCTTTTTCAAAAATGTGAAAGCTCTGCACATACTTACACCTGCCTATTAACATGCACCCCGGGATTTTAAATTATAATTATAGTGTCTGCATAAAAATACAGGTGTAAATACATCCAATATGCTCAGAGTTTGTCATATTTTGACAGCTCAAACATGCGGAGGTGGCTAAGGAACGACGAGGTGTGACTGCAGTGTTCAGTCTCCATTAAAATACTCCGCACTAGTGAGGAATAAGAATAGATTTTTTTGAGAAGCATAATGATACAGAACAATTAGGTTACACAAAGCAGTACCTCATGAGGATGTTGGGTAAACTTCTGGCTGTGGATACAATCCTACATCAGATCTATCCCAAAAAAAAGCGAGTCACTGAATAAAATGTGACATAAAACCTGTTTTTGTTCTTCATTCATCGGAGCCACAGTGAAGAATACATGACTAAAACAGAACATCACGTGCTAAATGATTAAAGCCATGATTATCTAAGAGGTTTTGCCTCCAGTCACTGGCTACTGATCTTCTACAAATGATTTTATTTATGTACCAGGTGTATCCAGGGTGACCTGAACACACAAAATATAACTACAAACTTCTGGTTGGCTTTTAATTTTTTTCAAAATAAGACCATAGATTGATTTGACCATAACAAATAAACAATGTATGTATGTATATGTATGCACACACAGTGGCGATGCACCACACTTTCCTGCTGTTAGTCCCACTGACTGTCCGTGGTGATAACATGAACATAAACAAAAAACATAAAAAACATAAAAAAAAAAACTCAACAAGAAAACTCAACAGGGGCCCTCTAAGTGAAATCAATGTGATCTTCCCTAAGGCTCTCACATTTTCCAGAAATCAGGTTTGAACAAATTTGAACTGACATATAATTCATTTGAACCAATTTGATCGCAGTTCACATACTGTACAGCACCACCCTCTCAATATAGCTTTTATATTTTTACATGTAGTATCATACAACTGATCCGCACATCCTCACACTAAGGACAAACCCCTGTATTCAAATATCATCGAACATGCTCAAAATATAAAATAAAAGTAGAGAAAAAAGTCTCCCCACACAGTCCATAGCTGTTCTGGAGCTCTCGGCTGTAACACATGATCTTCACCAGCGAGTGGAGAGGATTTTTCAGGTGTGACCTAAACAAAATGGAGATTTGCACATCTGCAGTTCCATTACAGCTGGACATCTGTTCATGAAGATATGACTGAAAACTTCAGAACAACAGAGATGAACTTTCTCTACTGCTGTTTCCAAGAACGAGTCTGAACTCTGAGCTTCAGATAGAATGAAATAATGAATCCTGGGGAATGGAACTTGAGTGATATTCTTTAATCTTTTCCAGTTTTCACACTCGTTAACAAGTGACTGTGAAACACTAATTGATGAGCATGTGCCTTTTGGAAACACTCTCAGTCTTTCACACTTGACATCAAGGGTGAATTTCTTGTGAGGCAGCTGGTGTTATTCTCATAGCACGGGATTTCAAATTGTAAATAGTTTACTTTTTTAATGAGAACGATTTGAATTCTGGGTGGTCACAACTGGTCTGCATGAGTGTCTGGAGAGTTAAGATCATCCCTGAAGATAATCACTTAAGACCGGCCTGAAATTGGGTCGCTTTTGTGATTATCAGCAGGCAAATTGGGTTCAAGATCGACCTGCTGATCCTCAAGTGTGTGACCGGCAATAAAGATAGGTGTAAAGAGACCCTTAATTTGCATTTGTAACAAAATACTTTTAGCCACTTTACTGCAAAGCACACTGATTTCAAGTTAGGGGTTAACATTTGCCTGATTTCCAGTTATTTCATATCCTGAATATCAAGTATGGAGCCAAAGCGATTAGTTGATTAATCGTTTAGTCGACAGAAAAATAATCTGCAGTTATTCTGATAGCTGAGTAATCATTTGTTGTTTTTATTCAAACAATAGTGAAAAAATGCCATAAATTAGCAGACATCAGCCTCTCAGAAGAAAAATATTTGCTGCTTTTCTCTGTCATTTATCATTGTAAAATGAATATTTGGGGGTTTTTAGACTTTTGTCTTTGACATTTGTAGACATCACCTTCAACTTGGCAAAGTTTTTTGACAGTTATTTTTTGGCGTTTCACAGACTAAACAATTTGTTGAAAAAATATTCAGTAGATGAATTATGAAAATAATCATCAGCTTCAGTTCTAATATAATATTTATCTTGTAACTGAATATTTTTTGCATGTTCATTTAAAAAATATATGTCTGTGTGTCAGAGAGTTACACAATATTAACTCAGTCTCTCTCAGTTCTCACAGGTTCATTCGCTGACATGTCTGTGTCTGAGGTGTTTATGCATCAGTGTGTGTGTGTGTGTGTGTGTGTGTGTGTGTGTGTGTGTAGTCTGGTTGGCGACAGACACCAATAACAGACATGTGGGTCAGGGACGGGTGTGTTTTGGTTACTTGGACAGCGGCTTTGTGTGTGTTCAGTCATGCAGGAAAGCTGAAGCCTTTGCAGAGCAGACAGGAGAAAGAGGTCATATGTATGTTAATATGTGGCACACAGTTGCACACAAACAGGCGCACACACACTGAATACCTCAACAATATATACAAAGAACGCTCTTATGGTGTTATTAACGGGGAGCACTGGGCTGTCAGAGACCAGAAGTTTGCAGGAGAAAAGTGAAAGCTGACTTGTTCAGCTCTGTCACAAACAAAAGTGTCAGAGCTGTTAATGAAAACAAATACCATCACGTTTCATAAATAACATCCGTACAAACACACTGCCACATACATACAGTATTTAGAGCGACATGCACACGAATGTGCACAGCACGCAGCCACATTAGTCCACCGTTTCTGAGCTGATGTGTGTGAGAACGTCTTTCATGGCCAACTGTGGAGGGTAAATTAAAATTTGCATAAATTGTGTTATTAATGCAAAATTTCATTGACAGAATACACTGGTTATGTACGGGGTGTTTATCAGGTTGGCACAGCACATGTTGTTGTTCCATGTCCACAGACAAATTGAATTGCTCTCTGTAGAGCTACTCCTGCCTGGAATATGCAGCATAAGAGATTTAAACACAGAAACAAAACTGATAGGACTGCATATGGATGATACCTGATTCAGCTATTATTCTGGGGTTTTTTGAAAGGAAGTTTAGCTTCTGTCCGAGCAAAGTTCATGGAACATTTAAGATTTCAGTTCATTTTTTTATGCCACATCGGTATTGAGCCAAGAAATAAAACTTCAGTTTGGCTGCAGAAGTAGTCAAAAGGAGTCAAATAACAAACACAAGATAACTGTACATTAATATTTGATTTAAAAAAAAAAACTCTAAAATGTGACAAAGATATTTAGATCTTATACTTTGTCATGTTCTGAATTTGAAGCTTCAAGAATATCTTGTGAATTTTCAGTTAACACAGCGCTGACAAACTTTCTGATGCATGAATTTGTTTACCCACACACCTGCCCACCAGGTGTACAACACCACAAACAGCATTTAATTTACTGTTCATTTTTGACCGTTTGTTATTTAGCTTTTCATTTTGTCATGACTATTATTTTTTTTCCCAACTTTTAATTGCAAAAACCAACAAATCCTCACAGTGAAATGACCAAAGTGTCGGCTATTTTCATCACTGTCTTCCTAATTAACCACAGAAAAAATGCTCTGCCCACTTTTTAGTGTTTGCAATTAAAACTACGTGGTTAAGATTTGGAACGATCACGGTCATGGTTCAAACAAATCAATCAACAACTGTGTACACAATCTATCTCAGAGAGACTTTTCCTTCTTTTTGCTTTTCCATCATTATTGGCATAACAACCAGAGGTCACATGTCAGAAAAAGAAAAAAACAAAAACACAAGAAGTTTTGAGTATTTGAATAAACCACCAGTGCTGTCATTTTTCTGTGTCCTGCTTTTTCTTGGTCCACTGGTCGTGTGTGATCTCTGAATTGCTTCATATTAGTTTACACAGACCTCAGGAAGTCTAGCGAGCACTTTGTGGAAGCTTATGTGGATCAGAATAAAGAACAAAGAACAAAAAGTGACACTGACACTGCAAAAAAAAAAAATTAAAAGATCCACACACACACTCATTCAAATATCAGACCAACTCATACAAACACATACAGCGTCTGATAGCTGCCTTGTAATCCAGGATTAGTCAGATTAAAATCTATACCTCTGCCTATGTGTGTTAAGCGATTAAAGCCAGACAGGCCTATTTACAGAGAAGAAAAGATGATCAAATCAACAGGCTTGTCCTGGAGTGACAGCTGCAAGAGATAGACTGTGGAGAAGAGCAAATTATTTGTTCAAGCGCTAAAGTCTCTTGTTCTTTGATGGAAAACTGGTGTTTGCTCATCTAGTGAGAGGGAGGAGGAGGAGGAGGTGGAGGAAGAGGAGGAGGAAGAGGAGTGGAGACAGAAATGTAATGAAACTAAAGAAAAAGATGGCGGAGAAGAGCGTTCTGTGCGGCGACTGATAGAACCTGGATGAATGACAAAGAGTTGTAATTAATAAACTCAAAGGATAATCAGGAGCCAGCATGTGCACGTACTTGGACATGCAGGCTTTGCTTTCTCTGCCTCACACACACACACACACACACACACACACACACACACACACACACACACACACACACACACACACACACACACAATGAGGCGGAGTATATCGCTCCACACAGCCAAGGACCACAGGCTGCTGTGGTGTGATGGAGGAGCTGAGAACAAACATAAAATGAGGGAGCACCTAATGAAGATTTTAAATGAGGAAATTTCTGTGAAAATATGATAACCCTCCCTCCTCACCCACTGCGTCCCTCCCAGCTCTGATGCCAATACTTCTTCATTACCTGCTCTCCCACCCCTCCCCTACTCCCCTCCTCTCCCTCTTTCTGTGTGCTGCACACCATAAACCCTTGCATTATTTTAATTAGGATTTGTACACTGTAACACTTTAATTTTCGCTTCCTTATTTTCCCCAGAAATCTGTTTTATTAGTTATCAAACCATTCCAGGCCAAACCCATAATTACACTCAGTCCCAGGGGGAATTGTATGTATGTGTGCGCATGATGGGATTTATCTAAACTTGTGAGGACTTACGAGAAACCCTTACATCACATAGTCTTTGCCAATCCTCCTAGAGAAAACAGCAGATTTTAGAGATAAAGACTTGGGGTTGAGGTTAATTTTACAAGGTTAAATTTAGGATGGTAGTAAGGGTAATGAATGAATGTGAGTCATTTCAAGGCACTCTAAAGTATGTGTGCGTGAGTGTGTGTTATAAATTCATTGTTTGGATAAAAGGGCGAGAGGTTATGTTATTTACCTGTAGTAATTGGTTTTCCCAAATGGCAGTTTTCCTCATTACACACACTCAAACACACACACACTAATGCACATACACATGCACACAGTAGTGATGGTTAAGACAATACAGATGCTATTTCAGATGGTGGAGGCACAAAGTCAACACACTTACCACTCACGTACATGTGTGTGTGTGTGTGTGTATGTGTGTGTGTGTGTGTGTGGCGAGCAGTGTTTTAGTGACACATTGCTGTAGAAAAGAATTACTCAAGCAAACAGGCTCAGACCCATTATTGAAAAATCCTAATCTCTTTGGTCTGTGCTCAAAATTATCTCAAGTGAATATTGATGGATGGAAAGATGGAGGAATTTTGGTGTGTGTGCGTGTGTGTGTGTGTGTGTGTGAGGAGCCAGCTGTTCCATCTCTCCTTCTCTGAGGTGAAAATAAAACTGTCACTTGTCCATCTCACCTTCTGTTTCTCCTTCATGTGTCTTTCCTCCCATCTCCCTGCGCTCATTCACCCCTGGTTCACCCCTGGTTCACCCCTGGTTCACCCCCCTGTGATCCACGTTCTCCTCCCCATGTGTCTCCACGCGTCTCTCCGTGTTAACTCATGCTGCACTGACCTGAAGGTTAGAAAAACAAGATTCTCAATTTTCTGGATTAACCAAGAAAGTGTGAGAGGATGAGGGTGATGAATTCATTGCGTTCACATGCTGCCAAACACTGCAAACCAAAGAACATTTTCTAGTGAAATACAAAACTAGAAAACGGGTCACATTTAGACATGATCACTTTTGTCTGACCAGTTTTTCTCAGGGTGCGACAGCCCCACATCAGCAAGTTCAAATCTTCTTTCAGTTTGTCACCACATGATATATGTAAGTAAAGTTATGTTGCTGTAAATAAAACATTAAAACATGCTCAGTGACGAATAAACACAGTTAACACAGTCAGGGAGATATCAAACGTGCACATGCCCACACTGTCCTGGGAAGAGGTTTAATCAGTCAAACTACGTGAAACCTACGAGGATTTAAGTATCATTCCTGCAGGTGTGCTAACCTTTCAGTGCACCTTTAAACTGCACACGGAGACATAAGAAAGCCAATCATGAGATTGTCTCGCTTCAAAAAAAAAATGTCTCACTCAAAATTACCCCCAATCCGAGCTATTCCTTGAAAAGGCCATTGTGTAAGAGGCCCATCATTAAGGCCCATTTAATATTAAAGGCCCTGCACACCCAGGTGTTTTCAATCCTTCTGGCTGATTAGACCTCAGCTCAGGTTGATGTGTGGCGGTGCTATGCTGGAGATTACCTGAGGTTAAAGAAACTCTATTGTGTCAGAAATCACACCCTAATTACTATATAGTGTACTATAGTTACTGTCGGCTATTTTATTTGAGTGCCTTATATCCAAGTGTGAAATTTATGCTCTATAGTGCCCTAAAAACCCCCTGTAAAAACTAACAAGCAGCCAAAGGTATGTACACGACTTTCTGCTAATAATCCTATAAAGCAATGTGACACATTTATAAGTCGTACAACTCTGCATCTGTGTGTGTCAACACAAAATGTAGATGATCCATCAGTGTCCAAAATCTCAATTTGCTGCCCCCTATAGAGTAAACTATTAAGTGTCCATTATATAAGGAGCAGTGAATGAGTGAACAGGGGAGTGATTTACGACACCGTGCAGCAACACTGATGCAACAGTTACGGTAAAGTCACATTACTTTTCCATTCGACAACATTTCCCTGCACCCTGCCCTGAAAAAAACAGGGACATGACGTCCTGGCTCTGATGTGGTGTAATAGATAAATATTGATCAGAGCGATCGGGCTATAAAATGTAAAAATTATAATACTTTTTTTTTTTTAAATTAAAAATAGATATTTTTTCCCATTACTCATCATCCTCTTCCTTTTCCACTTTTTCATAATTATGATTTAAATGATAACACATGGACACAGCACAATTTAAAAACCATTAACCCCCAAGTCTGACCTATTCTTTAAAAGGCTGTTATGTACATTTGAAGTGTGAACAACATCTTTACATTCAAGGCCCTGCACACAGGTGTTCTCACTCATTCTGGCTCATTAGACGTCTGCTTGGGCTGACGTTTGGTGAAGCTATACTGGGAATGTTGTGATGACACCAAAGTCCATGAACTAACAGGCTTCACATCACATGTTTTGACTGCTCATAGCAGGAAAAGCACAGGTGGAAGCAATATCATGATGATGAGTCTGTTCCTGTGTCTCTCTGTAAACACAAAAAATATATATATATAACTTTTTTCTCACTGCAGACGTTTTGACTTGTCGTAGCAAGAAAAGCACAGGTGAAACAGATTTAAGTCAACTGTTACCGTTAGCCAGTGTGCACAATACGAAACTAAATGAAATGCAGTCGCTTTAAATGTTATCAAGGAAACATGTGCTCCTCCTGCAGTGGTCTGCCAAACTGTCTGCTGTGAAAAAGGTCTATACCAGGGCTCTGCGATTTAAAAGACACAAATGAAATGCAGACATAGTTAATGGGATTGGTTACATCTGTGTTTCACAGGTTTTAAGTCTGCAGTGAAATGGGTCTCTATCTGCTTCAAACTAAATGCTTGTCGGATCATCTAACAGTACCTGAAATTGTGTTTGAATTATGGTGGAGCCGGGGGGGCTTAGCTCCCTCAAATGAGACCTGAGCCCCTCTGGAAGTGTAACAGACTGGTGAAACACATTTAATTACAGACGCTGCCTAAGCCCCAGTTTGTGCTTCTCATGTATTAGCATACGTTCAGGTCACAGAGGTAACCATTGGTTTCCTCTAAGAGATAATTAACCGGCAGTGCTAGAAAAACTCAGAAGGTCATTTGAATATACTTGCTGCTGTTCTGGGGATATTTTCACAATCCTCAAAGACTCTTCAACCAACCAGAGAGAAAAGGTTGTTACCCGTGCAAAACAGGACAGTAACCAGCCTCGTTGTCTATCATTCACTCTGTGTTTATCAGCTCTGCTGTCACTCTTCACTCTGAACTGTGCAGTGATCACCTTCACTTATGGTTTTGTGCCAAACTTCACAGAATACTTCACTTTAAACACTGAGGGCTCTTGTCTTAATAATCTAAGCAGAAGGTCTGAAGTACATGGATCGTGGAGGAGGTGTCCAAATCCACTTTTGTTGGTTTGGAAAGAGCTTGCGGGTTCAGGCACATGGTTTAGAGGGGTTGTACAACGCCTTGTCTTCATTGATCATGGGTGTATTTTCGGCATAACATTCAATAAACCAATCAGAGCATCATCTCCCATTTACTTTAAAAGCCAGGTGTGCTGGCACGTTGGTGGATTGCTATTACAATGGCATATCTGAAAGTTAGTAAGAATATTTTGCATGTCTGTGCAATGCTACATGTAACAAGCAGAGTGTATGCACATTGTGCACTGGCCTTTGTAAACGCACACTACTATCTTGATAAGGTGACATTCACTTCAGAGCAGGTTCTCTGGTTGGCCAATCACGCACTCGCTGTTTGCTGCCTCAAGATATCAATGTGCCAACAATGCAGCTGACCACACCTCATTTTAAGACCAACACCCCAGTTGGCGCTCAGATGGGCACAAGTGCATCTGAGGAGAAAATGTCAACTGCATCGGTCTGAAACCAAAGGAAAGACCAGTCTTCACATTCTACGTTTATCACAAATGTTGTGTGCAGTTGGTCCATTAACCCTTTATGGGCTACAGAAGCAAAAAAAAGCAGTGCCCAGGTCAGTGCCTCTGATTTTATAACCCCTACCAGTGACGAGTGCAGCATGATTGATCCTGACATGTGCAGGGTATACACGCATGTCCATGCATGAAAAGAAACAGCCTCCCGAAAGCCACAGCGTAATTCAGACGCTTGTCTGAAACCCTCTTTCTGATGGCGTAATGAAAGGGGGGGGTGCATCCAACTTTTTTTTTCTCCAAACTTCCCGGAGCAGACAGCCACTTAATGGTCACTTATGGCAGCAATTGATGTGTCAGAGTGAGGCAGGACCTGAACTTCTCTCGCAAGCTCCTTCCTTTTTTTTTTAAATTCACAATACTCAATATATTTTGTGCACAACTGAATTCAACATCATGAATATCTTCAAAAGAGAGACGCACGGTCTGAAAAGCATGTGCCATTAACCCAGATGTACGACTCATCACTCTGAGCCTCCACAGCACAGAATATTTAGAGAGAGACCGAAGCGGCTGAAAAAATAAGTCGCATGACCCAGTTTATTTGAAGTATACTGAGGCCTAAAGAATGATAAAGGTGGATTTGGCCCTGCCCCAACAGGTGCAACAAAACTAATAAGAGCCTGATGGAGATTTCAAACAAGCACAGTGATGTCTACAAAGTCCTGAAAAGAGATCTAATCAGTCAAATTAAGTGGAAACACCTGCGTGAGTGAACCAAAGGGTGTACAGGGGCTTTAAATTTAGCAGTCTTTGCTTACTTTTTTTTGTCCCCCATCTTTCACTTTTGTGTGCTGTCTTAGTCAGTGGGGAAAACAAGCCGCCTCTGCTTTACCGAGCTCCTTTTCTGAGTTCCAGCCTGTTAATCAATCCACACTACCCTGCCTTTTCTTTCACTGACTCCTAATGGTGGGACAACTATCTCCTCTCACCAATCAAGTGTGCAAAGTGACTCTCCATTTCTAAAATATCTTATTTCCTAAGAAACACTTGACATCACCATCTCCCCACCTAATCATATTTTCTTTGTTCTCCTTTTCATTTACTTTCTTATAAAAAATCTTTCGTCTTTCTTTCCGAGCACTTCAGCCTTACAGGACTGCTATAGAGCCACAGAGAAAATTGCATGGTAACAGCGCAAGGCTCAACCTTGCATTCCTGATTTTTACTTGCTTATTATTTCAGTCATATAGGAGCCGCAGCTCACTCTACTGTTCCATCCAGGCTAAATCAGTCTGAAAGAGTGGCAGCTAAATGCCTCAAGTGTAAAATGGAAAACGCTGGCTTGCAAACAGGAAAAAGCTGGTGGGTGGCGAGGTGTTGAAATACAGTGTTCGCCTGTATTAATATGAGGAGCCAGCCAGAGCCTGGGCTCCACGGTGAGCAATCGATGGACCTGCACCTGCAGGCAACCTGGAAAACTCTTCAAGGCTTGGTTTGAAAGTTTGAATCTTTGATTATCATTATCGTTACAGTGACGAAGTACAGGCATGAATGACAGAGATTTTATAGCCACTGCCTGAAATAAAACCATAGATGAATTAAGTTACAGCTCCAACTAATTATTGTCATTAGTAGTTCATCTGTACATTATTTTGTACATTACAGCATAACACTTGTGTACATTCTCTACAGGCAGAGAGAACAGCAAGTTGCGGCCTGTAGTACCAAAACAATGGGCTGAAATTTGTTGAGAGACCCCTTTCACATTACATATAATCATTTTAAGAATTAAGTATAACCAGTTTAACTTGGTGTGTATTATTACCAGTGGAAATTATAGCCAAAACTATTTTTTAAAATAATAAGAGCCAAGGTGTAATGAACTGAATTGTCCTTTAATATTGCAAAAGCAGTCAAATTCAAACACAAACAACAGTTACAGCTCCTGTATACCGACTGCCACTCAGCCCACTGGGTCTCATCTTTCTGACACCGAGCAGCGAGAGCAGCTCTGCCATTAGAGACAGGGAGAAGAGAAGCATGTTGTGCTGACTGGAGTGCGGGCCTGTCAATCATCGCTAACAGCTGCATTTGGCATTTCAGTCAGGTACAAAAGGTGTGTTTGGTGCCAAAGTAGGCTACCTCAACTCAGATAGGCATCCAGACAGTGTGCCTGAATAACAATATTTCATCAGAGTAAAAGTGGGAATAACAGGGAGGAGGATGAGCAGGGTAAACATCGTCCTTTCACCATGGAGCCGCACTGTTGCTATGACTTTTAACAGAAAGGCAACATACATACATCTTCAAGGCTCTTCTCCACCATCTGCTCACTGGCTGTAGTGACTGCTGCCTTTTTCTCGCACATCACACACACACACACCCTCAACATCTCCTTCCAGACTCATTAGCATATAAATAAATCATACAAACACAAAAAGACACACCGAGACAATGGCCATCACACAGATGCATTTTCCAGTAGTGAATGTGGACTATTAGTAAGTATAAGCAGACACCAGTAGTGTCTATTAGTGTGTGTGTGTGTTGTTCCAAGCTTGATGAAAAGGCTTTTAGGCTAATTACATGAGAAAAGTGTGTTGCTATCTTGATTAGTTTTAATCTTGTTCTTACATCACTCTCTTCCTCATACATACAAATAATATGTGCAGGCTCACACTGTACTGGTTCAGTAGACCGCCGCTGTTGGATTTTTAAATTAGACAGTCATTTTAATGGAATAACTTGTTCTTGTGTGTGTGTGCCGTCACATCTTCCACAACACTAAACTCCATGATTGAGTCAATAAAGAACATGATGTTCTGAACGTGACTCGCGCTGCCTCTTCTTGGTTCACTGCTGATACCTTGCTTGCTGACAGTGCATTTCACTTAGCATCTCACTTCCTTTTCTGTTTAAATTGAGGGATGAATAAGGAAGAATTTTACAGAGAGGAGGGACCACAGGTAGACTTTTTTTTTTGTTGTTGATCTAACAGCGCCCTCTGTCCAGAGAAAGCCAGAACTACAAGATCACGTCCTTCCCTGTTTTCTAGGAGCGTTGGTCTCTGGATTCAAAGGCAAAAAGTCTAGTGAGGTCAGTTTTATTTATACAGTCCAAAATTATACATTTGTGTCAGAGGGCGCTATTTTATGCATAAAACTGAGGCATGATACAGGACACATAAAGCGGCATCAGGAAAAATGCATATTCTATTTTGTGTGGCTGAAATATTTGCTAAGACAATTTTCTTTAAGTGCCTTTTGATTACACAGTTTCGGGCCCATCTGGTCACACTTACAGTAAAATGGGTGAGTTTTATTCCGAGGATACAAACATTCAAGCATGACGCATTATCCTTTTCTGACAACGAAATATTTCAGTTGCATTCAATTCTACTTTCGTCCTTGTGCTTTTAGAAAACACTATAGTACTGTCCCTGCCCTGGCCAGGTATAACCTCCAGAGGTTTGTACAAAATCCAGCAGAAATCATTTGACTTAGATTATATTAAATCTGAACAGAGCTGTGAATTTAATTTAAACAATATTTTCTCAGAGTTGTGTTATAGAAACATTTATTGCACACAAGGACACAAATTAGGTCTGTTTCACAGAGGACATTTCTACATGTCACTGTAGGAAAATCACAGGTCTAAATAATACAGTTAATCAGGGCTGAATTAATTCTATTTAGCTGCTTCGGTTTCAGGGTCCTGGTATTGTTCACGCTGGCTCACTGTCATGGCTAACAACTTCCCTACTTCGACGAGTCAAAATCTGTGCTGTGAACAAATTAAAACACATCCTGTGTTCTTGTACAGACACAGATCAGTTCATGTGCAATTTTTTCCATCCTGATTTCTCTTTATTTTAGTGATTTCAGTCTCACTCCACTCATTATCAGCTTTTTTCATTAGGTTCCGCAATCTCATGTCAATTATGCCCATTCAGTTAATAAAAATATTCATTTTCTAAGAAAATGCTTAAGGCTTTGAAATTTGTATTTTGTCTCAAAGTAAAATCTGATACCAGAAACCACTTTTGGAGGTGTATCCTCAAATGTAGTTCTGTCATTCTGCCTGTTCAATGACATAAGGCTTGATAGGAGTACCTAAAATCTGTTTATATACCCATAGCATGAGGACTTTAAAGCTTTTATACTTTATTGTTCTCACTTTGCTGCATTAATCCTGTCTTTGCTGGATTTAATAACCTGAAATTCATTATACCTTTTTACTTTTCAGGGGCAGGTGTAATAGAAAAACTACTCATGAAAAAAACAAAATGTAGTTGTGATAATTAAAGAGAAAATGGTGAGACAAGGGGAGGAAATGTGGAATAATGTTACACCAAAAACCCATCTCTGTACATTTTTAATAGAAAAATTGATATTCAGGAATTGTGTTTTCTCTAACACTGACATCTGTTGTCCTGGCTTTAATAACAAAGCATCTTTTTTGATGTAATTTATTCCTTCACATCTCTGCAAAACATAAAACAGTGGAAAGAAAGCGCTGTCTTCTGGGTCGGTGTTTAAGTAACAAGGAGAGGACGCCATGCAAACTCAAATCCGAATGACAAAAATGAAATTAAATTGCAACACTGACTGGGAACACTCATGTACTGATTTCCTTTGATCGTGGAAGAGTTCACATGCCGATTAGTTAGCCCTGCTCAGCGTCAATCTCGTCCAAATGGATTCTCTCTGATGGCCCCTCACTCCTCCTCACAGCCTCCCACCTCCGTGTCTGCTGCCTCATCCAGCTGGCTGAGCTTCTGCTGGGTCCACTTCCTTTGGCTCATGCTCACCATCTTGGTAACAGCAGACAGTTGGTGGGCAGAGGAGTCTGCTCTAGTACTCAAGGTCTATGGACCCAATTGGCATGTGCGATGCATATTATTCTTGTAGTGGAACTGGCCCTGAAGCAGCCTGGATCATGTGTCTGATTAGTCTCAAGACAAACGCCTGTTTCTCTGGCAGGGACACTGTTGAGCAGAGGGTCTCCAGTTAGCTTGGCGAGAGGCTTAGGTCTCCCAGGGACATGGCCTGGTTTGTAGAGGCAGGGATGCTACAGTTTGGCTTATTTGGCTATTTGACAAAGTGGAGAAACCGTGATTTAAAAAGTAAGACTGAATGAGGAACTGGCTTGGAGAGAATTGCAGCAGTTCAGTTTAAGCTGCCTTGCAACTACTCCGTTCCATCAAACCTTTATTTAACTGAGCAGGTTTCACTGACCGTGGTGTCCTCTTTTTCAGCAATGCCTTAATCACACAGTTAAAAAGATTTACAGCAAAGTATGATCACAGTTTGATCTGATGGCCTATGATAATTAATCATTACTTGTACTCTTTGTCCTCTTAGTACATTTCAGCACATTTCACAGTTAGTACATTTCTTATAGCCCATAACACGGAATAACACGGTTCACATTACAGTGTGAACTCATACAGAATACAAATCAGCACACGCTAAAACACCATGAAAAAAAAAAATCACAAGTAAGTAGGAATTTGTCTTATCGCTCTTTTATCTGGGTTTTTAAACCTCTATGAATTAAACTTACAACCTGTTTAATTTAAGTGCTTTCAAACCCAAATCAGTCACTGTAATTTTCTCTTTATATTTACACAGAAATGACAACATAGCAATTGAACCCCTGGGGCTTGTACGAACTCTTGTTACCTGAAATGTCATGAAACGCTCCTTTAAACTTTAGGGCTTGACGGGAATGACACAGTCTGGCGCGTTAGCATCGTAGCTGTGGTTAGCATAGGCGAGTGCACAGCGTTAGCTCTTGAGCTTGCTCGACATTTCACAGTGCTAAACCACATTGCTAACACGTTTACTCGATTCGCAGTACTTTACACAATGTGTCCCCATTCACATGTCTTGCTACTCTCTTTGTATACTTTACTCTCTTTGTATTTAGCTAGCAGACTTTTTTTGCTATCGGCTCCCGCCATTTTGGTTTGACGGTGCGAAACACATTTTCAACCACGGTTAGATTCACTGCCTCTGTATATAACAGTTACAAAGTCGAGCTCTATTAAAATGTGCTGCTGCTGCTGTCTATTACCGGGGTTTCCTTTATAGCCAGCTTACCTGTAAGAAACAGGAATAACCAGTTCAGGGCAGGAGCGCTCTTGGTAACTTATACACTTAAACTCTCTCATCGACTACTTCTACTCTCTACCAGCGCCAGCTACTGACGCTCATTGTGGCGTAATGCCTAAAGCGCCCTCTGCTGGCCATGCTGAGTTCAGCAACTCCAAAACACCCTGAGACACATGAATGCAGGTAGTTTTATTTGGAGTCCTTAGTTTTCACTCAGTTAAAAAAAAAATACTATTTGCCTGTCTTGTTACGCACACTGTGCGTAACAACCAAGTTTTATTCCAATGTTTATCTCCAGTTTATTTATTGGAGGAGAAACATTCCTCACTCTGAGTATGTTTATTGCCATTTACAGGCAGTTATATCTTGACCTCCTATAAATGGTTTGTGGTTTAACTTCTCAATATCTTTAAACCTTTATTCATAAAGTGACACAGCTTCCTTGTTGTGTTCGGTGGCGTCCCACTACGGTGAGCACCGGTAGTTCACCGGAGGACCCCGCCCCCCCTCTCCACCACCGCCACCACTCTTCATCAGCCTGACCGTCCCATCGCCGCCCGGAGGAGCCGCTCTCTCCCCCTCTCCGCAGCCCAAGTTCACAAACCGCTGGCTGTGTGTAGTCTGGATAGGCTGTCCCACTGTGAGTCTCTGCGCTGACATTACTATTGTTGTGCACTGGTTGGACAGACAGACTTCGGATCAACATTTTCTGGGCAGGACGGACTCAAACATCTAAACTTTTAAACTTTTTGAGCATTTTTTTTTGTCTGTTTCTAATCTGTCTGCAGTGATTTTTGTCGATGGCGCGGTGTAACCAAGATGGACACGGGTTGTCTGCCGGTTGGAGACTAGATAACTGCTTCACCCACTAAATCTAAATGTAGAGTTTATTTATTTATACGCAGGAAACGTGTGATTCGCATCAGGTGGATGTAACGGGACTGGGTCATTTCCACCCCAGAGGACACATACTATAATGAACTTTTTCCCACTGAAGTTTCGGTGAACTTTTCCCACGACTCGCCATGTCGGGAGTGGTCCGCACCCTGAGCCGCTGCCTGCTCCCGGCCGACGCCAGCCGGGACCCCGGCGGCAGCAAGGAGAGGAGCCGGGAGAGGGACGCGGCGCAGGAGCGGGAGGCGCGGCGAAGGAGCCGGGAGATAGACGCTATGCTCGCCCGGGAGAGGAGAGCCGTCCGTCGGCTGGTGAAGATCCTCCTGCTCGGAGCCGGAGAGAGCGGAAAGTCCACATTCCTCAAACAGATGCGCATCATCAACGGGCAAGAGTTTGATCAGAAAGCACTGCTGGACTTCCGGGACACTATCTATGAGAATATACTGAAGGTAAGGACAGGGCTTCATGGGAAAGAAACAGCATGAGGCCTTCAAGCACACTTTACAACCCTGAGTCCAAAGTTAAATCTCCTACATATAGAAGATCATCTTTGCTGTCAATACATGTTTTGGCTTTGTTTTTATTTTAAGTTGGTATTTTGTTTGTTGAGAACTTTATTGAACCACACAGAGGGGTTTGTTGACATAGTACATATTTGTATCCTGAAGTGTGTGTGGGTGTGTGTGGGTGTGAGAGAGAGTGAGTGTGTGTGTGTTCTCCTTTTGTTTGCTGTCATGGCTGGGCCTCCTTCACCAGCTAACAATACCAGACTATTCCTGAGGGATGAGCACATCCGCCCTGAGTACCACTCAGCCCAGACAAGGCTGATAAGAGCCTGCGCTGCTGCACAGTCAAGGCAGTCAGTAAATAGTACCCTGCCCCGAATACCAGCATTCAGTGGCGGTCCTGTCACGGGCCTGATCAGACCTGAACACCCCAGCCCCCACTCCTCTGTTCAAATAAAATGAAGAGGGAAAAGCAACAATCAGACCATTAGTTCCACTAATCTGTCAGTTATTTTATTGACAAACTGATACGTGCTTGGACCACAAAGTACTATATCAGAAAATGGTGAAACGTGTCCATCAGTCGACATCTTTCTTTTTTGGTCGATTTGTCTGAAAAACTGTTCAAACTCCCCCAATAGTCAGTTTTCTGTTATAGACAGTGAAGAAATGCAGCAAATCCTCACATTTGACAAACTTAAACCACTTGCTTGATTGATGATTGTCAGAATTCTTTGACTAATTTATTAACACCCAGATATCTAGTTTTCTCCTTCTGTTTGCCCCTAAGCAGCTTTAAGGTTGTTCTAATCATATTATTCCACACTGTAGACAGCCAGCTTCATTATTGATCTGCATCAGTTCATCGTTTGGTGTTGTCATCAAATTGCTAAGTGTATCTGACCCACTCTAAAACCCAACAATAATTAGTTTAGAGTCACTTAAGGTTAAGAAAAACAGCAAATCCTCACAACTGAGACTCTGGAACCACAGATTTCTTTTAGCATTTTCATAAAAAAAAAATAATTAAACATTAATCAATAATCAGAATAGTTACTGATTAGGAATGACCTACCAGGGGGGCTGTGAGTCGACCTGTCTGTTCAGTACTGATTACTATAACGTGAAATAACATAACATATATCATCAAGTAGAAGCAATTTACTGGCAACTAACGGCCTGGAGGTGAATATGTACTAATGAGCAGCTGTAAATAACATGATCTCACTGCACAACAACAATTATGTTAAAACAAAACAAACCTTAATGAAGCAGAGAACCACCGCTTTGTTGACTGCTGTGGTTTGACTGGGTTGCTGGCTACAGTTTGGGGCGTTGGTGGAGCATCAGCTTCACCTGCCAGGTGTAGAGAACCCCCCCCCACACACCTTCATGGGAACCTAATGAGAGAAGGAGAACAAAGCTGGGATGAAGGAGGGATAAAACTGAAAGAGACCACACAGGTGTGTGGTGCAATTAGGCTTAAAGAAATAAATAAATAACAGAGGTGGAGCTCAGGTGTGGCCCCACTCCTCGAGTCTCAGTAATTATACCTACAGTAACAGATAAATCTCTGGTCTTATCCTTGTTAAAGTGGAATCATTTATTTCTCACGAAAACTACCGGTCCTAACTGCATCCTGTTGGAAACTAAGTCTGTCAAGCTGCACACATGAAATACAGGCCGCAAGCGATTAGGAGACAGGTTTACACAGGACCAATGAGTACCTGTTTATTTACTAACCTAAATACAGTTCTCTGTCTTTAACCTCTGAGAACAACTTTTTCATCAAGCATGTTTTTCTTATCTCTCCTTCTCTGTCTGTCTTAGTTACTGAGTTAGTTCACAAATTTTATGGTTCTGTGTTTTAGCACTTATCTTTTTGCTGGGGGCCACAACGGCTGCTGATTAACAGAGGAATTAGCTAAAGTTAGAAAGTCTTACGACGTCACCCTTTAAGGTTCAGTCATCATAGCCCAGTTTCATATACTGTGTATTCTTCATCAGCTTAGTCCAGCTCCCCATTTCAGCTATTGATCCTCCAAAACTCAACACATTTGGCCTCTTTGGAAACTTTGGGATCCATGCGGAAACTAAAAATAAAGTTCTGTGGGTTTCAACGCAGTTTGTGCTGATTAATCTGTACAGATTCAAGAGGTTAATTACTACTTAGCACTTGTTTGTTAGAGGGCAGGGGGAAGAGGTGCTGATTACCTGATTGGATATTGTATTCTGGCAGTTTTTGATGTCCACTTTACAGCGAGCGATGTTTTCTGTCTCCCTGTGTTTTCAGTGGATTATGGGGGCGCAAAAGGCAGAGGAGGAGGAGGCAGTGCAGTTCATGGGGTGGACAACATCAATACAGGAAGGCAGCTAGTGTATAATTACAAAATAGAGATAAAAGAAACAGAGCTCTGACACTTCCAGCCTGCTACTGTAGGCAGCTGCTAAGAATGTCATTGATCACGACTGTGAGAATACATATTGCCAGCTCAGATGTCAGATTTTCATGTTTTTATAGACCCCTGTTGTCAGATACTGAAGGCCAGTGACTCATAAGACAAACACCAAGAGCTGGTCTATTGGCCAAGTCTGTTTCTCCTTCAAATGGTGTTTCCCTGCACGGTCTGGGTTAAGGTCAGGCTGGGTTCAAATTAGGCCATTCAGCTATTTGAAATAGTCCCTGTATATTGGTGTTTATGGTTGTTATTTATTAGCTGCACCCACTGCATATGTCAAATGGACAAACAGATTCAGAAGAAGTTTCACAGTCAGCAGCTGTGTTCCAGTAACTCAGTCCACGCACTGGAGGCCAGGCTAAACATACAGCCTGAAAGAGATGCAGAATGAATCTTGTATTTGAGAGGTCCTTATCAGCAAGTAAAGTCAAAATTTTCCATGTTTATCACCAGTAAGTACTCCTCAAGCAGACAACAAAGCTCAAATACCAATGGTAAGCCAGGATTAAAGTAAATCATACTTGAGTTTATAGTACCAGTTGTGAAATGCCACTTTAATAATCAAAGCACATATGGATAATTGTCTAGTTGTTGTGTGTTTGTCTGGTAGTTCAAGTGACCTATTTAAGAGTGGCTGATGACAACCTGAATCCAAATACCCGCTAAACACAAATTGGACGTGTGCTGTTTCCAGACTATATAGTATATAAGTTGACAAGAATCACCTGAATGCCCTAATAAAAGAAATTGGCCAGCTTATTTGAGAGAGTGTGCAGGATCTGGTGCTGTACTCCAAATTTGGGCAAAGAAAATGCAGCATTTCTTGGCCGAATTCGGAGGAGGCTTTGAAACAGGACAGGCCTGGTTAACTTGATATGGCATTGTCGTATTTGGTGTAGAAATGTAAACTATTTTGGCACATTTAGTGACTGCGGACTTATTTACGGGCATGAAAGTAAGACGGACATGTTGCATGTTGGCAGAGCACCAGGCAGACAGACAGACGTACAAACATGCAGGCATTACAGGAAGTGAGACAGACGAGAGCAAAGTGGATTACGCAACAAATACACAGATTAGTAAATTGATAAGTTTCAGAAAATTAAAAGTTTAAATAAACAATAGACATGACTGGATGTGACTCAAGGCTCGCTCACTGTCATGCTGGTGTTCGGTCTGCATGTCTGTGAGATTATGGTTACATGTGTGTATATTTTATATACACACGTAATTTATATCCATATTTTTTCCTTGCTTTGGGGGTTTTAGAGGATTTTCTTTGTCTTTGCAGAGATATAGCTGAGCTACAGTAGGGCCTGTTGATGTTGTAGCAAGTGAAACCTACTGAATGTGACATTAAGCTCAACAAATAAACATGACTTGACTTGACTGTTGCACAAGACTTAGCTGGTCATGAGTCACTGACAGGCACACACACATACACGCATCTCTTAACCTGCGGTGACCTCTGAGACGCTTTATAGATCACTGATAATCTTTTGCTGCTGAGTCCTCTGTTGTACCAATCAATAAAGTAGACAATCAAGCAAACAAGCTCTATTAATACAGTACATTCTGAACTTCAGCATGCTATGAAGTGTGCTACACATCAGGGTCAATTATTAAGCCATAAAAGTAGATGCAGAGAAAATGATATCACTGAATAACAAGCAGTTATTACTTCACTTACTGGCTGTAATCTTGCTGTTGCTAAATGCAATTTCCCCACTGAGGGACTAATAAAGGATTTCTTATTCTTATTCTTATTCTTATTCTTAAAATACACAGAATAAATTAGACGTTAAAAAGCACAAAAAAAAAAGGTATAAATCAGAACTGCCACTGAAAGCATTTAACAAAACTGGCTGCAGAACATACCGAGAGTTGTGGAGGGAATGGGTGAAAAGGGCTGAGTAAAAGCAACGGCAAAAGGAGAAACAGATAGAAAACACTGGATGTCTGTGCCTGTGTGTGTTGGCTAAGTTGATCACTCAGGAGGAGACCTCCCACACAGATCAGTCCACATGGTTTTCTTCAGAAAACCACCAGCAGCCACACATGCATGTGTGTGTCAGAGACATGTGCTTCACTCTAAAAGTTACTCCATGTTTACCAGTAAGGCTTGGCTCGGCGTGGACGTTCTTCTCAGGAAGCAGCACATGTAGCGTGATTTTTTTTTTTTTTTCATCTCTGTGGTCAGGAAACATTTGTACAATACTGCTGACATTAGAACTTTTCATTAGGTTTTACACCACTCGGCTTGTGTTTCTGCAGGGCATGCGTGTGCTGGTGGATGCCCGGGACAAGCTGGGCATCAGCTGGCAGAGCTGTGAGAACGAGAAGCAAGGCATGCTGGTGATGTCATGGGAGGGACGTGTGGGCGCCTCAGGGGTCGAGCCCAGCGAGTTTCAGCTGTACGTGATGGCTCTGAGTGCGCTGTGGGCAGACGCCGGCATACAGGAGGCCTACGCACGGCGCTCTGAGTTCCAGCTGGTGAGTAGACTAGAGATGCAGTTACCAGTTTTTCTCTAAAATATAAATGACGAAGTACAACTTTATTCATGTACAGACAAAAAAATGAATTTACTGTATTTCACAGGTATATTCTCCTAAGATAAAAAAAAAACTAAAGAAAAAGAAACAGAATATATCTGTAACTATGTTAAAATCCGTTTCACCTCTCTGCACCTGTGCTAACTAGTGTTCGTGTACTCTCAGCGTATTGTTGGGGTGTCACCAGCCTCTCACCAGATTGCATCCTGCTTGTTTTTACTTTTACTCCTTAACTCAAATATGTGGATAGATTTTGCTTTTACACTGTACATGTATATACATGTACAAGATCACACACATGCACAAATTACGATTAAAATACAATTATGAGAAAGCCTTGCAATAGAAGTGAGTTTTCAAGAGCAGCTTAAAAAAATAGGAAGAATATTCACAAGGAAAAAAACAGCAAACATTAGAGGTGAAAACAAAAATCAATATACAATAGGACAATAGGTTATAATGTGTTTTCTTGCATTTCCAATGATCTTGTGACCCTTTGGGTGGGTCCCGACCTCCAGGTGGGGAAGATAAGCCACTTCCACTAATCCTCCCATGAGCGTCTGCATCAGAAACCAGCCTCCTGTTCATTCACTGACCAAGAGTCACCTTTACTCACAGATTACTCACTGGCTGACATGATGCTCCCCACTTAATGTTTCACAGTAGTTAAAGAGTGTCCAGTGAGTGACTTATGACTGAGCAAGGTTGCCTTTTCTGTGTCAGTGAAGTTAAACAGCAATTTCAGCTTAAAAGTAGTAAATCAACCTTTTTTTGTTTTTTCTTAAAAACACACACAATATAACATCCTGGAGCTGAATACAACTCAGAACCTTTGATAACCATCATCCCTCTCCATCGTTTCTGTAAGCTGTCAAACTGAGGAGTAATGCCAAAAAAAAAATGCCTTAATAAAACACCTTGCAGTGTGTATGTGTTCCAGTTGTGCAGTCCCTGTGGCTGTGAGCCCTAAATGTTTTGCCACCAGTTCCATAAATATTTCCACATCACTCAAGTGACGTCAGCAGTCCAGAGAAGCAGCTATCCTGGTAACTGATTTACCACGGCCAGTTTTCACAGAGCTTACAGTCACTGACAGGCTCCAAACTTAAGATGAAGTAACTGGATAATATGGGAAATGTCTGTACCTGTCAACTCAGTGAAGGAGCACTGCACTGAGTGAAGCCTGCGGAAGTTTTTTTCTTTTTTCTTAGTAACTTACCTCTCTCCTTTTATTGTTTGGCGACTTTCCAAAGATGTAATTATTTTTCTCTTGACTGGAAATGGAGCCGGTGAAGTGGAGCCCTGCGGAGTTTCATCTGCCACGCTACATTGCACCAAACAAAATTTGAAACGGCTCGTAGATTGCAGTGTAATTCTTTTTCCTTTTAACCCTAATATTTTAAACACACACTGATCAAAACCAGTGGGTTGCACACATCACCGAAGGTTGGATTTTCTCCTTTTACTGTGTAACGAGTCACACTAAATAGATGGAAAATGAAGCAGTATTTTTCATTGAAAATGTCAGGTATTTTAAAAGGCTTTGAAAATATGGCACATTTACTTACCCAAACGCCAGAGTGGATTTACACTTCTGTTTTTTTAAAACTCTGATTCATTTAATGACTTTGATGATCCCTTGTTTATTCCTCTACCTCCATACAGCAATAGGTCAAAATCTTCATTTGTCCTTTGGTTTATAATTAAATACATAAAAACTAAAGTTATCTCCTTCTGCTTCAGCTATACTTCATGTTTAGCCCTAATTGGCAAATGTTAGCGTGCTAAACAAGATAAGTTGGTAATTATGATAAATACAAACCTGCTATACGTTAGCATGTGAGCATGTTAACATGGAGACATCAGCATTGAGCTCAAAGCACCATTGTCCTTCAGAACTTTTATGTCAAATAGGGCAAATTAATATTATGTCAGTTGTGGAGATGAAAGCTTGTCTTGTTATTTAGGTTAATAAGACACGTACATTATGAACAATAAATCAGACTAGTTTTCAGAGAGTAACTGAAACGCTTAAAGATTTCATATTAAAATGTCCAGAAAGAGCGACAGAGAAAATCTGGCAGAATCTTTTTTTTTCTAAGACCGTCTCTAGTCAGACCATCTTTTTTTTTTTTTTTTTTTTTTTTTTTATTTCCAGATGTCTAAGTTCATCTTTTTCTCTGCTGTCTGAAGAGAGCCAAATAAACTGAGACTGGTTTAAAGCAGCCACTTACTTTAGTTTAAAGAACAATTTGTGCAGCAGCAGAACGGCTTGCTTCTACAAGTGTCTACAAATATGCTGTGAAGGGCCAGACAGACTGTTAATGACGCTTAATGGTTCAACAGAATGTCATGAATGATCACTAACCATATTGTCAACACAGAGAATGTCTCACAGCATCGGCATCACCATCTGGTCTTGTTGTCAGCCTGCTTTGTATTGGCTGTGGCAGCCAGCTTATTTGTTCTTTATTGAAAGTGACACTGCGGCTATGCTGTCTGCTCAGAGCTGTAAGTTTGACCTTTTGCCTTGTTACACATTTATCAGTGACAAAACAATCTGGAGTCAGACAGAAGCCACTTCCGTCTCCCTCTCACTTAACATACTGTATGTGTGTGTCAGTGTGTGTCCGTGTGTTTGTGTGCATGTATGTGTGTGTGTGTGTGTGAGATGTCAGTGCACAGCTTTGGGTCAGACTGCCTTGTCTTATCTGGAGTCACTGGATGATAAAACTAGTTTATTACAGCTGTACAGGCCTGGAGACATCATTCTGGCTTAAAGGATAAGGCTCTTGATATTCTATATTTTTCTCACTGTCTCAGCAAATCACATAGAAAGACCAAAACCAACAATGAATTGAGCAAGTATTGTCTGTGTAAGTCTGATGCAGCTTATTCCTCGGTGTCGTAGAACTCCATTATTGTCCAAAGACACACCAGAGAGCCACAGTGTTGCACTGGGTGACCCTAACCCTAACCCTAACCCCATGGGCCACAG
>JBBMJY010000020.1:5324341-5346031 GCA_037833715.1 Toxotes lorentzi
ACACGCCAAGGGAAACATATATATGTGGCTACATATACATATACACACACACACACACACACACACACACACACACACACACACACTGCAGAATATGAGCCTATTCAGGTCTTTGCTGTGATAAAGCCCCTAATCTGCCCATACAAGCCATGAATGGAGACATTCCTCCTGCCTTATTCAACTACACACACACACACACACACACACACACACACACACTATAGCTATATTTTACAGCTTTACTACTTATGGATCTGCACTACAAGGCACTAAAACTCATTCTTGGCCTAATAAAATAAATTTATTTCAATATTTAGTTTGATGCTTTCGCTGCATGAATGATCAGGCTGCTTCATTTCTGCTGATGGCAGTTAGAGCGCCTGTGAAAATGATCTGTGAGTGTGTGTGTGTGTGTATGTGTGTGTGTGCTCATATATATCTGTGTCTCTGTCTATCTCTGGGAATTCCCCTCTCCCTGCTTTTCCTTCTGACCAGCCCCTCCTCCTCTTTGTGTCCCGCTGAACCAATCAGAGCGTGCGGCTTTGTGTTTCCTATTGCAGTGACACTGTAGGTCAGCGGCGGGGTCATGGGGTCACATCTCACCCGCACATGGGTCACGTTTCCTGGTTGTTGCGCGACATGTCGGTGATGACAGGGATGAATTTAACAGCCACATGAAGAGTGTTTACAGATTCTGTTTGGTCAGTGGGACAGAAACTGGAAAAAGTTGCTGTCAACATGGGTTTAAAGAGGAATAATGCTATATTGTTATGAGGCCCGTTGTTTGTGTGTGTGTGTGTGTGTGTAATAGTAGTGCTAAAATGACTGTGTAACTGGGTTCTGTCTGACTCGTTAATCCCTCCCTCCCCCATGTCTCTCTCCACTGTTTTCACACACACAGCTGTTTCCTGTTGGATGTGTGTGTGTGTTTAAGAGAGAGAGGGAGGAAGAGAGAGATTCAATTTTAAACTATTGTCAGGAATCATAAGAGCCAGGAAGAATATTTAAGGTAGTATGAACATTATACTGGGTTTTTATGTTTTCCGTACGATGTGGTTCGCACTACAGACTAACGTTTTGGTTTTGCAGTCTGCAGCCTTTACATGTACCTGACACTACAGCAAACTGTTTTGCAAATTATGCTGCTGTGCTTTAGAAAACTGACTGTCCTGGACTTTTTCCTCTGTTCCAGGCACCCACCAGTTTCCATTCGCTTCCGAACAGTATGAGAATCAATTAGCAGCCTCTTAAAACTTTCTTGAGCTGTGTAATCCATAACACTGACGATTAGCCTGCACCTAAACCACATTACTGCTCAACAATAGTGTAGCATTGACAAATATGAATGCAGACTTGATGTTCACTATGACGGATTATACAAGCCAAATTTCAAAAGCCTGTTAATTGATTTTCGTACCCTGTGGAAATGAAATGAACTCAACTGATGCCTTCAAGTGGCTATAATTGATATTTTTATAATAACAATGCTTCAAAGGACAATGTGACAATGTGATCGGGGTCGGATGTAGTGAGTAAGCTACAGAGAATTATCATCTCAGCTGTACAGAGCTTCATAGCAACTTCCAGCTCATTGTTTAGCTGTCTGCAAATTTACTGTTGTGGTTCACTCTCAGCTTTAAAAACCCACTGTACACTACCTGTTCAACACCAAAGCAGGAGCAGCAGAACAAACTTATAAAGCTGCAAAGCCAAATGTGCTAGCAAATAGGTTTCCGCAGACACGGAGCAACATTTGCATTAAATTCATGTTGTGTTTCTGGTCACTAAATGAAAAGAAATCCAATATTAACTTGCCTTTTTGCTTTATTTTGGTATCCACCAGTCCTGAGGGAAACATGAGGCTCATTAATGGCTAAATACTTTTTTTCTATTAAAAACAACAGCCCCTGTTCAAACCAAGGTTGATCAGATCTGTGTTTGTGGTCCAGAGAAACAAAATAATGCACTAAAAGACACTAAAACGCTGCATAAAGCTGAGGGAAGATGCAGAGTCAGGTGATAATTCTCTGTGGGTCTGTAACTACTAGTTATCTAGTTATACATGATGGACACTGCGATATTGGCTGTCCATAAAAGTAGCTTCACAAGTAGCAGAGTATGTCACAAAAAGTATGATAGGACTGATATCATTATGGTTGGTCACATGCTTTCTGTCCCTCGTTCCATCGATTGATGTCCTATTGAATCAGCGACCACAGTGTGATAGCTCCTATGAAGTGAGAATTCGATAAGGAGGAAATACAGGAAATGAAACTGTTCTGATCATCAGATTAAGGCCTTTAACTTGATTATTTATGTCTTTTAAGTTTGGTTAATGTGTAATAAGAAAACTCTGATCCATTTGTTTTTTTTTTCTCTTCCTGTCTGCAGAGTGAGTCAGTGAAATACTTCCTGGATAACTTGGATCGTATTGGACAACTGGTGAGTCACAGTGACTCTTGACATTTTAAGTTCACTCTGCATGGCTTCAACTCTCTCAACTCAACAAAAAAAAAAAATTCTCTCCCTTTTTTAGAACTTTATCCCAAGCAAGCAGGACATTTTGTTTGCGAGGAAGGCGACAAAAGGAATCGTCGAGCACGACTTTGTCATCAAGAAGATCCCTTTTAAGATGGTGGATGTCGGAGGGCAGAGGTCTCAGCGGCAGAAGTGGTTTCAGTGTTTTGACGGGATCACATCGATACTCTTCATGGTGTCATCATCTGAGTATGACCAGGTACCATCCAAGCACACACACACAATCGCTTCAGCTCACGTAACGCTGATATGGAGATTTTAGGAGGTTATTCAGACGAAAATTAAGAAGAAGAATTACGAAAATTACGAAATGGACGAGCAGCATCACAGAGACTCAACATTTGAGATTTACACAAAGCTCTCTTTGTAGTTGCCTGAGGAAACTTGATTGTTGCCTCAGTCGTGGCTGCAGTTCAAATCAGCAGTCATATGATGACAACTGAATCCTTAATTGTTGCACAGATAAAAACTGAAAAAAAAACCAAACAATAACGTGTGTGTGTGCGTGTCATTCCAGGTCTTGATGGAGGATCGAAGGACAAACCGTTTGGTGGAGAGTATGAACATCTTTGAGACAATCGTCAACAACAAGCTCTTCCTCAACGTGTCCATCATTCTCTTCCTCAACAAAACAGACCTGCTGGTGGAAAAAATTCGCACCGTGGACATCCGCAAGAACTTTCCCGAGTTCAGAGGAGAATCCCACAGGCTAGAGGATGTTCAGGTACACACGCA
Source organism: Toxotes lorentzi (assembly GCA_037833715.1). Classification (NCBI taxonomy): domain Eukaryota; kingdom Metazoa; phylum Chordata; class Actinopteri; family Toxotidae; genus Toxotes; species Toxotes lorentzi. The sequence goes on from JBBMJY010000020.1 coordinate 5,327,615, forward strand.
TACATGCTTTCATCCACCCACACACACTTTAAACGATGTATACTTTACAAACCCAAACACACACAGGCTTTTAGTCTGTGCACACAAGAAGGCAGGTTAATCCATAAAAAGACAGCAAGTGTGCGTTCCACCTGTGTGCCCAACCACAACAGTACGACCAAAGCCAGTAGAGCTTCACATTTTATTAAAATACCACTGCTGATACATTTCAGCCATAGACATCTTCTCTTTGGGAAAGATATTTTGGATTATAACATTCTCTGATGAGACTTCCTTTTTAAAGGCCAGCAAAACAAAGGGCAGGATGGAGAGCCAAGATGTTTGGGATTGACAGACTCGACACTACCACCAGACCACAGGCCTTAATGCCAGTTGTACTTTACAGCTGTTGCATTGTTGTGCTCCTGTTCTTTGCACTGGGTTGCACTTTGTTAGAGTAGGCCTGGCTCTCTGTTTTCTGTCCCTTTAATAGCCCCTTGTAGCGTAGTGCAGTGTAGTTTACACTCCTTCTGGCTCAGCTTTACACCGGTGTCGTATGAGGTCATTGCAGTGCCATATAAGTATATACAATACAAATGTTCCTGACGTTTAAGAAACTCACATACTCATTTTTTTGTTTTTTGGGGGGGGCGTTGTGAAGGGTTACAGTAGAGAAAAGACTGTAGAGCGCCAATATGTTGAAATGTTCAGCTCTGGAATCGTACTTGGATATTATTATTTATGTGGGTGTAAATATTCTGAATTTTAGCATGTATTGCTACTTTTAATAATCCTCTTCCTTTCATCCTCCCGCCCCACATTGTCTGAGGCAGATTAGGAGCTTGGTTATCCGTATACATAGCCAGGAAGTTGTTTCCCTAGTCCTACCCCAGTTACGGAAACAGGATTTCTTGTGTACACAGCATCTAAGAAGTCAGGTCACTGCAGACAGCTGACTGTACTGTACTTCAGTTACTCAAGTGTCCCCGCTCTGCTCTTTCCAGGCCTTCCTGGTGCAGTCGTTCAGTCGCAAGAGGAGGAACCGAGGGAAGCCGCTGTTCCACCACTTCACTACAGCGGTGGACACAGAAAATATTCGCTTTGTCTTCCACGCCGTCAAGGACACCATCCTGCAGGAAAACCTCAAAGATATCATGCTGCAGTGACCTTCCTGCTGCAGATGACGGCTTCTCTGACTGTAAACTGTGAAACCAGCCATGAATTCAAACATGGAGGACTGCTGAGAAGGCCTGCTTCGTTGTGACGCATATTAACACTGACCTGTGGAGCAGTCGGTTGACCCACAGAGTGGATCTAACTGAACTCTTAACCTGTGGAACCATGAAGCGACTCTGGATCCGTCGGCCTACGTCGGCCCCTGTGGAAACTGTGAGGGTCACTGAGGACAAGACCCTGCATGTAACCTGTTAAAATGTGTGTATGCTGGAAAGACAGTCACCTTTCTCCGACTTGTGGCACTCAAGTGTTCTTTCCTTAATATACATGTTAAGAAATGTCTAAAAAAAAAAAAAAAGACGAGAAAACTACATGACATGGGCACTTAAAGTGTTTTTCTCAGCTGTACACACACACACATATACACACATATAATGACGACCCCTGTCACTAAACCACGTCAGACTGCTGCCTGTTGAGATGTAGCTGGATTAAGCTGTGTGAGCAACAAGCGGGAGGGAAAGAGAGTGAACAGAAAGGAAGAATGCCTTGTCTTAATGTACATGTGACAGAGGGAGAGGGGTGAGGCTTATACTGGTCATATGCTTTTTTTTCCTTTATTCTCCCACCGTCATACAAGAGATGAACAGCTGCAGCTAACAACTCGTATCCCTCGTATCCTACCCCTCTCCCCCCCTCTCTGGCACAATAGACAGCTTGTTCGCCTCCTCCCTCTCCGGCAGTCAAATTAGAGGCACTTTTTGGTTTAAAGAAACACACACACACAGAAACACACCGCTCCCAACCTTGCACGAATTATGGATCATCTTTATCCCTATGCCGTTCTTCTATTTCAAACCACTATTTCAGTATATGTGCCTCTATAGCCTAGACTCAACCTGAGGCATACTGTAAGTACCCCCTTTACAAGAAGTCTTTAGGATACGGTTACACTGCTTGTTCCTGGTCTTTTGTCCTGTAAACGTGAAGGGAACATTTGAAAATGACAGGGTTGAACTGTTAATGACTTTATTGCCATGTTCCTGGCAGCCATTGTGGACTTCACCATACTGACTATAACACAAAACAGCGAAAACAGTGAACGAGTGAACGAAACAAGCTAGGCTGAGCAAGAACACATGGAATTTAGCTAACTTCCACAGAAGTTGAACAGAAATAGGAAATTATTCAACAATGGTTTTGATAGTTAATTAATCACTGGTTATTAATGAAGTAAACAGATGGGGTCATTTTAATTTGATTTTCTCTAATTAAATGGGTTTGAATTTCACACTGCTGGTCAGAAGACGTCACCTTTTACTATTTTCTGACATTTTAAAGCTCCACTAGTCGATATCAGTAATGTGGAGCATTTAAGCATCTATCGCCTTTTTGACCACAACTTGGTTCAGTATCACTGTTTTTAAGAACTGATGAACCCACTGCTCAGCACCAAACAGCAGACAGCAACTAGCTGCTGAATATAGTGGAGCATTTAGCAGCTAAAGAGCCCGGTATTTCCCTCAGGAGGTGGTGGAGACCAAACCAGAGCTATAACAGAGTGAATATTAGACAGAAACACAACTCTAAATAAATGATTATGTTGCTCTGTGCCTGCTGGATGTGTAAATAAACCACTGTTTGCTAACATATTCTCCTTATCAACTTAAGAGTTCAGCGATGTGTTCACAGCTTGGTGCAAAGAAAAAAAACGTTAATTCAGGTTCAAAGACCAAATGATTAATCAAGTAATCAAAACAATTACCAACAGATTAATCAGTAGTGAAAACAATCACTAGTTGCAGCCTTATTTATGTCTGTCTCTTATCGCCAGTGAGAGTTAGCTGGTAATGTAGCTTAAAGAAAAAGTACTGTTGCTATGGTTACTTGCAGTTTTACATACCTTGTGCACTGATCTAGAACGGTGGTTAAACTGTTGGCATGTTGGAGGTGTCCTCCTACATGATATTAATGAATGACTGTCAGAGGCATGGATTTTGGCATGGATCCTGGGATTCTGAAAATAAGTTCTTGTTTAAGATGTTTTTCAAGTGCATAATTTGTAAAATGAAAATGTTGATTTGATTCCCAGCACTTGCATGATGTGCATTTTGGTACGCAGCAGTAGGACACAGCTGGGCCGCTCCTCCCACCCTGAGCATTAAGTCCAAATAGCCTTGAGGGGAATGAGGCTACTCGTGAGCACTTCCACACGCCTTATTATAATACTGTGTAATTTGTCTGGGTTTTTTTGTGTGTGTTCATAGTGACTTATGGCCCTTTTGTGCATGTTTATACTTCCTGTACATACAATACTGTAAGTATTTGCCTGACACTGTGTGTTAACCTTACAATACAAACACCACTCGGTCTAACAGTATCACTGTAACTGTAATGTTGCTGTAACATGTGCCGTTGACTAACCTACCTTTTCCACTCACACACGTTTAAAAAAAATTTTTTTGTAAGCGTCGTCATTGCACTGGATGTGTCCGAGAGAAAAACGACCCGAAAGGAAAACGTCTGGGGGAAGGAAAAAAAAAATAGGCAATGAAACAAATAAACAGACGGCGGACTTTGAAAGGCGAGCAGGATGAAGGCAGAGGATGAAGAGAGGGAGGTCTGCTGCTGTTGTTTTTTTGTTTCCCAGTGCCTTGGCTCTGTGCTCTGTGGTGAAATACACTGCCTTTTGCTGACATGCTGTTTCTTTATTTTCTCAGTGCTGGCGTCTGTGTGCATTTGATTGTGTGTATGGTAAAGCAAGAGGTCAAGACCCTCTGAGCTCAAAAGTGAAAAGTGGTGGAAAGATTAGCAGATGGAGGGGGGGGCAGAGGCAAACGGCAGAAGAGTTTTTTTAAAAACATGTTTTGAGTTCTTGAAGGAGAGATGTGGTGAAAAAAAATAAATTCAAATATGTTTTTCTTATGTCCTGGGGCAGTTTAATCAGTATTTATGAACGAGTAAAGCCAAAAAGCAAAGAGCCGAGGCTCCTGATAAGTAATGTCATACTGATGTACAGCCCGGGGGCTAACTGTAGGCTCTCATTCCACATAATGTAATATGAAGCTCATCAGCTAGAGCTATCAGACCACTGGGCAGAGTAAAGCTGAAATGGGGCGATATCTCTGTTACCCAGCAGAGTCTGACCTTTGCTTTGGCTTTTAATCAGAGGAGCTCTGATACATAACAGACTGCAGGTCTCAAGAGAGAGGGAGGGAGCCCAGAAACAACTAGACCAGAGTTTTAGCGTTGTTTTAGAAATCACTGGTTAACATAGATTTATTTACACAGGAAGTGTGTAGAATGTAATTTAAGGTCTAAACACACACATACACACAACGCACAAACAAATGTGGCAGCCTATGGGATCTCTATAACCAAAAAAGACAGAAATGACCCTGTGAATGGGTACACAGACTGGGGGGAGGGACAAACAAAGAGAGGAAAAGGGAATACAAGAAAAAGTAAGAGGATGGAGGGAGGAGGGGGTGAGTGGGGGGGGGGGTCATGTTTCCTCTGTTGAGCCCACTTCCTGTCCTGATCCCAAAATGGAGAGACTGTAAGAACGACATCCCTTTGCCTGTTTCGACCCCCCCTCCTCTCTCACACACACACATCAGAGAAACCCAAACCAGCCTCCCGCGGCATCCTACAAAGGAGATGAGAGGAAAACGCAGGGAGCAGAAAAATATATCCCCAGTGGTCTCTGAAACCTAAGGAAGCCTTCGTTTATAGAGGCACAGAGGCGCAGGACATTTTGTCCTCTAGCTGCACTTCAGCATGTGTGTGTTACATGTGGCCCATACACTGTATGTGTGTGTATCTGTGTTAAACTCTATGCTGTGGTCATTACCAAAACATTCATTCTGAGGGGATTTATTTCATGTCTTACAGATGACTATCATATTATTAACATGTAAAGGAAACCACAGCTGAAAACATATTAATAACTAAAGATAACCTGCAAGATAAACCTTTTCTTAGACATTTTGACTTGTCACAGTAGGAAAGGCATGGGTGTTACTAAAGACATTAACCATGACCCCGAGACAGCCGTGACAATAGTGAGACAAAGGGACAGTGTGTTGGCATCATTTTATTATTTCCTACTGTAACATGTCAAAATGCCTTCGGCGAAAAAGGCCAGTCCACTCCATGAACAGTACAAACTGTCTTGCAATAGCTGCAAACACGGTTTCTATATTTAGCATATCCTCAAACATAAATTCAGCTGATGTCATATTTGTTTTGTGTTGTTTCTTGCACTGTGCCATTTGAACCCACAGGAAAAAATATTTTTTCCTAATTATTCTCTTGTTTTCATTTGGCAAGAAAATTCTGATTTGCACAACTTTTCTCTCTAAAAGCTATAAAATGTCCACTAAAACTGAAACAAACTCCCTGACGGTATATAAAGAAAAAAAGTGGGCGCATTTTGACATGCTGTCACATGACCTACCACTCTGTGATGGTCTTGGCAGTTGCCCACTTCCAAGTTGGTAAATAAATTGATTTTAATTGAACAATGCTCCAGACTCAAATGCTGTCAATCCAGCAATTTTTACACAACTGAAATTATGTATGATTGAGTTCAACCGCTCCTCCTTTCACTCAAAATATAACAGGTGACAGGACTTACAATGTTAAAGCTATGACCAATAAAGCAAGGGGAATGACTCCATAGCAGCATCATGGACACCACCTCGTACTGTCTATAAGATCACAGTTACCAGTCTCTAATACATTAGCACATTTTAAAATCCTTCCATCTCTAAGGTGTACAGTGGTGGAAAGCGGTCTTCTCATGTTCAGTGTTTTACCCGAGGGGTAACTACAGTCACAAAAGTGATAAAAAAAAAAAAAGTACTGTAGTTCTGTTCTCAGGTTTTTCATGTAGCACACACTGATGAGTATGATATTTATCTCCTGTAATGATTCACAATGCATAATGATAATAAGAATAAATACAACGCACAGTGAACCACCACAAACAACATATCAGCATTTAGGTTTGGCGACTACCCAGCAAAAACTTGGCGACACCCAAACTGCCCAGCCACATGAAATATCCTGTCAACACCTTGGTAACCACCTGGCAACACCCCAGTGCAAACCAAGCCCAAATGAGTTCTGGTGATACAGCAAGCCCGTCCAGAATTGATCAAATATGGTCTTTTTCTGGTTTTAATCTAAAATTTAAAGTGACATATTAGAGAAATTAGAAATATCAGTCAAAATTAAGGGTTTATTGACTACTGGTATACACAGACCTGAGTACTATCACACACATTTATCTGTGTATCTGTGTGTGTGTGAATGAGGGTGTGTTTATGTGAGTGAGTGTGTGTGAGTGAATGTGGTCTCATGACTCTGGTTAAGCCGATGTTTCCCTAAGGCTGTTTTGATTGGACCTACAGCTGAACTCTGATATTTAATAATGAGCAAAGTGCTCACACACACACACACACACACACACACACACACACACACAAATATGGAAACTGACCAAACGAATGAATCATACAGTGAAATATAAACAACTAGTGGTTCATTAGCTGATGATCTGGCCATGACACATCACTGGACCCCAGGCCGTCACGTCATTAAACCACTTCTGCTTTGCTTCACACTGACAGTGGAATTAACTCGGTGATGCCTGGCATCTTATCTGCTCTGCAGGACGTGTTTTCGGGTTTTGTCGCAGAGTCTCAAGGGCAGTTTGTCTGGTAATGAGGAAAGATGAGCGCAACAAACAAACTACACACGCATACACAACCTCAGAAAAATGACTTCATGCCTCCTACAGCGGTTGACCTGAACATGTGGAAGCAGTCTTTTAACCACTTGTCTAACTTCACATCCATATTTCCATTCTTTACCAAGAAAGGTAGTTTGAAGGAGCAAGAGAGAGAGAGAGATGTTGCAGATGTCTCCCTCTGTTGGTGTAAAAGGAGTAATGCTACATTTAAATCACGACTGCCAGTGATTTGGCTTCTCAACTGAAGAAGCCACTTGGATGAGAGAGCGAAACGTCTTCATGATCTACAAACTGAGTCCAGCCGATTCAGTCCTCCTCTTGGATAACCGTGACCTGGATGACTGAGAATCTTCACAGACCGCTCTCATGTTTTATCTTGTGACTCCAAAAAAAAAAAAACAGGTCAGTGTTTGGCAGGCACTGAGCTTTGAAAATTCTTGGGCATAGTAAGTAGTTGTTGGCACATTTCATTCACAAGTGCACATAAATAAATAGCACATTCACAAAACAAACAAACAATCCTTACAAGACATGAAGCATGAACATTTTTTTACTTGGGATAATCTCCAAATACATATTAGAGGCAGATTCAAAACATTTATTATTCATTGACAGGTTTCCGAGAAAAACATACTCATGCAAGTTATATACTTTTGCCAGATTTTCTATGAGTTAGTCACACAGCGTGGCTCAGCGTGGCTGCATTCACATCTGTATGACACATTGAGAACCACTGCAAATTTAATGGAGCTCCCCTCCTCCTTCCATCACTGAGTGTGTGCCTTGGCATCATGAGTAAGACCGACTCTTTCATGATAAAACCAAACTGCCTGATCCTGGTCATTAGGTTGCCATTGTTCACCGTGGGTTGGTGGGTTTTTTTTGTATTCATACATATAAAGGCTTTGACATCTGGCTAATGGCTTCACTCAGAAAAAGTTCAGAAGTTTGTCTATTTCAAACCTGGAGAGTTGTGTTAAAGTTGCTGCTGTGTGGGGCAATAACAGGATCATATTTCAAATACAAAGTCTCACATAGCGTAATTAATGTCTCAGAATGCACAATTTCCAATGCATCATTTACCCCGTAAATTACACACAAACACCATTGTTATTCTTGTCTATCAACATTAACAGCATGAGGTTTTCCTCTCCACTTGGTTTAAAAAAAAAAAATGAAAATAACCAACAGCTTATTATGCTCATTGCTTGGAAGGGAGACAACTACATTGCACCTCTCTGCAATTAAGAGGTTTATTTTTAATTTATCTCGTGTTTTTATCCCTTATGGTTACTGTTGATCACGGTAACAACTCCTACTCTAACAAGGCCCTGGACAGCGAAGTTCTGTTTTTGAGGCCCAGAACATTATTCTAGTAGAACTGAATTAAAGTAATGAGCGATTCCAGGAGAAGTCTGAAAACTGTTCATCGCTATGTTGAGTGGTGGAGGTTTGGGAAAGAGAAAAGCAGCAGCGAAGACATTTTTTAAATTTCTGCTGAGACAAAAAGTGAAACTGAGAATTTCAGAACTGGACCCGGGCAAACGCTCATAGACTATATTTACACGCAGCTGATCTCACTCCCCAAGAAAATCCCCAGAGTTTAATTTAAAAATGTCGTAGCATGGATTTTATGGTAATTATGTGTAATAACAATTTAATGTAATGTCCCTAAATTGCAAAAAGGTCACTTGCACTGGCAACTATTCAAAATATTCATTGTTTGGGAAGTAATTATGTATTCTGTCTGCTCTCTTTTGTTTCGCTGCAGTAGAGGCTTTCCCATAAAGGAATTTCTGCAGTATGTTAAGCATTTCTCTAGAATATCCGTGGAAAATATTTATTAAATAAATAAACAACAATCCAAGTGGAAAAAAAATTAGCAATATCAAAAGTTTTACCTTCAAGTCTTACCCTCCCTACTGTCTCGTACTCACTGTATTTTATGAAGACAAAATAATTATCTGTGACAGTTTCACTCAACACCAACTCTGTTTGTAATGTAAATCTTAAAATCCAAGACCACAGATAAAAACTGATCCCACAGTTTGCTGTCTCTGTTTACAAACTCAACACACGACTTGATTCACTTCATTCTTTGGCACACCCAACGCATCGATTTAATTCTCTCATTCAAAAAAAACAAAAAGTACAAAAGTTCATCATTCATTCTACTGCAGACTTATAAACTTATACGTAGTTAGTCACAGGGTGGATGGGATTTCACACGGCTCTGTGAGCTTTTAGTAGTATTTTCAGAGGCTATGTAGGGTTTTGTTGATCCAATGCAACATACTTCATTTCATTCAAAAATGGATGAAACAACACAGAATTGCCCACACGTGTCTGTACCTTCAACTGTCGTCTGTCATTTTTACATTATTGCTACACACAGGTGACAAGTTTTCATAGCACATGCGCTTTGCAAACATTTTAACAGCGCCAGTGACATTGGACTGTTATGTTTCATGTACTGCCTTCGGTGCAAAACGCAGCGGAGCACATTGTTCGGTAAATGTAGCTACATTCAGCAATGCAGTAAACACACACACATACATCAAATGCATAAAAACGGTAAAGAAAATATTATGGAGTTGTTGGCACTGAAATATACTAGAGGAGTGGACAGAGGCACAGTTGCAACACTAACATGGGGAAAGTAAACTGTTTAACTAACCCGTTAAATGGATAATTTCTTCTATGACATGCATAAAATAAAAATCATATTTTTATGAAACCTGTTGTCCAGTGTCTGTGTTACCTACAGTGCTGTGACAAAGTTTCTGCATCTCTCTCACAGTTTTGTTGTGTTATTTAACCTGGGCTCCAAAGCCATTCAGAAGTGATCCTCACCTTAACAACAGGCTCATACTTTAGTGAACTGAATTCATTAATATTAACACTCTGAAATCCAACAAGGTTCCTTTTAAATCTATTATCAGGCTGTCTTGGCTCCACAGGCAGATTTACAACATTTTTAAAAGCTAAAACCTGTAGCTAAAATCTGACTGTGGGGCCTGAGCAGCATTGGTTCTGACTCTGTTGCACAACGTTGATTATTTATTTCAAATAAAAAGGAGTATGAGATCATTTCCTCTGTTATGTTTTTCTGTTTGTTTGTCCATTAGCAGAACATCTCAAAAATTCCAGTGAAACCAGGTAATATGGGCCAAAGAAGAAGTGACAGCTGTGTTTCCCACCAAAAGCCTTTCACCTGAATTTGTTTGGAGAAAACAGACTGCACAGCTATTGCATTTGACTGAATAAAAATACCTGGCACCTGCATCTCATGATTTCCTTTCATGATGTGCATTCTGACGGAGTTACCCATTAAGATATAGTTTAAAAACATTTTCCATTATTAATATGATAAATGTATGCAGCCCTTGCGGAGATAAGCATTCGGAGTGCTTTATAATTTATTATTTAAATTATTTCTTGGGCAACAGCTGCAGAAAAATATACTTAATCTATAAAACAAATCAAGGCATATAAAAACTTTTTCACAGCACTGTAACTTCCCCCAAAAACAGTGTGGGCTTTACAAAAGCAGTAACGGGGCACTGTCTGGGATTTCCCTTGATCACCAAAAAATACACCAGTGTATGTCTGTGTGAAAGTGAGTATACGCAGCGCAGAGTCATGTGAAATTCATTTGGCACTGGGGGGTAGATAGTAGGGGTGAAACAGTCTCTCATGGGCACAGATGTGCAGAGCAGCATGTGTGTGCATCAGTAAACGTGGAAACCGTGACGTGAAGTAGCTGACGAAGCCTTCGGGCAGCTCGCCAAGTGTCCCCTGCACCTCTGGTGGCAACTCGTGGTAGTGATGTTTCTGCAGCATGCAGAACACACAAAGTCAAAAAACAGATGGAAAGTGTCAAAGAGTGTCTGGTGGTTTGAAAAAAAATGGATGTCATGTTGATGCCATGTGAGCAGGCCAACTGACCTTATTCCTCATGGCTCTCAGCAGGTCTCGGACCGAGTTTCCTTTATACGTCCTGAATCGGCGCAAGTCTAAAATGGACATGTGAAAAAATATATGACAGACCATTGATGGCTTTGTTATCCCCCACAGTCATGTGATACTGTGTGGGCATGATTGTGCGTGTACCTGTCTGCAGAGGCACAGAGATGTGCATCCTCCAGTTGGTTCGGACCACAGCTCTTCCTGCAGTTTCCAGCCTGACCACAATCGGACTGTCTGCTGGTTCCTTCTCTATGCGATCACTCACATCCTTCATACAGACACACAAACAGAAAAACAAAATGTTTCTAAAGTCTACAAACGGAGACTAAAGGCAAAAACAGAGAAACATTATCAAAATTAATTAATTCATATACTTAACACACTTGGAAAAAGAGCAGCTGCTTCTCTGGGCTCCAGAAGAACGGATGTTTGAGAACGCAGGCGGTGGAGGGGCGTGACTCGGCATCAGCACTGATCATTTGCTCAATCAGATCCTTCGCTATGACATCATCTGATTTGACAGAGGTGTTAATGTAAACAATAAAACAATAAAAAATAATTACATTTTATTTTTTCAAGGACTCATCTTGGGAGACAGCCCTCAACTGAGGGCAAAAATATTTTTTGGATCTGAAGTGTATTTGCAAGGGAGATGGTTTGCTGAGATGTGTTTTGATTTGAACTGGTTTCATATGCGTGATTACTGATTGAACCATTTAATGCAAATAAGCTAAGTGATTTGCTACATTTGCAAACAAACTTTTCCTGTTTGGGAGTTTTTAAAAAGAAATCTAGAAGAATTGAAAAGATGTACTAATCGTGTGTTTTAGAGTAAATACTCTAATTGTCAGGATTCAGGCATGAACCAACAGACACATGCACACAGACTGGCCTCACCGTGTATATCCTCCATAAAATGCGAGAGTGAATATTCTCCTGACAGGATGTTGACCTGTCGTCTCAGTGTATCGCCAAAAGGGTGCTGCCCTCTGCTGACCACGAAGTAAAACACACAGCCGGCTGAGAACACATCCACTGCTGCCGTCTGAAGAAAGAAGAAAACTGTTTTCTTAAGCAGAAAAATGCAACAAAAAAAAACTAAACTTAACTTTAGTTAGACACAACAGTATGTAGAGTCTCTCAGCCTTTGTGTTTGGGTTTGGTTGATATGTATGGGTTGATATGATGGGGCCACAGACTGAAAAATTAGTATTGGTTTTTCTGTTTTTTAAATAAAAAAATAAAGAATAGCAGTTTATAACAAGTAACCATTTCTGGAGAGGCAATTTGAAGCTTCATGCTCAAATTCACATGATAACTTCAATCTGGGATTTAAAAATATCTCAGTCACAGAGCAGAGAAAGTAAAAAAAAAAAGAAAAAGCTGCTCTTACAACAAATGAACCTGGTTTATCATCTGTAACTAAAAGAATTTCATCAAATAAATTATTTGTAAAACAAAAAAAGGAGAGAGTTTCAAACTGTACATTTTTTCTCTTGCTGTGGCCAGTTATTATAAAGTTGACTGGATCAGTTCTGAGACTCAGAGATCAACCAGTCTGCCCTGAAACGTGCATCTTACCGGCTTATTTCCAGGCGTTTCCCGCAGCACTTCGGGTGCTATCCACCCTTCAGTTCCTGGTATTCCTGACCGCAAAGAAAAGCTGCTCCGACCGTCTGGGATCTTCTTACAGAGCCCAAAGTCAGAGATGAGAGCTCGGACCTGACCCAGCGCACTGGGGCCAGAGAGCAGGATGTTTCTAGGCTTCAGGTCACGATGGACTACAGGGAGAGATGATGGAGGCCAAAGCAGAAATTGTGTTTTTTAGAAAGGCAGATGGGTGAGAGAGGACTGAGAGAAAGAAGTTTATTAATTTTTAGCTGTCACAGTAAAGTAGTAATACATTCAATTCGCTTTTAGTTGAAGCTGTTTAGAAATATAATTTGTGTGTAATTGTGTGTGTGTGTGTATACATATATATGTGTGTGTGTGTGTGTGTATCTCTGTGTGTATCTCAGACCTATGTTAAGTGAGTGGAGGTGTGAAAGGCCACACATGGTCTGTTCCATCAGAGTTATAGGATTCAGGTCAGGAAAGCCAGATGGATCCTCCACATACTGCAGAGGAAACAGAAGCATAATAAAAAGTCCAAAAATATACTTTATCATTGTGGACTGCTAATTATAAACTGTACAATAACAGCAGAAAACAGTGCACTAATGCGGTCTTACAGTACTTTGCTCCTTCACAAACACTGACCTGCTGCAGGGTTGCAGTGCACAGCTCGATGGCAATATATGTGAAGAGGCGGTCTCTTTCCGTGCAGAAGTATCGGATGACATTGGGGTGAGTGTCAGACTCTCGGAGGAGCTGCACCTCCCTCTCTGCTACCTCAAAACACTCAGGCAGGATTCGCTTCACCGCGACGTGCCGTCCGTCGAATTTACCCCTACCATCACAAACAGGTTACTCATAATATATGTAATGTAATATGCAATTTCTGAGGAAACACAGCGGAGAGCGTTTACTGTCTTTACAGTAAAATTCATGATTAAATAACTGATGTTTTAGCCCCTTAACTCTGAATTGTGCATGCCTTATATCACTGCTGACCGTTTTCCAAGGCATGCCAGAAGTTTTTGTTTGACTTTCTGCCTGTGGTCAGTACTCACTGGCTTACATTCTTTTCACCATGGTAAGAAAACCACATTGCTGAGACTTACAACTTGTTTGAGGTAAGTTATCCAACACAGAGACATTCAGCCGCCTTCTTCATACAATAATAATAAAAAAAAAAAGGCGTTGATGATGGATTATTTACTTAACTTGACTCAGAACAAAATGTCTGCAAGTTAATTTGCATTCTGTGATGAAATCAGCGTAAACAAATGTCAGTGTAATAAACATATGTGGAAAACCATCAGAAGAAATGTAATGTTACCTATTTTGCAGTTAATTATCTAGCACGCGAATTCACTAATATGGCCCATTGATTATGGCCAATGCTATCAACTATAGTAACAGCACTGTAGTAAAATATAGCACAGTGAAAAACACATACCTGAAGACAAAAGTTCCCGCTGTGCCGTGTCCAAGGACCTCAGATGGCGTGAAGGAGATTTTACCCACCTGCACCTCCTCACTGTTTCCTTCTGAGAAAGGCGGGAAAGAGGAAAGAAGCAGAGGGGAAATGAATCTCACCTGAACAGTGACGCACACAAACACAGTCTGATGTGTTACCTGCTGTGGGTTTGTGCCCAGTTGTACCATTTTTATCAGCTTCTGAGGTGCCAGTGCTGTGACTGTGAGGAGTAGGTGGAGGGTCAGCAGATGCAGACGCAGAGTCTGGATATAGAAAAGTATAGATGTACAGTATCTATGCATGCATCTCAGAAATTTTAAACAGAAGTAACTTTTTCTGTACCTAACCTTTAATCAAGAAATAAATATTAAACATTTCTCAGCTATGAGAAAAAAATGCTGCTTCAACACTGCTTCATGCATTTTAATAATCCTTCATGTTTTTGCTGTAACAGAAAGAAAAATATTTAATCACTGAACTCGACCCCTCAGTCATTAAATAGAGGGAGCATAACAGCGTGACATAAGCATATATCATAACAGAGAACTGGTTTTATCTGTTGCTTACCACTGGAGGGGTTTGAGTCAGGAGAAGGGATTGCGTCCGAAGAAACCATGGTCACTGTCTGAATGTTTGTCTGTATGTTGGTCTGCATGTGCTGGAGACGAGACTCCAAAGCTTCCTCCAGCTGCCTCTGAGCTTTGAGCTGCTGGGCTGCACGCTGGAAAAACACACACAGAAGCAGGCCACACAAAATGCTGTTAGAAGATGGAGGTTCAGGGATCAGTACTGAGGCCACTGAAGAGGATGAATAAATGAAGCTGTTCTCTGAGAAAGAGTATATGATTATAAAAGCAGGAAAGTACTACAAAATCTAATTGGATCACAGAGTCTGTGTAGGCAAGCTTTTCTGTAAATATTATGCCTCCGTCATATATGAAGTGCAATGGCTAAGTGTAATTCTTAGAAGTCTGATAAATATGGGCCCTGCATTTCAAACGCACATAGACACAAGACACACAAACTCACAGCAGGGTATGTGAGGGCGAAGGCCAGCCATCCTCCCAGCAGCAGTGTCAGAACAGCCAGAGTCAGACGGTCCTGAGTTATGTAGACAGGGAGCACAGCGGCCCGCTTCTGAGGCTGTCCTGATGTCCCCCCGTCCACCCCTCCTCTGTTGGCATTAGTGTCGCTATGGCTATCAGCAAGTGCCTGGAACTGAAGGACACAGTAAGACAATGAGGAGAAGAAACAATGGAAATATGATGAGATTTCACTTTTTTTTTTATCTGTTTGTCTGCTTATTTGATGTAAAGCAGTGTGCAATCAAAGTGGTTCTTAAAGGGGCATTTAGTAGTTTATTACATCCATTCTTTGGTCTCTGGCAAAGCTTGAAGTAGGCCACAATGAACAGCAACAGCATAATCAGAGAGGATAATTGTTTGATATTATTCCTGTAATTTACTGACTCAGGTGTAAGGTTAGGATGTGACTCACATATCGCTGGTGGTAGTAGGAGGCAGGGGAGACCGGGGAGGCAGAGGAGCCAGGAGTTCGGGGGGGGATGACTGCCTCACCGGAACGCTGCAGGGTGACAGGGAAATCCCTCAGCATGGTGGTGTGGGCTACCGGAGGGAGCTCATGGTGGCCTGAAACGCACAGAGACACGTGAGACACAGATGTAATGTATTTATAGCTGTACGACTGTAAAAATTTCAGTATGGTAAAAAGGTTTTCGGATTCAGAAGGTCCACTCTGATACATTAAGAGTACAGCTTTTTCAGAATTTTACTTTTTTTTAACCCTATTTTCTCAGCAACAGACAAACTAGACATATACTTCACATAGACAAATAATACATTACTCTGTAGTTTGGAAACACCATTTACAAAATATACATTTTCGTATGAATTTGCTCCAGCTGCAGGCATGTGTAAACAGGAAGTTTGTTAAAAATGAAATAAACAAACCACTGTACTGTAGTTACCTATCAACAGCCAGTGGTTTTTCCGGCTGTGAGTGCTCCCTGGTGGATAGCGAACATCAGTGGACGGTGTGATCTCACACTCCCCTCGCTCTCTGACCGTCACTCCGGCCGTCAGAGGCCCATCAATCCGAGCCAGAGTCAGGCCTCGAGGCTACCATGGCAACCAGAACCACAAACCACTCACATAAAAGGCATTTTATCATCATCACAATCATTACAAGCTCCTAACTCTCCGATACAGCTGATCTGATATAATGCACTATTAATGTTCTGTTAAAGCAGAGGGGAGTATTACTACAGATGTGGATGGAAACCAGGGGTTTGAATGCTTATATATGATAAACGTGGACTGTATACTTCAACTCACCACTAATGAGACTCCATGGTGGACAAGGGAGGTTGAGGCGTAGAGGTGAGAGTCCAATTTTCCAACATAGAGAGTGGGTCTTAAGGAAACAAAGGCTGGGTTACTTCCTCTGATAAGGCTTGTTTGCATGTATTTCTATCAGCAAGACAGACATTATATTATTCTATTGCCAGAGAAAATGCCTATGTCTAACATTATACAGTATAATCACACCCCAAGAGTTTAATGACTGCCGTTGATCAGTGCACCAGATATTGTTTATTAAACCACCATGCTCAGTGGTGAAACAGACACACTAAAAGCAAATTTTAAAAAGGAAATTATGTTTTTAGCAGAGCTTATCATTTCGCCTGCGGTAAAGAGGATGTGGAAGTGATAATACAACTTGAGGTATCCTGACAGAGAAAATAACAATAAGAAAAAGTTCTTTGCATCGGCTTTGTCTGTACGACATTTTAAGCACCTGCGACAACAATTGGGTAAATCAGGAAACCAGCCAGAGGATATAACTTCAGGACTGAACATAACAAGTTTCTATTCTTTCGTGTGTGTGTGTGTGTCTGTGTGTGTGTATATAATATCTTTCTCTTACACAAGTTGTGTTTGTGCGCTCGCTTGCTCCTTCACAAACTGATAGCTCCACTTCAAAGTGGAGTGTGCGTCTGCCTGGTCGTTGGCAGAGGAGAAGGTGAGGAAGCGTAGCGTTTCCATGGCGAGGGACAGGTGGGGGGCGTGTCTTAGCGAGTCACCAGAATACAGGTATACCCCCACGACAGGTGAGCCATAGTTCTGACTCCATAGGACGTCACCTAGGAGACAAAAACGCAGCACTTACAGCTTTACTAGAGAGCAGAGATCAAACGAAGGCACAGATTCAACCCCTCGCATATAAAGGTGATAACATATCCACATAGCAAAAACCACACACCTCTCCCTACCTGACTCTCTGTCAACTGTCA
Source organism: Toxotes lorentzi (assembly GCA_037833715.1). Classification (NCBI taxonomy): domain Eukaryota; kingdom Metazoa; phylum Chordata; class Actinopteri; family Toxotidae; genus Toxotes; species Toxotes lorentzi. The sequence goes on from JBBMJY010000020.1 coordinate 5,344,892, forward strand.
CAACAAGACCATCGCCACTCGACACAAGATGGGCCATTTCTGGAGGGAAAGCAGGAAGCACAGGGTAGTATCAGACAAGCTGGACGGCAACATCTCATTCAAGAAAATTCAATATATGTTTAGAGGTGAAGCCCTTGTTCTTTCCAGTGTTCATTCTAAACCCCTTTATCTGGTTATTGTCAAGCAAACATTACATTAAAAAGCACTAAAGGAGCACATACCTCTGAAAAGGTTGCACAATCTTCTAAATGTGTCACTTACATTGTTTTTACAGATTTTTAAATGTATATCTCAACCTAAATTGGTATCAAAATAATAAAAACAATCACCTGTTCTTTCACTGTTTGACTGAAGCCTATTAATGTTTCCTTAGATACCAAACAAACAGTCAAAAATAACTAATTGGAGATAAAGACATAAACAACTATAAGTGAGCAGACTCTGCAGTAGTCTGTTTAGTCCATACAGTACTAATTCTCCTCAAATGCCGCCATTGTAGTCTTACAGGAATCCAAAGTTTCCGTTTTTAATGCTACCAAACCGGTTCTGCAGCGGTGCCACCAGTTCATGTCTAGCTAATTAACCTGCCATATCCCTGTGCTAAGTGAATGTGCGTCTAGAGACGTACTGTAGTCTTGTTTTTCATCATAAGGAGGAGCAGAGTAATCATTGTACGTAGCGTTCCATCGCAGCTCCTGTGTCTTGGTGTCAAACATGGTAACCACATATTCTGGAAACAAGCAAACAAAGTGCAAAGTTCATAGCCAGCAGGCCAAGATTCATGAGAGTCATGTGCATCCGTGTGCATGCACATGTCTACCTTTGCGACATACCTGTGCGTCCGATGTAGAGCAGAGGAGAGTTGGGGCAGATGGATTCAGAGGTGGAGGTGGTTAAACTGGTTTGCTTCTCACCTGTCTCAGGATCCACCACAAACCACACATCCTGCTTTTTACCTGCACATGCACAGAAAGCTATTAACAAACAGCAATGAGGTATGACAAATATGTATATGTTTCATCTCTCATTCTCCGTCTCCGACAACTGTCTGACACAGTGATAAAATAGGTGCACACACACACACACACACACACACACACACACACACACACACACACACACACACACACACACACACAC
>JBBMJY010000020.1:5346131-5384985 GCA_037833715.1 Toxotes lorentzi
ACACACACACACACACACACACACACACACACACACACACACACACACACACACACACACACACACACAATCACACAACACTGTGTCTCACCTGTATAGAGTATACCATCAGAGCTCCTGCAGGGTGCTGACTGAACCAGTTCTGGGATAGTGAAAGGCAGTTTCTGTGGATGCATCCAAACAATGGGGTCATAAAGTGAAAACGGACACACAAACTGACACACAAACACACATTGCATTACTCACCATCAGGCCTTCCTTGTACTTGCCGCCCAGTACATACAAACTGCCATCGTTGGGGTCTGGGAGAAAACCCGGCCTAGAAAACATCTGTACATCAGCACAAAAAGTAGTATTGCACATTTTCAACACTTCTTCAATTTACATTTTTATTCCTTTATTAGAGATTAGACAATAGAGAGATGACCAGAAAATAAGAATTCAGAGACAGGGAGCAACATGAAGCAAAGGTCCCTGTCCAGACTTGAACTAGTTCATGGTCAGAGACTTAACATCCAGGCCACTGAGGTGTCAGAAACAAGCCCTTACTCTAAGGAATGTTTTTTTCAACATGTTTTTCTACAACACTCTTTAAATGACTTAACACAAGCAGATTTACATGAGTAAAAAAGTGTAAAATTATCAAAATGTGGCTTTGAACCAGGAGCTATCTGATCAAAGTAAAAGTAAAGAAGACTACAAATGTGAAAAGACATTTGTTGCGAGCTTTTAGTACTTGACAGTTTTCAATACTAAGTGCCCTGAAGACACTGTTTGCAACAAATAAAAACTGAAGTTTGAAACCCAGCCCTGCGTGTGTGCATATCTGTATATATCTATGTGTATGCTACTCACTCTGTGAGGTAGACAGGCACTTGGATGATGGGGTCTGAAAGAATTCAAAGAACAATTTCATGAGAAATATTTTAAAATGAAAACAAACATTAGGAAATAGTACTGATGTCTATATGTATGAACCTTCTCTTAAGGTCCACTTGATGTCTCCTGTTTGTTTGGAGACAGCATGCAGACTACCGTCCAGCGTCGAGACGAACAGCAGGGATTCTGGGAGGGTGACTGATCTGACCCCTCCAACCTGATGGGTGGCCAAAGAGAGAGAGAGAGAAACTTTAGGGCAGCTGTCTGACAGGGAGTTCAGTCACCGTGTCATATATCCAAGATTTCAGCATAGCTCAACTACAGCATGTGTGTAAGTGTGTACGTGAGCTTGTGCAAGTGGGTGTGTCAGGTCTGTCACAGATTTTATGGTTCAGCCCAGCAGTGAGTGCATGCTCGAATAATCATACTGTGCTCCTCATTTAGCAGGATATCCTTATTCTCCTTTCCAACACTGCTCCCTGCGTTGAGATCTTGTGTGTGTGCTTGTCAGTGTGTGTGTTCACCACTCCCTTATTTACCCACCAAGGGGTGGCAACTGGAAACACTGATCAGAAAAGAACTCTACTGTAAACACTAAGCCAAGACCTGAAGAGAGACACTCAGGCACACAAGCATACAACAAAGAGGTGGATGATTAAAAAAGGGCCCCTGTGGACACACTAGTCCTGGAACTGCAGACCAAAAGACTCACTATGGGTAACTGTGTATTTCACAGACTAGTTAGCAACTTATGGTGAAGATGTAGCTTGTCTCTCCACACCATCGTCTGCTCAGATGTGATGTGTACTCTGATACATGTGCTGCAGACAGCGCTGAGAGCACAGTGAACAATGGATTCATGGTTATTTTGTGTGTTTCTAACACCTTTTTGTGTATCTGTATGGTAATTTTGAGTTTCTTTTGCATCTTTGTGGTTACTGCGCATCTCTTTGTGATCATTTTGAGTCCTTTTGCGGTCGTTTTGTATCTTTTTATAACTGTTTTGTATAGCCGTTTTGTGTCTCTTCTGTGTCCATTTTTTGTGTCTTTTACCTGAGCTCATTCAAACAATAAATATCAACAGTCACTTCATACAGAGGCTGTGGCCCTGACCTCTCGGGTCCTCGGTACTTGTACACACACACAAACGCCCACACAGAGAGACGGGAGGGGGGGGGGTATGAACTTTCTTAAGGCAATTTGGACTCCGCAGTGAGCAGCTAAACACTTTAAACGTCCTATCATATCATGGCAACCTTAGTCGATCCTGAAATAGACACAGAGGCGCAGCGGGGTGCCAGTTGCGGTCTAAGCTCCGCATAAATAGCAAGACACAAACAGTATTAGTAACAACAACAACAACAACAACAACAACAACAACAGAAACAGCCACACTGTAAGGTTCACCTGAAAAAGTTTCCCTTCCCAGGACAGCAGGAGAAGAAACAGCAGCAGGCGTCCCAGCGCCCTCGTGACCCCGAAAGCACTTTCTTTCATGGCTGTGAACAAACGGAGAACTGAAGCTATTGAAGTAACAACAGAGGTCGAACTCTCTCTCCGTTTCCAGCGCGCGCGTCCATCGGCCAGAAACTCAACACCGGCAGAGCCGCGCTGACGGTTACCGAACACGGCGAGATCCGAGCTCGTGGTGCCGCTTTAAAACCATAGCAACACGGAAATCATAACTGCCACTATTCCATGTTTCCGTGTTGGGACGAAACCGGTGACGTCAGCAGCGAACTGTCACAGAGGCATGGTGGGCGTGGCCTCTGTGGCGCTAGCGCCCGCCTCCCGCTCTGAGAGGCAGGAGGCTCGGCCAATGGGCTCAGAGATTGGGGAACAGAAGGGGAAGGGCTGCAGAATCGCCTGGAACACGTGGAAGCAGACAGCAGGACAGTGGTGAACGCAACAAGAGCGTCGTTTTGTGCAATCGAAAGAGGTGGAGGGCGTCATCATTTGTTGTTTCTCTGCATTCATATCATACACATATTTCAGTGGTGGAAAGTACTTTCACATCAAGAAAGTACTTTACACCACTGTTAAGTGTACCTTACATAAATTGCTGCCGAAATCCGGTTACTGTACATAAATACTACTTTATACCTCCACTTCACAACGTTTTAGAGGAAAATATTGTACTTTTTACTTTTCATTCTGCTACTTCATATTTGGCAGATAGTGACTTTGCAAGTTAAGATTTTGGACTGTTATACATATATAGTATGATAAGTTTATATTTGATGCTAAGTCTCCTTCCCTAAAGTGTCAACTTAGTAACATCTTTAATTCATGAGAATATTTCAAACTTTCGAACTCTACATTATTAGTTTGTAAAGCAGTCTCTGTTAAAATTCTGTAGTCCCTGAGCGTAAGCTGAGATCGTCATTCAGGATTTACAGTGACCAATACTAGAAATAAAAAGTTGAATGGAGAACTTTTAAGTGCAATGGACTAATTTTGGAGCCTAGTATTGGTACTTTTACTTACTTTTAATTTTATCCATAAAAGGATTGAATACTTCTTCCATCCCTGCCCTGTACACACACAGTAAAATAAGAAAAAGAAAGTCAAATATTTACAAAAACACTTTATTTTTCTGCAATGTATTTCCCTTCAGAAACATCAGCTAACAATTAGCCCCAGTCATTTCCCCATGACTTACCAAAATACTATTCACAAAATACTATTCAAAGTGCCTTTACATGGGGAAACAGACTGGGATAACGTAGCTTGTAAGCGGATGTGCTTAAAATAAAATGACAAAAATAAAATAAAACTGGCAGGCACTTCTGTCATTTGAGGTATGCACAAAACAAATGAAACAAACAACATCATAACCTTGTCTTTAAAGGCAGGTAGGTGAGGTGTGGGCTCTACACACAGTGCAGGGCCCAGGCCTTTGGCTCTGTGTTGATTACTGATGGAGTACACTGTCAGGTTTGGGATAACCAAACAGCTCAAAGTCTGGTTCATATAGCTTGTACAGTTCTCTCCTCACTGTTATGGGAATCTGAGAAAACCAGTCTCTTCCCCAGCTGGCTGCAGTTCGGTTTCGGGCCCCTGAAGGGAAGTGGAGCAGATGATCCACGTCCAGAAGTTTCAGCAGATGATCCGCGTCAGCTTCCAGGGTTTCTAGTTGTCCAATGAAGTCATACTTGACCTGGCATGGATGGCACAGACGGTACACCTGAAACACAAAAAAGTGAAGCAGATACTTTAAATCTGTTTGTGTCTTTGTGTGTAATACCTGAGTCTGACTGTTTCTACCGCATGTGTATACATTGGCATACATGGGAAACAGGAAACACAACTCTACTCCTGTTCTGTGTTTATTACCCCAAATGATCTTGGTTACCATGCCCTCCTCAGGACAGACTTGTATTTATCATTGCCGCACAGGTGTGCACCTCTGAGTATACCAGTCAGTTACTACAAATAAATGTATTGAAATTACTGTACGTACAAATCAGACAATCACACAGACAAATGTGTGTGTGTACCTGTGTGAGACAAATACCTGTCGCCAGTGTTCGTTGAAGATACTCTCCCTCTCAGTCTCTGGATCCAGCAGGTATGTGACGAATTGCTGAAATGTTGGTTTGATTCCTGCTGCAAACGCCTCAGTTGCTGTCTCTGGCAAACTCCCAGACACATTACCATAACGACTCAGCATGACCGAACCAAACTGCCTGTAGAAGTCCTCGTTGGGCCTTAAAACGCACACAAATACACACAATTTAATAATTAAATAATCAGAGAACTGCTGTTTAATCAAAAGTAAAGCATATTCCTCTGCCTTAAACCAGTGGACCTACACAAACACACACTCACTTTCTCTACCATGAAACACACCTTCCAAACTTGTTCCTGAAGGCAGAGATGAGACGTACAAAAGGGTCTCGTACAAACAGAAACTTGGTGTAGTGCTGGAGCTTGAGTGCCATCAGGTGGCGGGACAGAGAACCATAATGGCGCCAAAACCTGGTAAAGGACACATGGATGGACACACAAAACATGAGGGATATTCTACTAGAGTCACTGTCTTCTTTCTTTAGCGGTGATTGTGATGCTTTACAGTTTGCCGGTCTAACATCCAAATTCTGTGACTGTATAAAACTTATGCAACACTGACAATATTTGGTGATATATCTAAATGACTTGAAAACAAAGTAAAACAAAAAATTATATAAGTACTAAAGGGGAAAAAGATATGTTTTGTACAGTGGTGCAGACAGAAAAACACATGTTCCGATACTCATATCCAAACACAGACAGCTCCCGAGGGGTAGAGAAAGGTCTGTCTGTGCTGCACCACCAAGCCCCGCCTGTCGTTTCCACTCTCCTCTTCCAAGTGTCAACTCGGTAAATAACTCCTTTAGCTCATGGATAGTTTGTCAAACACAGTTTCAGAGTAACTCAGTATCTAAGTGTCATTGAAGAAGTGATGAAAAAGAAAACCATGAAACGTTTCATTAATCAATGCCCCTGTGAACAGGAGTAGTGACCAACACGGTACATTTCTGTGGTAATTTACAAACTGAGTTTCCTGAAATTTTACATGAAGAAATTAGTGACATTATTTATATTTCTTAAAATTCTTACACCACAGTTTTTAGAAATGGATTTAGTAGGATATATGGAAAGAAAGTGACCCCTTTAATATTTCCAGATGGACTCACTTTTCAGAATTGTAAAGTTGTCTTAAGCTTCTGAGTTAACGCCCTGATTTGTTGGCTGATTTTCCTTTGTTGTCATTGTTGGATTGACTTATGTGGCTTGTTTGGCAAGGCACAGTAATTATGTACATTTACCCAAGTATTGTACTTACGTACAATTTTTAAATACTTCAGTATTTCCATTTTATTTATATATACTTTATACTTCAATGTTGTAATATTGTGCTTTTTACTCTGCTTCACTTGTTTAGGCGCTTCAGTTACTTTTCATGGCCTCAAAAAATATCATGGGTTCTTATAGATTAAACCACTCAACAGTATATTAAGTTGTCAAAGTTAGCTGTATTACATGTACATACAACTTTAAAAACTGTTTGTATGATAAATATACTGTAACTCTCTGAATAGTGCCATTTTGCATAATAAATACTTTTGATACTTTAAGTACATTTTGCTGGTAATATTTCTATACATTTACCTTAGTAAAATGGAGAACCTTTACTTGTAATGGGGTATTATATATTGTGTCATTGCTACTTTTACAGTAATAGAGCCTAATATTTCTTCCACCACTGCAACTCAACAATACGCCTGTGATTATTTACTGTATATATATGTGTGTGTGTGTCTCATACTTGGCAAAAGTGAGGTGAAGAGAGGAGTTGTGTACGAGGTCTGGAGGTACAGCCTCTGGGTCAGTGTACGGTTTTCCTGAGGAAGGCGATATCAGAGACTGAGACAAAACCACCATCACCCTCTTCCAGTTGGTGCACGCGACCTGAACGGAGAGAAGCGATGGCAGGAACAAAAAGGTAAAGACAAGTTGTTAAAAAAGACAAGTAATACTATGAACATGTGCATGTGTGTTTTGATCAGGGAAGAGCTGTGACTTTAAGATGTTTTTGTCTTCTTACTTTCTTTCTCTTACATCCACACACAGTGAGCTAACTCACCGCCCACATGCATACCACCGCCTACATTTTCACACAAATACACATTCACAAGACAGTAGTACCTTGGGAACATAGCAGTAGATGATCTGGTGTGTATCATCCACTATCAGGTGATCCAGCTCCCTGTTGGGGATCTGCTCAAATGCCCGGGTCCTTCCAGGGAATTCCACAGCGTTCTTTCCTGAGCAAACATCCATGATCCTCTGCTTCCTCTCCTCTTGTTCCCTATCGTCGACAGAAGCATGACTCCTCTCCTTCTTTTCATCCTTCCTTGTTTCCTCCTTCCTCCGCTTTTGTCTGTCCTCTTCCTCCTCCTGTTTTTGTTTTTCAGCTGCTCCTCTTGTCCTCTCAAGAATGGGTTTTCCACTGGAACCGGCGGCGGGGACCGTGAAGGACAAACTGGTCTGGGCTCTGCTGACGGAGGGAGAAAACGCAGGGCCTGTTGTCGTCCGAGTGCAAGAATCAGATTGATGCAGGCGCTGTTTGGAGTCCTGTAGTGGATAAAGGCTGAAGCCCCCAACGTCGTCCCAGTAGACGATAATCAGCAGGATCATAAACAAAGACCCCAGGATGAACGCCACTCGCAGACCACGCCATATACCCATGGTTAAATGTGATCCAGAGCCGTGATTGGTGAAGAAAAGAGGAAGAGGTTATCTTAACTCCATGGTGGCCATCTATCACGGAAGGACACACTTCCTGCTAGCCAGCTGCAACTGAAAGAGACAGGAAATGTCAACAGAGACCCCAGCTCTTCTTCTGCAGTCTAAGTGAAGCAAACGGGTTGAGTAATGACTAATGATAAAATACAAGAACTGGCTCTACATTCAGTGGTTAGGTAAAACCACTGAATGTATAATTAGTATGTAACAACCTTTTTTTGTTGTTTTTGTTGTTTTATACAACTAAAACAGATAAAATCATCTCCCGCACACAGGTTACGTGACCGGAGCTGCTTCAGTTTAAATATGTGCGAGCTAGTTTTTTACACATGAAAAATTCACGCAGGGATGGGCAATAATTCAACATCACATATAGACTTTCAGTAACAGTTTAGTGTGATGGTATGATCTTTTTATGTTACTGATATATAATTACAGAAATCTGCAATAAAATTAGTTTACAAATTTAAGGGGGAACTATTTTACTTTGCAGCTATAGTTACTCTATAGTTACTCTTCTGAGTCACCTTATAAAATATGATGCATTGTATAGATTAATTTCAAAAGTAGGCTAAGTGAAACAATATAATGCAGTTATATATTGTATGGTATGACTGGTTGTGTTGTTGACCCGTGTAAAGTTACCCAGGGGTCGTGGGAACCTCAGGCTCCGCCCGGGGCGCTCAGCTGTCACAGTGATGTGAACAAACGGGGGATGTGGGGGTGGAAGCGGCTTCAGTCCGAAGTCTGCTGGAGGATTTGCCCCCTTTGTTGTTCTGCTCATAAAAACATCTGCTGTCGGGGGAAAATAGTGGAAAAAATGACGGTGCTAGTAAAACCAAAAAAGAAAAAAGATCCAGACTGCAGCAGCGCACAGCAGAAACTCCTCCGGCTCATGTTTTGACAGAGAAAATTATCGGTTTCTCTGCGGTGTCTCTTTCCACTAGGTTTTGAATCTAAACTCCACGTTGACGGGATGGCTCTATTTTGAGAAATTAACATCCACAAACTCTGTCGCGTCTCGGCACGCGCTGTTCCCACGCGCACACGCAAACACGCGTGCGCACACACGCGCAAGAGAAAAAAAAGGTACAACTCTTAAAAAAAAGAAAAAAGAAAAAGAAAACAGAAAGAAAATCTCGGCTGTTCGTGAAAGGAAGGTGCGGACTGTTGGACTGTTTTATTCCGGTTAATGTTCTTGTTTTTCGGTAAAGGGCTCACCATCACCTCCTCCCAATCCTCGGTCGGAAAACAGCCTTAATTTATACGGCACACAGGTCACAATGTGCCCATTCACCGGGTGCTCCGGACACTGTCCTCCTCTCATGCAAAGGGTCACTTTCCTTTCACTCCACAGCAAAAGCCGACGACAGGAAGACTTTTTAACTCCACTGTCTCCTCTGCTCCTTCTCCCCACAAACCTCCTCATCATGCTGCCTTTGAGGTGAAAAAAAAAACAAACACACCCGGTGCTGTTCCCTTCATGACTCAACACGACAATTAAACCCGTCTGAACATTAATCTACCTGTCTCAGAGAAATACCACAAATCAGTTTCTAACTTACCCGGCAGATGGGCTCCATGGTGCCGGCCGGTCAGCGCTTTGTCGCCTGCTCGGTGTCCCCCTCCCTGTTTGTCCGTCAGCCCGGTGATGAGACCGGGTGGGCACGACAGGACCCTTGCGGTGTCGGCTCCTCACAGAATGAAGCCAAGACTCGCGAGATTTGGGAAACCAGCCACCCACTCGTCCACACCATAAACAGTCCCGTTTTACACACCGCCCTGTGAAACTATAAACCCGCCTACGTATATGACTCCGGTTCCCAAAGTGAGGCCCTGGGAGCTCCAGGAGGCCCCAGAGGAGGCTGCTGCAATGACTGTAAATAAATGATTTAATATACAGTCACTGCAGCAGAATAAGGAGTGGTCTAACTTCACTGACAATAAACAGTAACACCGTAATTAACATTGTATGGAAGCCAGTGTCTGTAAAAAAAAAAAAAAAAAAACATTAGTTATGCATTTTTAACTCGTTATCTCATTATATTTACTCAATAAGTCAGACTTTTTACTTAGTATTTCATAATTTTTAGTTTCTCAGTATTTTGTCAAGGCATCTTATTATTTTATGTTATTTATGTTATTAATTATTTTTACTCAGTGTTACAATTTTGATTTAGTATCTCATTACCTCTGTATTTCAGCTTTTACTCAGTAAGTAAGAAATTATTTTGATATACTATCTTATTCAGTAGGTCATAATTTTTTCCTTATCATCTCTTTATTTTGACTCAGTATCACATTACTTTGACTAAGTGAGTCATAATTTAGACTTTGTATGCACTTGAATGAACAAGTGCATCAGATTGTGACCAAAGTGTGACCAACTTCATACTGTGTAAACATGAAGGTTCATTTGCAGCCTGAACATACATTAGGTCCATTTAGGTTAATGAGGTAGAAGATCTGTGCAGCCTATGGTATCAATGAACAACAGTGTCTGACCTCACATTTCCATTAGAGACTAACCATACAGACTAATGAACCTAAATGTGCTACCACGAGAACTATCTGTTCTCCGCATGGTGAGCTTCTGCAGAATTGGTTTGCCTCTATACCAATTACATTAATTGGTTTTAAAAACTAAGAGAACACCGCAGCAGTGACTGAGCTCGACTTATTAATATTTTTAACTATGGTGAAAGAAAGAAATAAAAATATTTAAAAAAGAATAAAATCTGAGCTCATCTGAGCAGAAAGAAATTTCCCTACTGGTTAAATTCTCCTAATAATGTATGACCTTAATCCTCAGATACAACAACCTCTGATGTGTAAGCAGCAGGATTTAGGCCACAACACAGCTGTTTTTAACTGCAATTTTGAAGACAAAGCAATCTGTTCATGACATGTGATTTCTTCCAAACAAGCAAACCTTTGACTCAAAGATGAGGCTGGGTAACAAACTCGCAGTCTGGAAGTAAAATGTACATCAGAAATGCCAGTCTCCTATGTTTAGATTACATAATCTCTGAATAAATGAAGAATAAAGATAAAAATAATGCCAAACTGGTGTCTTTTTGATAGGATCTAAAAAGAAAACTAATTAAAAAAAAAAAAGATTCAGCGTTTAAAGGCGTACATTATATCTCTTGGTATCTTTCATTACTCTTTCATTTTATAGTTGCACACGTAAACATACATTTGGACAAGACTAGTGCAAGCAATTTCAGATTTTGCAGGGTAATGAAAACAGTTTAATCTAAACTCAATCTATAATATTATTTTGGGGGGTTTTGTCTTCGTGCTTAGTTGTATTCTGGATAACTGTCTTGCCATGTATTGTTTGCCACATAAATCTCCACTGCATCTTCATTCCAGGGACCTTGTGATTCATATCATGAGGTACCTGGGTGACCGGCACCAAACGGATTAAGCAAGGCGGTTAAACATCTGGTCTTCTACCCAGTTAATCTGTACACTCAAGATGTTAAAGCATAATTTTGTCTTCCTTTTGAGAACAGAAGAAGGTGGCAATAATTCTTACACACTGATCCAGATCGCTGCTTTCATTACCTTTTTCCATTGCAAGACAAAATGTGGTCACACTACTGATGTATTCAACAGATCAGGGATGTATATATGGTTGGAATAAACAATTACGTTCAATGATTTTTTTTCAGTTGGTCATTTAGTCTATGAAACACAACAGTAAAAAAAAAAACTGACAATCACAGTCTCCTGGAGCTGCATGTAATGTATTCAGCTTGCTTATACTTTATGAAACCAACAGTCAAAAACCAAAAGATGCGCAGTTTACAATTATATTAAAAAAGAAGAGCATCAAATTCTAACATTTGAGAAACTTGAAACACAGAATTGATTAATTAAGTGAATAATTCTTTGTGAACTGCTGCACCTGTATAATTAACTCATGTCACTCAAGCTGGATTCTGACCAGAACTGATAATTCCCTTTATTATAATGAACCGAACACTAAGACAGAGCCAGGTAGATTTTGAATGTTTATTTAAAGTTATTCCCACTGCACAACCCCTCCCTGTGTGAAAGCCTAGTCTGAAAGGAGGAGGATACAGGCCACTACAGCGCCACATCAACACATTTATTAACAAGGCTACTTGTTTAGTCACAACAGCTCCATCCCCCACTGGTCTGGCACTCTGTGCTGCCCTGTGATAACACACTAGCATGGTGAGGCTAGTTCAAAAACAACCCCTGGAGCAAGAAGGTCCAAAAAGAGACAGGGCTGAGGTTAGAGTGAGTGACTCCAATTAATGAATAGAAAAAAGGAGGCAGTTTTACTAACTATCAAGTTCCACAAAGAGAAAAAAAAATGGGGCGGATGATGGTGAGAGACAAAGAGAAAATATTCAGTACGAAGTATCCTCTCTTGTCCCTTGATGAGGCTGCTGATCCGCAAGGTGTGTTTCGATGATGTCGCTAATGTTGAAGGTTGAGGCTTGAGATCAACCTCAAGATTCACAGCGTGGTCGGCGTCCTTCTCCTATCAGTGACGCAGTTCCTCTCTCCTCCTTCCACACAAAAACGGAATGACTGAGACAAAGAGAGAACAAGTTAAATACAAAGCGAGAATGTGAGTGTGTACTTCTGTTTTGGGCCATATATTTATATATAAACAAGAAAAGAGGGAATAATACACCAAAAGGGGGTTGTCTCTTAAAAGCTCAATTCATTATAGAATGGAGGTGCAGAAACGTGGCTAGTTTTGTTGTCTGAAAGACATTTTTAATTTATAGATATCTCAAAAGTTTGGCACATAAAACTGAACTGAAACCTGAAAATGAAACCCTTTAACAGGGCCTGATTTGAAGTTTAGATACGACCAACAACTGACCGCAGACTACACAATGACGCAATTAACAAATCAAATAAATAAATCATGATTGTGCCTTGGACCTTTCAAACATCATCTGAATGTACTTTAAGTACGCAAGTGTTACCTGCGTAGGGGACTACAGATCTCCAAGGGGAATGATTTCTTCGTTGATAAAAAACTCAATGGTCTCCTCCTCCCAGTCATCCACATTGCTGTCCAGCTCATCGGTGTCCACTCCTGAAACACACGCAAAAAAAAAAAATGTCAGGGATTTTCTTAATCAAAAATAAGGACTGGCGAAGGAACCAAGTAAAAGTTTAGTGAGTGTAAAAGTGAGAGGTCGCACCTCCCCTGAGCTCGAGGCGGGCGCTCTTCTGTTCGAGATAGATCTGCAGCGCCGCCTCCCTGTAGCGACGGTAGTCCTCCATCATGGCCCTGCGTTTGTCCACCAGATCCTACTCACACACAGACACACAAAAAACCTTCAGCACGTTTTTTTCTGCAGTTAACAACAGGATTGTCCTTGTACAGTTTGTGTTACTTAATCACTGGAATCATTAAATTACATTTTATTTAGAAAACTGTTCTGTTTCAAAGCAGAGCTTCTAAGTCTCTTCCTGAGAGACATAAAGATGCTGTTCATCTCTAAATACTATATATATATATATTTCTGAGGACAAATGGTTTAAACACACAATCATCTGTTAACACTCTTAACTGGTCAAAGATGGAGCTCAAAATATTAAAAACAACCAAAATACTTGAAAGAGCACCATTCCCAACTCAAAATCCAGATAATAGCTAAAGAAATGGAACGGGTCAAACCTTCGAAGCCTTGGACTGGCTCAGACGATCCTTCTGCTCAAAGATCTTTGAGTATTTCTTAAGATCCTTCTTAATCATCTGCAACAGACAGACAGAGGGATATTTACTGTAAAGCAAGACTGCACAGCCACACAACATAAGGTTTGTGCTGTTAAAAAAAAAACAGGATGTAGCTGTGAGCCTCAGGTCAGGATTAGAATCAGGAGCCACAGTGCGGCTCTCATACGAGGTGTCAGAAAAGTTACGTTTGTCATCACTGGCTCCACACACACAAACATTTATTTTATAATTACACAGTGTATGTATAAATATAGATATATGATACCTTGATCTGTTCTCCACTGAGCAGGGTAGGAGGTCTGGGTCTCCAGAGCAGTTGACAGAAGCGGTCCTTATTGTTCTTCTGAAGAAGACGGCCCTGGAATGTCCACAGCCAGTATGCGTTGTCCACCTAGACACAGGAACAGGCCAGGGTCAGTGTGACTTTCAGCCCATGAAGGATGAGCTGGTCTGGGGAGTAGTAGGAGCAGTGTGTACCTTGTGACTCCACCAGGAGACGGAGGTGACGACGTAGCGACCGGTCGGGTCCCACTCCACGTCAGAGGCCATGTAGTGCTCTGCTATGTTCATCATGGTGCAGTCTGACGTGTCCACGAAGGCAAGAGCGCCGTTCATACTGCACAGAGACAGAGAGAGAGAGAGAGAAGGTTATAAACACACACACACAGAGACACATATATATTCATCAGTGCAGACACACACAAGTGCAAATATATAATTCTGTGAGCCTCAGATCAGAGTTAGAATCAGGAGCTTAGCTCTCATACGAGGTGTCAGAAAAGTTATTTAGTTTGTCATCAGTGGCTTCTTGTGTTGGTGTCACACACACACACACACACACAAATGTAACTGACCTCCTGAGTCCAGCCAGCACCATAAACTGTCCCTGGGGGCTCCAGAAAATGCTGTTGGCCTGCTGCTTGTCAAACATCTCTGTTGACAAAGAACACAGGGGCACATTCAGTGAAAGTCCTTGACTGTGCAAGATAGTGTCAGTAGGAGAGTTAGTATGTGTGTTCCATCTACTCACTTATGAGCTCAATCTTGCCGTTGTTTTTGACATGATAGAAGGAGGCGTTGATTCTGGGAGACTCTCCGTGGAGAACAGCAAACTTGCTGCCATTGGGCTCCCATGCAAAAGCGATGATGCTTTCTGGAAAGGCAAACAAAATCAACAGATCAGGGTTCTGTTTTCAAGAGGAAACAACCAGCGTTACTTTGTGTGCTTCTTATCTTCTTACCCTTCATCTCCACCACATCAACAGGAACCTGCTTCTCTCTCATGCGGAAGATTTCAAAGTTGGTGACCACACCCTGAAAAAGACAAAAAAAAAAACAAACACATTTAGTAACTGATTTTTTTTTTTTTTACCAGTCAGCTCCCATCTATTTCCTTTCCTTCTTTCTCTCGCCCTCCGTCTACCTGTGTTCCTTTAGGAGTCCTGTCCACTTTCACACACAGGTAATCTCCATTCCTCTGCCAGTGCAGTTTGCAGTCAACAACGTTGAAGAGGTTGCGGACCCGAATCTCCTGACGGGAAGGCATCTGCATCAGGGTCACTCTGGCTGGGATGTCTTTGTCCTCGGGTACCCAGAATGCTATGATGTTGTCACCAGGAGACCACGAGAAGTCCCTGTAGATACAAACGTGCAGGTTCTTGTCAAAACAGCCATATAGAATGCTCTCACAACTGAAAGCATGTGATTGTAAGAAGCAAATCATGAAATCATTTTCAAGGACTCTTACTTGATGCCACTAATCTTGAGACTCTTCTTGTCGAGCAAGCCCATAGACTGGAGGGAGCAGAAACATGGCTTTCATGTTACTTGCACACTTCACATAAATACAACTACATGTTTTCTGTAAGTCGACTTACTGGAGTTTCATAGATGCTCAGTGTGTCTGGGGTCATCCTGGCAAAGAACTTTCCATCATGACTCCACCTGAGATCAAAAACAGTAAAAAAAAATTAGAGTACATTCAAACACCACAACAATAACAAATGAAAAAAACTGTGAAGAGAAACATGCAGTGAACTGACTTAAATATGGGCCAGTGTGCAGAGCTCTCGCAGTGGAAGCCTCTCTTCTTCTGTCCAGTCAGAATGTCCCAGATGATGATGGCCTGTGGGTCCTCCTTGGTGTCCATCAGGGGACTGAAGGTCACCACATACCTGCATGACATCACAACCACACATGAAGCATTCGACAGCTCAGAAGCTGCACAATTCATCCAACAATATTCATCATTTGACAGGTCTTCACTGTGCTTTTTCTGTACATTAACTGCCATCTTGTGCCAGAAACAGGTCATTGTCATAAACCGTTAAATACACGAGACCACATGATGCACACAGTTACCTGTAAATCATTTTTATTTTACATGATATTCTATTTGTGTTCCCTCTAAATAAAAAAAAGAAATTACACTAAAAAGACAATTTGTAAATTTAGTTTAAAAGCTACATCTTTCTTTTGAGTGTGAGCCATTTCTGCCATTTCCAGGACAAAAAAAACAACAACAACAAAAAAAACAACTTTATCAGGTAACAAAGCCTGGGTGCTGCTAAACAGTAATGCTGGTTACCTCTCACATGGTGAGAAGTCGATGAGGGACACGCCCTGATGGCTGAACCTCTGAATCTGTTTGAACTTCTCGCCGCCCCACAATGCAATGCCTCGCTGGTGGAAGGTGGCCAGATAGGTGCCTTTAGGAGACCAGCGGACGTACGTCTCTGTCCAGCGCTGCATCAAGAAACAAAGACATTATTAGTCTGAAAATCAACCACTTCTGTTGAATACTGTTTAATAAGACTCTTTGAAGTCCGGCATTTCCCAGTAAGATAAACTACTTACTGCTCTCTCTTCAACTGTGATTGGCTCCTTGGCGTCATTGGAAAAAATGGCGGTCCTCTCTCCAGCTTCATAGATCACACTGTACTGGTCACGACAGTCTGGGTCCTCAATCCAGTGGCGCATATTACCCTGAACACACAAGACAAGCACGCAGAGTTAACAGACTTTAAAGCCTTTTGGCATTTTATTTAGTTTATAAGGGGAGAACAACAACCCTGTGCAGTAACAGTGGTATCTGTTACAGCAAACACTCACAAAATCTTTGAAAGGCTGCTTTTCTGGAGTTTCCCACTCATCACTGATGTTCATGTACCTGAGAAAATGAGCACACAACATTCATCTTCATGTATCCACATCCATGCACATTTGTATTTACAACTGTGGCATGTCTGCGTGACACTGGACACTCACTTGTCAAAATCAGTGAAGAGGTTGACCCTGAACGTGTGCTGTTTGTCGAGTTTGTATCCGTCGGCATTCTTCACTGCCTCTAGGGCCTGAGTAGGAGCAGCATACTCCAGGAAGATGTACCTATGTGAACAAAACATGTGTCTTATATCCTATATTCAAAATTAAAGCAGTAGAAAAGATATAACAGACTAGAGACCAAATCACATAAGTAAGACAACAGGATCATACCCTTTAGTCATGCCATCAGCCTCTGGGTAGAACTCAGTGGTGATCTTGCCAAACTTGGAGAAAATCTTGTGTATGACGTTCTTGAGTTTCTCCAAACGTTCTGGGCCCACCTGTGGAACGTTGTCCACCACCACCACCGAATCAATGCCATCAGCCTCCTGGGGCTTCTCCCTCAGGATGTCATCCAGGAGCTCTAAAGAGAAGAGGAAAAGAGGGGAACATCAGGACAGGCAGCAGCAACATTAGTCTCTTATCTGACGTGTCTGTGGGCCAAGGGCTCTTAAATTCAGCCCTGCTGAAGTTCAAAACTACTCATCACCTTCATAAAGGCAATGTCTTTGTTAAATCAGTGTCAAAAAGGTGCTGATTCAGCTTTTTTGGTTATTTTGTAGGCTGTGGTTTGTGGTGCTGCTGAATTGCATTGCAAAATATTGATAGGTGTAATGAGTGGACACAATTTCCGTAGAATTACGTATAATACAATTTGAACTGCAGTGATTAGTCAAATAATGGTGCGTGATGTGAGTATTTGCTGCTTTTCTTTGTCATATATGATAGTAAATGAGATGTCTTTGGGTTTTGGTTGGATAAAAAAAAGCTATTACAAGACATCACTTGGAGCTCTAGTTTTTTTTTTTTCATTTTAAAGATGAAATATTAGAGAAAATAATCAGCAGAGTAATCATAAATGAAAATAATTATTAGTCGCAGCCCTTCAATGGACCCATAGACTACAGCTTTTACTTACCATTAAGTTGAACCAACTCCTTTCTATACCAGTTTCTATAAAAGCTGAATATTACAATCAAACTGCAGATAGGATTTACTGCAGGACTGTTGTCTTGGACTGTATTAAACTTAGCTGGGTGACCTTATAGACACGTCTATTGAACGGATTACTCATTCTGAGGAATTTCCAGAAATCCGTCCAGCCTGTTTCGGAGATGTAAGGCCATAAAACACATACAAAGCATCTTAGCAAAAGGGAGTACAATGGTGAAACTGGTGTGCACTGCAGTTCACGTTTTATCTGCATGGTTGAGGGGCGTTAAGGAGCCAACTCCCCTCCACTTTATCGTTTTTAAGCTTTCTTTTATTACCAGCTGCTTCACGCAAACCACGGACTACAGGGTCGCAGTAGAGGTCTTGACCTGAACTACTTAGACCCTCAAATGCTAGAAAATGTTACCCGTTAGCTTCGCCTTTCTAATACACCGTTTAAATTACCCAAATGACAGCGACAAGGCCACAGTGAGAGGTTGTCTTGGGTCTGGGTGAGGCTTCAGAGGGCGTTCAATGAAAGTGTGATAACATCGGCTACTGTTAGCTTGACTTAGGAACGCTTTAAAGAAAAACGATAGCCTACTTTCACTAAATCCCTGAAGGCAAAGTGATAGCTAGCTCCGTAGCATCTGTAGAACCATCACGGTTGAGCCCGTCAGTACAACCCCTAGCTAACTGTTAGCATCAGGCCAGAAAGCCGGGGTCTTTCCTACTGCCGCTCACCCTCATCCTCGATGTCATCCACGAAGTCCTCCGGGTCGCTGAAGGAAGGCTCTTCCTCTTCGTACTCGGGGTCGTCCACCATATCCACCGTATCTTGCATTTAACAGGACTGCGCGACGGATTTCTCGCTACAACGGAGCAAAAATCCCAAAAACGAAGAGGCTGGTGGTTTTCGGCCGGTGTGGCACCATGTGCGACTACGTGAAAATGGACGATGTGACGGAAACGTAACACCGGAACCTGAAAGGACGCACGACGCGCTGCGTGGAAAAAGTAAAGTTGCAGAACATGGGGACCGGCGGTACGTAGCGCCGGCTAATGCGGTTTAGCCCATCCACACGTGTAAGGATCGGCAAAACGGCGCCGCAGCCTTTGTTATAACTCTCACATTTTACACTGAGAGAAGAAAGAAGAAGGAAGTCACACGCCGGTAAATCCGAAACCGTTTCCCGCGAGATAGACGATCAGAAAAACTACAAGAAAACACAATTTTTTTAAAAGCTAGCGAATACTGCAAAACTTAGCTATCGTCCATCTATATTTCCAGATATATACATGCTTCAATGTAACTATTAACGGTGAAGTTGTAAGTGACCTGTCTGCTGTATAAGCATCCTGAGGGTTTATTAACGCACACATAAAGAGGTTAGTACCATGGACAGAGAGTGTGTGTCGCTGCTGCCCCGGGTCTGTAAGGTGCTGGTGGACTCAGGGGGGTCTCTGCCCGATGACACCAGCCTGGAGAAACTACTGGACTGGTTCACAGGGCTCACCGAGGCTGGTTAGTGCTGAAACTTGTGGGAGAGTTTGGTCATTTTTCATCAGTCCTTTCTTCTTCTCCTGCTGCTTTTCCTACCCCTCAGCCCCTGTGTGCTGAGATACTGTGTGGATCCTTCCCCAGTTGGTCTGGGACTCCAAAGACTGAAGTCATTGTAGTGAGAAGTTTGGAGAACTTACCTTTGCAAGTGAAACATAAACCTGAGGAACTTTTTATCTGTCTAAGGAACTTTTTTTTTTTTTAAATATAACAGCATGGTTCAGAAATGTGCGCCTCTAAATCCCAACATTCACGGAAATAGGGCTGCCTCACTTAAATTGTTCATATACCCCCTAAATAATTGTATGTTTAAAGATGAAGCTGACATTTGTAGTCTGGCAAAAGCAAAAATGATAATACAAAATGCACAAAGACTGAGAGGAACAGGGGGATCTCGCTTGAGGGTTGTTCCAGCCCTGCATGGATTGATGGATAATGAATGTATATCACTGTCTAATGTCCATTTTTTCTCCTGATGAAGGGGGATTTCTGCTGGAGGCTCACCCATGTCTGCTTGAATTCATATCCACTGTGGTTTACAAAACGTCATCAGACCCCGGTGTCATCTCCTTCACTCTCAAACTCTCCGGCTTAATAGCTGCCACTGAGGACGGCTTCAGAATGCTTCAGGTAGAACTCATGACACCTTGTAGTTTTACTCTGTCCAGCACTGACTATAATCTGACTCTGGTGGTGTTCCCCCTGCAGGAGTGCTCTGTTCTGGACCTTGCCTTTAACCATCGGCGCTGGCATGAAGCAGGGTTTTGGGAGGAACCCTGTGTACGGATTGGCTGGATCCAGGGTTTAAGGAGCATGTTGCAGCACTCAAAGGCTCTCAGGTTCTTTGTGCAAGCAGGTGACTCTTCACATAGGAAATAAGACTCTTCTCATCACACTTTTACTCTCACACACTGTTTAAAAAGACGATTTCAGAAGCAAGACACAGGGAAAATTAGGGAGTAAAGATGCACCGTAGGCTTAAATTTTTTTTTCATGATTTACATTCTGACACATCCTGATTTTTTTATGTTTTATTCTCCAGATTTCATTTCGCTGCTCCTACAACTCCAGACAGACCCAAGTCTATTTGTTGCCTCAGCTGCCAGTCAAATGCTTGCCCACATGCTGATCTTCTCTCAGCCAGTGTTGTCTACAGGATGTAACACTGTAGATAAGAAAAATGAGGATGACATAGAGCAAGACGTCGCCATGGATTCCAGCCAAGATTACACTTCTGTTGTCACGGCAATCTCAGAGTACCTCAAGGAGTCACTAGTTCCCAAAGAACACACACAACTCCATCAGAGTCTGCAGATCCTCAAACTGCTGGCCCTGCTCCTGGCTCAGGCCAGACCTCGGCTCCGGGACGAGCTGCTCCGAGCAGTTGCAGACTCTCTGGAGGAACTGGTGACAGCAGGCCACAGTCAGCTCACACTGCCACTGATGGACATCATTCTGGCTGCGTACAGGTAAACTGGCTCTCTCATATGGATGCAAACAATAGAGTAGATCTTTAAAGAGCTTTAATGTTTCCTTGAGGCAATTTGGTTTGAAGATTGCAGTCACATAAACAATAAATGCATCAGTACAATACACATAATATGCAATATTCCAATATTACAAGGTTCCATGTCCATGTTTTCTGCTGAGTCAGCAACCATGAACTGGTCTGAGCCAGTTCTTCCCCCAGGTGCAATCCTGAGAGACCTTGAGATAACAACTTGTTTTGATACACTTCTGCATAGCTACCACATAAAAACTCTGAGAACTAGCTCTGTAATGCTCTTCTCTCTGCAGACCACTTGTTACTCTGTACTGGAGAATATACACTTTTTTCCACAACAGTGTACATCTACAGCACATTCCCGTATTAAGTGTAAGAAATAATATGAAATAAAATGCAGTATGGATTTGGGACACAGCTGTAGACTAACATAACTGCTGCACCATAAACATTATGTGAAAAAAAAATGTTTGCACTGTGATGAAACTAAAATCAAGTCAAATTTTAATGGGTGGGTTCAGTTTTAAAAGTCTCTCCATGTTTGCGTTATCAGCTCCAGCACTGATGGACGTGTCCCAGACCAACATGTCTCCCATCTTCTGTCATCCATGTTGAACATGAACAAACCCACTGACCTCATTCATGCTGCAGCTGCTTTTCTCCGCAGAGGCCCTCAGTAAGCATCTGTTCACAGAACAGCTTCACACTCTGACTCACTGCTGGCTCTGCCTCACCAGTACAACCTCAGTTTGTCGAGATTTTAGCCAGTTTCTTTTCCTGTGTCTGTTCAGGGACACTGTCCACACAGCCCGGGCTGTGAGAATACTACTGCTGCCCCTCGACGTTATAACTGGTCACACCCTTCTGGACACGAACACCACAGGTAACACGCAGAGATACCTGAGAAAAAAGTGAACAAATAAAAAGTATGTTGTTGTGCATCTATTCGACTAATACATTTTCTGTTCCTGCAGCAGAAGAGCATCAGTTTTCAATAGTAGAGCAGCTGAAGATTAAAACCTCCTGCATCCACATGATCTGTGTCTGTCTGACAAACTCACCACAGATCACGCTCATGGTGAGAGGCATCTCAGAATACAGAAGAGAAAATACACTGTTTCTTATGTGTAGCAGCCTGACATCAACTCTCTCTGTCTTTTTTCCCTCAGCCTCCTGACTTACTCCCCTGTCCTCCAGTTTTAATTGTCACTGCAGTTTTGTCATTGTTAAGGATCTCCAGTGGCGACTCTTGCTCCTCATCCAAAGGCTGTACTGAGGTTTTCAGGAATGTAATCGGCAGTGGCAAAGTTCAGAAATCTGCTCTAGAAGCTCTGACAGGTCTCAGCAGCACCCCAGGTAAAACTTGACCTATTACAGTAGAAGAATGTCCTCTGTCCTTCCCATTTCCTTCATCTCTGTAGTTAGTGCAATGGGACAGACTGCCACAGTTCCAGCAGCATTCACCTGATTTCAACTGTACTAGGCAACATACTGAGACATGACAATATATACATATAGTGTATATGAATGAAACTCTTAAAATTATGTGCATAGGTATTAAAATAAATTGAACTTAATCAAACAAAGTTTAAATTTGTTTAAGTTTGCACATTAACAGAAAACGAATGTGAACATAATATTATAATTGATATTTTCCTTGTGTGTGTCAGGAGTGGAAGACAAGCTGACTGAGGTTTTCACAGTTCTGATACAGTATCTGAACAATCCTGACTCTGACCCCACGGTAAGTTTGTGTGTGTGTGTCTGTGTCCATTGAACACACATTGCAGTCTGTGTTCCAGTTCATCCTAAATGTGTTCGATGGGGCTCAGTTTCCTCTGGGATTATAAGTCTGAGTCTCCTAACCAGCCTACAATGTTTACAAATCTCTTAAGATATTTCACATGGTTTATGGTTTTGTGCAGCAAAGTGGCTGTTTCTGTGTTTCTCAGGTACTACACAAGTCCTACCGGGCCTTAGTAAAGTGGATAAGTGTGTGTAAAGACCTCTCCTCTATAACAGACAAGCTCAGACAAGGTAAAGTTAACCAGCCGCCTTCTTTCTGAAGCTCACAAACACTCTTGAATCAACAGGCTCTGCTCTTTCTGTAGCGATATGTTGTGTTAGTGACATTACATTGTGTGTTCATTCCCATTAGATCTCATCGAGGTAGTGAAGAAACGCGTGTGTGACATGCGTTGGGAGGTGAGAGACTCAACTGTGGAGTTTCTGGGAAAACTGGCAGGTGTCCTGAAATCAGCTGAGGAGGTGTGTGATGTGTCTGAGGGTTTGCTTGGCGGCTGCTGTAGCCTTCCTCTCCTCAGGGAGGCGCTGCAGGATCCAGAGAGTTATGTGAGAGCCACGGCCATCTCTGCACTGGCACAGACACTGGCACACAGCTGGCAGCAGGGGGCAGCAGTCACACAGGAGCAGGTGGGCAGAGATTATTTCATGCTTCACTCTGAAAAACATCATCAATGTCATATATTATGTTATTCACCAGCTGTTGTCAGCTCTCATTCCCTTTTCTTTTGTCTGTTTTTATTAAATTGGTAAAAATGTTGCTTTTGAAAAAAATGCCATACGTGTTTGTTTGCAGATTGATCAATATGTATTGATGATCCTAACTGTCTGTGACCCTCCAGACTGACATAGTGAGCCAGCTGCTTGAAACTCTCTCCCAGGACACCGAGGGATTCGCCAGGAGGGCGGTTGTTCAATACTTCATCGCCTGGTTTTCTTCACACCCCTCACACACATCTGCCTCCCCCTCCTTCGATCTCCTGATGAGCTCTGTGCGCTCCGTCCTCTCTCTAGGCAGCGCTGATCTGGACTGGGAAGTCAAAGTCCACACTCTGGAGCTGGTTGAGCTACTGCTGGATGAAGCCTTTTCAGGTCACCGAGCCTACAGGAAGGGCTCAGACACACATCATGGCACACTACACTCATACGCTGTGGTTTCTGATCGGACTTACACGCCTCACACACACACTGGCACACACACACGGAGTGTGGAGTCAGATTTGGCCGATGTGCTGGACAATCTGGTCAAGCAGGGAGTCATCTCAGCATTGTTGAGCGGTCTGGTTGACTGCGATAGACCTGTGGGTCTGAAGGCCTGTCAACTCCTGATTACACTCAGAGAAACAGTCTGTTCTCCGTCGCTAGAGGCACTGGATGCAACTTCTGCCATGGCAACAGTTGCCAGGGTGTCCTGTGAACTGCCTGGATGGGGCTGGGGGCGAGAGATCAGAAAAATACTGGGGATGAAGAAGTGTGATCGGGCTAGAGAGGCCGACATCGCTGCTCAGGGACGTTTCAGTGGAGCAGATGTGGCTGATTCTGAACACTGTGGTGAGGTGGGAATGGAAGGAGCAGGCGAGGGAGACGACAGCACGTGCGTTGGCGTGTGTGAGGTGTTGAGGTCTCTGGGTTTAGACGCGAAGCTCGACATACTGATTCAAAGCAGTGACCACGTCCATAACTCTCCCCTCTCTCTCCTGCAAGACATACTGACTGGGAGTGCTGCACACACACGAGACACACAACCAGGAGAAGAGGTCATAGTGGACTGTTACTGACACACACACACACACACACACACCGTGCCTTATGTTTGTTATTAGTGATGAACACACACTTAACTCAGCCTACACTGGTCTTCTCGTTGCTGTGATATTTTGGTTACTTGAGTCAGAGAGGGACCTGATTTTTCTGATTTATACATATATACATTTTGTGTGTGTGGGTAACACAGCCCTGCGTGTGTTTGCAAACATAAGCAGCCAGCTTAGACAGCAACATGACCAGCAATTTTTGACTTCACAAAAAAATAAGACAATGTATTCACCCTTTATTGGTGCATAATGATTCAGTTCTGAGAATTTCTTAACATTTAATATTACAATTCAATTAAATAGGAAGCAGGGAGTTATTGATCTTTCTTGACTTTCTCATGTTGTATTGACTCTATTGATTTTTAATATATATTGATGTGCGGTTATGTTTGTCTTTACTTCCAACCTGACTGAACCCAGAATCTATATTTTTACTTTATTTCATCAATTTCTCACAGTTAGTTCAAAGTGATTCAACTCTAGCTATTATGAAACCCACTGGGCATCCACACAGTGACACCTCATTTACAGTGGCCACGTAGCAAAAGCAACACATTCGAAGTGAAGAACCAGTAGCTTCATCCCTGAACGTAGAAAGCTGCGTTGATTAAAAGTGATCAAGCACAGCTGAAACGTGTCCTGTGTGCGGGCAGCAGAACCAAACTCAACCTACTGTGGAGGACGACACTGGTCCTGTGGTCTACTGACATCTGTACCCTTGTCCAGCAAATTTTCTATGCAAAAATTAAATGTTATAAATGAATGTTCAAATTAATCTTTGTGAAATTGGTGTCATTTGAAGTTCCTTATGCTTCCCAGATAAGTTTTAACTTTATTGACATTATACAATATAGGACTGCAGAATAAAATGCAGTTGTAGCTTCCTCCACACAGTAAATCTGTAAATATGTCAAATATTTGAAATTAGAGTAGAAGACAACAATAAAATTTGCAACAAAACAGAACATGGAAGAATAACAACCAGCTTTTAGTTTTATTGTGTTTAAACCTTTAAACCTTTTCAAATATAGAAAAGAGTGAGCAAATGAATGAGTCACCATTTTTTAGGCTTTGCTCAGACTTGTGATGATTTAAGAAAAGGTCATCACACTTTATTCTCTACCATCCACTGTCACTGATTTCCCTGGTGCAAAAGCTTCATTAAAGCCCCAGAGTTTAAAGTGTGTAGACATCATAGATGGGGATGTAGATGGAGGGCAGTCGCTTCCTCCACGTGTTCACACACTCTCTGACTCAGTCACATGGAAGAACAGAGGGACACACGCGCAGAGAAAACTCTCATTAACTAATGAGCAGAATGTCAGTGACTGCACACACACACACACACACACACACACACACACTGATTATCTCAGTTATAGAGTGTCATCATCCTGCTGCGCTCTACTCACACAGCTGGACTCGCTCTCTTCATTCATGAAGTGAATCTATTTTCGTGGCTGACTGTACTCGTTCTGTTCAGCATGGAGGCGCTGGCTCTTTTCTCTTTTTCTGCATCAGAAGCAGATGAAATCAGTTTTCAGAAAGGGGACATTATCAAGGTATGTGTGTGTGTGTTAAAGTTTTAACAGTTGAAATTTGACAAATGTAAGTCAAACGCTGCATGTTTACATTGTAAGAGTAATTGTTCATGTGTGTTGTAGGTGACAGAAATGGAGGATGATTCTTGCTGGTTCACAGCAGAGATCCAGGGGAAGCGAGGCTACGTGCCTGAAAACTACATTTCCCTCCTTCCTCATCCGTAATAAAACAAAGTTGTTCAAATATGTTTTACTGATTAAAAGGTCAATTTGGCCAATAAAAGGTCAATAAAAAACTACCATAGCCCTTTTAAACTGGTGGTTCTCAAACTTTTTGGCTTGTGACCCCTCATCACAAGTTATGGTCTTGACCAAAAAATGATTTTCCCCTCAGATTGTTTAGGATTTTATTTTATTTTCACTCTAAAAAATATTTTTAGAGGCCTTAAGAGGTGCCATGATCCTCATTTCATGAGAAAAAAAGAAAATTTGAAGAAAAATCAGGAAAAAAATCTGCGGATTAACAGGTTAAGGACCACTGATGTACTAAATTACCTTGATTTTGATTTAGTAGGAATTCATGCTTATGCCAGTTTAAAGAGAAACATGAATCTACTGTAATTCTTAAAATGTATTTGCTGAAGAGGAGCGTGTAATTCCCATACTTTGATTGCTGCCTCATAGGTGGTTTGCGGGACGGGTGTCGAGACTCGAGGCTGAGCAGCGTCTCCGCTGGCAGGACGCTGGAGTGTTCCTGGTGAGGGAGAGTGAATCGGCTCCAGGAGAGTTTTCTGTGTCTGTGAGGTCAGTGAAAGCACCACATATACAAACACAGACATTATCACTCACATCAGTCTGACAGAGTCAAATCTCACACTGTAGACTGATGTAATATTTCTATTGCTGTATTTTGAGTTTAATAAGTTACAATATGTGTGATGTTGTGCAGCAGTTATTATTTGCATGTGTTGAATCTGCTGTGCTGCTGTAATTTCCCTCCCTCGCTCTGCTCCAGGGTCAGATCCCAAACCCAAGAGACAGCGTCTCCTTGTTATGCTATGTGTGCAGTAGGATGTTTGTTTTCCAACACACTGAGCACATTAGCAAGTTACAGCAACCACGTGTCTCTGAGTGTGTGTCAGGGTCAGCAGAGGGAGGAGCCAGACTATTTAAATATGTTCTACGAAAAATACTAAAAATATCACAGCAGTGCAGACAGTAAGTGTGTGTGTGTGTGTGTGTGTGTGTGTGTGTGTGTGTGTGTGTGTGTGTGTGTGTGTATGTGTATGTGGGTCGCCAAAGTGACGTGGGACACATTTAATCATTGAGGGTAAATTAAATGTGTTCAATAATAATCAGGGCATTATGTAATGCTACGCAGTCTTTAATTAAACACAGGTACATTATGCAGCTGGCACATGCCACAGACATGCATGTACATAAGGTGTAGAGAATAAAGACACATGTGTCTGCCTGCCAGGGCTGAGAGTTAAGATGTGTACTTTATTTATGTACATATAAATGCACACACACAAGAACACCCCGCAGTGTAGTCCTCTGAATGATCAGCAGAGGGAGGTAATGCACAAGGAAAGACTCATCAGGGTTTTTTTTTTTTTTTTTTTTTGGTTGGGAAATGATGATGGAGATGGAAGTTTTAGATGGAAGCAAGCTTAACTTCCTCTTACTATCCATGCATTATGTTTACCCACATGCACTGGACAAGAGGCCGTACACACCCTGAACAAGCCACCAGTTTCTCACAGGGCAACAGGGCAGAACACAAATAATTTGTGTAATTTGTGTTGTTGATATGCTCTAATGTCCCTCAACAGGCCTTTTTCTCTGCAGATATTTTGACAACCAACAAAAAAGTGCAGGTAGAAACAATGAATAATACAGTAACAAAGGATTATGTACAAACTGTGAAAGGTGTTGGTTGAAACTGCTTTAAAAAACATAATAAGGGGTTTAACAGTAGAATGTATTATTATGTTCCATTGTATATTTATTTGCAGTCAGTTTGAATCTATCTACCTTTCTATCTCACAGTTACTTTTTCAGATCTACTCAGAGCAGATTGATGTGAGTTTTTTTTTTACACTCAGAGACTGTCAGAATGCCTCCTGTGATGATATTGGAGCGACAGCTACACATGCAGAGGTTTGAGGTTTCATTTCCCACGCTGACAGTGGGATGCACCATACACCTGAGTGAATTCCTAAACAAAGCAACAGGCCGAGGAATGAAGCAGCAGCAGGTGCAATGAGCACACATACCTGCCTACCTGTCTCACTTTTCTTTATCCACCGCTCTTTTCTGTAGCTATGGTGACAGGGTGGAACATTTCCGCGTCCTGGAGGGCTGTGGTCAGTACTGCATCTGGGACGAGTCCTTTTGCTCCCTTAACCGTTTGGTGGATTTCTACAGAACTCACAGCATCGCTGTGGAGAAAGTTGTCTGCCTCAAAGACCCTCCGTCGTCCCCTTGCCTGCTGTCCCACCCTGGATGTAACCCCTATCCTAACCCTTATAAAAGCAGCTCTCAGGAGTCCCTCCCCTCACCCCACCTCTACTCTCACCCCTCTCACCTGGAGAGAGAAACCTCCCCACATCTGCTGGAACCAGTTTTGAGGGTATGACAAATCATCAAGTCATTAAAAAATAAAAACACCATATGCTTCTGTTAAATACACACCTGTTCGTCTGATGTCATGGCTCTGCTCCATCTTTGTCTAGAAACCTCGTCTGGCTCATGCTCTCTGCGACTATACCCCCCCTCAAACCTCCCACCTCCACTTCCTGCGTGGTGACATCATTGACTTGCTGGACTGCTCGGGTCCGCTGACCTGGAGAGGGCGCTGTCGAGGCAGAGTGGGCATCTTTCCACCAGAATACGTCCAACTGCTGTACCACTGACACCATTATCAAACCCTCAGTACCATGGCTGTATCACTGACACTTACAGGCTGTAGTGGCTTACCTTTCTTATCCAATGACTTAACTAGAGCTATAACAATTAGTCCAATAATCGATTAATTGATTGCAATTTTTGTTATTGATTAAAGCCCTGAAAACATATTTTCTCAGTCGTCTTCTTACTATGACCAATGGGGCTGATGTGGAGAGTTGCTCAACCTTTCTGGTATTTTGTTGTCAGGATTTAACACTATCTCGTTTAATAAAGAGTTACTGAAGAGAAGAAAAAGCTCAACATTCAGTTAGCAAGCTCGTTAGCCAGCTCACTAACAGGACAAAAAGTTCACTGTTTATTCAAAAGACAAATTGGTACAATCGACTCCTGCCTCATAACTCAAACCATGCCTCGTGTGGAGAAACTTACAGACAGAGGAGGTTAAGTGAAAGTCAATGGTGCAACCATTTTGGACTCTTGGCTTGATATTGCTCAGCAGCAGAAATTTGCAGGGCAAAGGTCACGAATGTTGTATTTGATAAAAGAATAATTAGTATGGAATCCAGTGGGTTTCTCATTTTAAAGGCTAATAAGTAAATCAAAAATAAACTGACTGATTATTTGATGTGAGAATAATTGTTGCAGCCCTAGAGTGAACCTTTACAACCTGTTTTCTGGGTCCTCCTTTTACAAACAGACTGCACTGAATTTATGACTGCAAAATGAAATTTAATGTTATGTGCACTTTGTTTTACAAACTTGTCCATGCACACTAACCTCCTCTATGGTAATTGTAAGTAATCTGTCCAGAAGCCAGATAAAGAGTGATTATTAAAAACCCTGCATTTGTGGGCAAACACATGTAGTTTTGATGCATGTATCTTTACATTTATTAATGATGTCACAAGAAAAAAAAACATTTGATGGACAAGTTGTCAAGAAACTCTGTCTTTTGACTGAAATGACATTCCCATCAAATAACCTGCACTCCTCAATAGTTCTTACTGAATTTCACCAATAAAAAATTAACTCAAATTCACACTTCTGAATACAGACCACAAATGTGTGCCATTTTTTAAATTTACACGACAACGTAAAAACTCTAATAGCTCAAAACAGTCACGGAGAAGAAAAGGTTGAGAAATTCTGATTTATATATTTTTAAAAAAGCTTAATAGCATGAAAGAACACGAGAACAACAACTAAAGGTTGACAAAACCTTGACTGACAGATATAAGGCCATCAACATGACTACATAATCACCATTAAGCATATAAATTCGAAAGGAAATGGAATTAGGAGCCACATACAACCTAAACCACATAGATGTATTCTTGCTATGTTGTCTGACTATATATTTTGTGAGTTTTAAGTACATATGATGTGCACTGAGCTCTAACTGTGCATGCATGGATTGATGGTTAGCTTGTTACAAGCCACAAGCTTTGTTATAGTTATACCCATCTAAAACTCTAAAACTGGGTTGCAACAAGTAGGAGGGAAAGGTTTTATGAACAAACCAATATCATATAGTTTGGCAGTGGTAAATTAATAAACATAACATCAAAGCACATTTGCAGAAATACTTTATGTCCAATGAAGTGATTTTAAAAGACAATACGCAGCTCAGAGCCTGAGCTGCTTATGATTTAAAATCATTGTAAGAGGGTACATTTTTGAACATTTTCACCATTTTCTCATGGCATTGTGAACTTACTTGAAGGAAAAGGCTGGCATGTGTATTCCATTATTGTCAGTCACTATGTGTAATTTGTTGCATATGTGGATCCAGATGCAGATAAAAGAATGTGCATTTCCTGTTATGAAAATAATAAATTGAAGGGTTTGTGCAGCCTTGCTCTCTGGGTATATTATACTTGTGGACATTGATGTGGATGTTTTATAGCACCAGAAACTACAACTGCTGGCTTTACTTTGTGAAATACACTGCACTGATTTCTAAAGAATTCGGGATCCTTCTTGTATCTGGAGAAATCAGCTGCTGTTGACAGGCAGGCCGAGTTTTTAGCTCACCATGGAGAGACTGGTAGGAGTTCAGGATGAGGGTGAGGCAGGATGTTAAATGTGATTCTCCACTCAGGCAAAGTATGCATAGAGAAAAATGTTAATGCTGATCAGCAGAAGTGCATTAGCACAGCAGAACCTTGACCAGAACACACTCTCTCTAATGGTGGGAACTCTGGGAGCTGGAGTCTCCTGTGATCGCCGCATTGCTGAGATACACGATCCTACCCCCTGACCACATGTCACCCGCCGAGTTGGCTCAGAGCCTGCAACAGCACACGCACAGAGCAGATAGAGGAAGTTACTCAACCAATAACTACAGCAGTGTGTGTAGGTGACAGTTTATCATATGATGGCTGGTTTTATTCTAAGTGGGATGAATATCCTGATTCTTACCCTGGGAGCTACGGTGGCTGACAGAGGACACTTTCTGTAGAGGAATCTCTCTTTGTGGCTCTTCA
Source organism: Toxotes lorentzi (assembly GCA_037833715.1). NCBI lineage: Eukaryota > Metazoa > Chordata > Actinopteri > Toxotidae > Toxotes > Toxotes lorentzi. The sequence continues at coordinate 5,376,921 of JBBMJY010000020.1, forward strand.
GTTATTGTCCACCAGGTCAGGTTACACACCTGTGAGAGTAGAGGGAAGAAATGCAACAAAATGTAATTTACTCACAGTCCATTACAATTTGGCATAAATACAACCTAAGTTAAATATAGAGAGGCTGAATCTATGTCTTTATTGGCAACATCCAGACCATCCAACATACAGGAAGAGTTCAACATTGTGGGAGATATGCTTATTTGCTTTCTTACAAGGAGACAGATGAGAAGATCAATACCACTGTCATGTGCGTCTGGTAAATACGAAGCTGGAGTCATCCGTCTGTTTGCTTAGTGTAGCACAAAGACTGGAAACAGCAAGCCTGGCTCATTTATGGTAACAAAAGTCACATATTTGAAGCTACAGTAGATATAACGTTAAAAAAAAGAGATATATCATGTTAATCAGTGAGCTTTAAAGGTGGGTGGTAGGTGAACTTTGTCACATTTGGACAGAATCAGGCCAGCTGTTTTCCCCTGTTTTCAGTCCTCATGTTATGCTATGACAACCTACTGCTGGCTGTACCTTCATATTTAAAAGACAAACATTAGAGTGGTATCAATCTTTTCATTTTCAGCGCCTTACAGGGGAGGTTAAGCAGATCTGCCTGTTTTCTAATTTTGGCTAATTCTATCGAGATATGATAAGACAGGGCATTTACTCAGAGAGTTCATACACAGGTCAGAGTAAGATCAGATGTGACTTTAGGCCACCTAAAATAATGAGACCCGGAAATATGAAACATTTGGTCTGTCATTCTTTTGGGTGGAACAATACTTGTACAGTACTTTAAGACTGTTTTCTGTAGCTCATTGTTGATCTTTTGGATTAAGATCCAGGACGATGCCTTTTAACATAGAACCCAACCTTCATACAATCTGCTCCCAAATGTTCAGCTGCCTGTTTCTTTACCTTAGAATCATCTCTGTTTTAGTTCTAGTAGATAACATTACAGGTGTATCAACAGAAAAACTACTTACATGGGCTTACTTCCCTAATATGTTATTTACTGTGTCTGTGTGTACACACCTGCTCAGGGCTGGGCGGCGGTGTGAGCAGTGACACTACAGTAACCACGATCGCAGTGAGCCCACAGAGCAGAATGGCGAAGTGGAGGTAGTGGACGTCACGCAGCACTGCAGGTGCAGAATCCACAACGCCACATCTGGGAGGAGGGAAAGCAAACTCCAGCACCATCCTACACACACCCACCACCAAACCGACCATCAGGCCCCAGAATGCACCCTGAAAACACACAAACACACACATATATAAATAAGCACATGCAGACAACATTACATTCCTTCCTGAAGTGAAAGGCTGATCTTCCTGCTGCTGAAAGTTTCAGTCTAATTCCTGGACTCACAGCACTCTCACTTTCCCACAGTGACAATCAGTTATCTTGGTCATGACACACATTTACACACAAGTGCAGTGACATTAATTACCCTCTGTCTCCTTCTCTTGTCAACCTTCATCAAAGAATGTGATCCGTGCGGTTGGACTTCACACACACGAAAATAATCAGCTTGTCGCAGCACACAAAGCAAAGATCTGTACCTCTACTTTACTGCTCATTCAGTTTTCTCACTTTTCCTCCCCTCTCTGTTCATTCCTGTTCACTCTCAGGTGAACAAAGTCATTTAAGGCAACGGTTATTTTTGTTGTTATGTAGCCAACTATTATGGAATGGTCTGTTTTTCTGGTTTTTTCTTCATATAAATCATCCATGTGTATAGTTTTTTTTGGTAATGAAATCCTAAAATGGAAAATAAATTCGAAGGCAGATAACATCATGAGATGCCACATGTGCTAGATATTCTGACACTAATTACAGGGTTTATTAATGTTTTTATGAGTTACATTTGCTGCTCTGGTTCAGATAGTACATTATATTCCCATGTAAATAAGTCTGTGTTGTTTGCTCTCTGAGGTGTCAGCGTGTGACACATCCTGTGTCATAATGTGCGCCCTTTGACCCCAAGAGTCAACACCATTCAGATTCTTAAAGTGATATGCTCGCTGTGTTTATCTGTACAAATAAAAAGCTTACACCATTTGTGTAAAAGTGCTGTTGACCCTTCTCAATAACATTTTTATAGGTCTAAAGTGAAAGGGTTCCATCACAAAGACATGGATGGCTGTGACGTTAAAGTTTATACACATCTAAGTAACTTTCTAATTTCATGTTATTCCTTCCAATGGTTCTTAAAACATTTCAATAAAAGCTAAAAGGCATCGATCCAGTAATTGTTGATATATTTCAGTCTAGACCAATGTGATGAATGGGCCATTTGACAGACTGGCATTGTTATCTACACCACTAGCGTGGCTAAAAATGATTTTATATAACAACAGAGACATGCTTTGACCTGCAGATTACCAAATTAGCATTTTCTGGGCTATTGCCCATTTTATCCCCAGACAAGTTCCTTTTAAATCCATTGTAAAAACAGTAAAAGTAAAATAAAACAGACACTGTAGCATCATTCAGAGTCAGAAAGAAGTAACATTTACATTACAGTAAAGAGGAAAAACCCTTTCCTTCTGAAAAACCCTGAAAATCCTCTTCATTTCAGTAGTTGAACAGCGTGCCAGCAGAGAGCAGACACACCCAAGACTGGCTGTAATAAAACAGGGATTGAATCTTGACTTTCCAGCAGATTGGTCTTTACTTGCAGATGAACTGTGTTTCCAGACGTGTGTTTTTAGCTCTATGCTAATACACACCCTTACTGCAGCCTTGTTATCTCTTTTGCCCCACGCTGTTATCTTTATCTTCTAATAATCACACTTTCCTTCACTTGCATTTTGTTATCAGTCAGACACAATCACTTTTACTTCTTAATGCCAAAGAGCAGCACATTCATGCTGGTCCCTACAGAGGAAATAATAAACAATACACTTCATAACACAAACTCTATAGTGCACACACACACACATGGACTCCACACCGAGCAGTGAGGGGTGTTTGCACTTAGCTGGATCCCATGTGAGGCTAATAAAACTGCACACCAGTACAGTGTAGGAGAAAGGACAAACAGTGCGCAGAGGAAAACCTTGAAGCCCCAGAATGTTCTGCTGGGTAGTTTTTTGTTCAGAATCGAGTCATTTCCTACTGTGATTAGTGCTGCGATAATTAGCCGATAACTGCCAAATTTTGTTGATGTTTGTTGAAGTCATTTGTTAAGTAAAAATGCCAAACATTTACACTGCTTTGCTGTGTGACTTGCATGCCTGCATGTGTTTTTGTGTGTGTTATGTACCTGCTCATTGGTCCTCTTCCAGAAGACAGCCAGAGTGAATACAGCAGTGACCGGCGGAGCGAGGTAACTCGTCACAGACTGGATGTAAACGTACAGTTGGCCACTATTGGCTGACTGTAGGATGGGGATCCACACCACGCTCACCACTACCAAGATCACTGTCACAATCCTGTAACAAACATGCACAGCACATCTCCTTCACTTTTTCTGTACACACAAGATTCTCTTGTTTTTTATAGATCCCGGTGTAAAGTTTACCCTCCACAGCAATGAGAGGGTTAGTTTTAAAGTCTTGCCCAAGGACACTAAAGCACAACACATGTTCTGTGATCACTGGGCCACCCTGTGTGCCCTTCAATACCTGCCGACAAGTAGCAGCTCTCTCTCTGAGGCCCGGGGGCGATGTTTCTTCCAGATGTCCATGGTGAAGAGTGTGGAGCTGCTGTTGAAGATGGAGGTCAGCGAAGACATCAGAGCTGCCATCATCACTGCTATCATAAGCCCCCGCAAGCCTGTAATACACACAGAGAAGCATGCAAGGTGATGAACAAACTTATCAAAGCATTGACACATTTAGTAAGTAAAATGTTCAGTACTCTCACCACTTGGCATGAGCTCAATGACCAGTTTGGGAAAGGCGATGTTGGAGCATCCCACCTCAGCTCCACACACTCGCACACACTCCTCAGGATCCACACATCCTACAGAGTCTGAAACATGAAGGCAGGCAAATATCGTTTTCACGCAGGAGAAGAAGATGAAAATAAATATTTTACTCATGCAGAATTCATGTTGTCTCTAATTTCTGCGTGAGAACTGGAAAATAAACTGGGGTAAAATTCTACTTCACAGAATGAACATAGGTTGTTGAAACTGCTTAGAGGAAACAAGCGTAGCTTATTCTAATGGAGGAAATTGCAAGACTTTAAAGTGAATCCAAAAAAATGTGATCTGTACATATATAATGTTACAAAATCCTGCTCAAGAGCAAGTTTTTGTTAATTCCTTTTCATCGACTCTTTATTCCAACCTCTTTTATTGCATTTTAAAGCTGTGTTTGCCAGCGTTTTATTTATTCCAGATGTGACGTGAAGCACTTTGAGCTGCATTGTATGTATGAAATATGCAGGCTATACAAATAAAGTTTGATAATCAATCGCACAATTAGAATGATCACATTCCTTTGTTCACTATGAATGCCTGCACACAATCCTATGATGGGGCATTACACTCTCAAAGAAAAGTGAGTTTGTGCAGATTATTCTTCAACTATATTAAAACTGATCCAGACATTCAATAGTTATTTCTCACAATGTTTGATCACCGGAAATCCCAGCATACCTTTCAGTGACACATCACGAACCAGCAATCACACCAAATAGCAAAAAGTTTAGTGTGTGCTCTGGACTACCTAAATAGGACACTGCCCGACCTAACATTCTCCTCCTTAACGTTATTATATTATATCTATTACCATCGTGGTTTTTTTTTTTGTAGAAAACAAGTTTTTTTTTTCTCCCTCTGCCCAGGCAGGAGGGTGGAGTTTAAAACCTCCCTCTCCAAACCAACTACCGGACACTCCGCCTATCTGCCCCCGGTAACTGAGCTTCCGTTGCCGAATTCCAGGGTCAGACACAGACCGGCTCCGGCTCCAGCACGTACACCGCATGCCGGACCTTAAGCCCGGACGGACGAAAACAAGAAGCCGCTGTGTACTCGGACCCAGTGAAAGCTGAGACTCGTACGCGCCCCGTTAGTGGGATTTACGGGTGTTTTTTTTTTTTTTTTTTTTTTGTCTTTTGGGGAACTCAACAGTTGCCATTTTCGAACAGCTGTGAACCACTGTCTGACTCCAGCGCTCCGACAAAGAAAGAGAAAAGTGACTCGTCAGCGCAACAGACTGAGTCACACGGAGTTTCGACACATTTAAAGGAGAATTAATGGCTTATTTTCCTTTCTCAAGTGCCTGTTCCGCTCTGGATTGACTCACTGGTAGACACACAGACACACTCATCCACCCAGACAGCCGCCTGCCCCCGTGTTTGCCGGGCCCCGCGGCTGTAGCAGTTGAACCGGGCCGCCGCTGCACTGACGCGGCCCTTGTCAGGTGAAAGGCGTGGCGCTGGGCGGGGGGGAGCTTTGTTCTGACAACACCTGAGTGTATGAGAGTAACCTGAGAGCTGGGCAGGGCTGGAGCCCTTGTTGAGGAGCTGTTCTAGCGGTTTATTTACCTCGGATGAAAATCGTTTGCCAGCGGAGGAGCTCTCATCACGGGCCCAGGGTCACGCGGACACGTTATGAACCGTAATGACAGATCGCACTTTCCCGAAGTTTGACCCTTCGGACGGACGACGGGAAACTGGGTCAGCGGGGTTTCAGCGCGTAACTGCTCGTTGACCGGTGGACACACGGAGGCCATGGCGCTGTCTCAGATCCAGTGTCTGGACGACCACCACGTCAACTGGCGCGTGAGCGAGAGCAAACCGGAGTTTTTCTACAGCGAGGACCAACGGCTGGCGCTCGAGGCGCTCATCAACCAGGGCCGCGACGCGTTCGCGGAATACACCCGCGAGAATGGCGTCCGGGAGTTCCTCTCAGAACCGGAGCTTGAGCGGATTGCACACACGGCGGAGGCCTACCGGCCCGGGTACGAGCATCATCAGAAACCAGAGACGCCAGGCCTGGGGAACATCACCCCGGGGTCCGGGGTGATGTTCGAAGAAGCCGGAGATGGCGAGGTGTCACTCCAGTACTGGCCAGACCGGTCTGAGGCCTCAGTGGCGGAGCTGGACCTGGGCTGGCCCGAGGCGATCTCCTACCGAGGGGTGACGCGCGTGACCGTGTACACCCAGCCTCCAACCGAGGGGCACACGCACATCAAGGAGGTGGTGCGGAAGAGCATTGCATCAGCTCAGAAGGTGGGAGAGGAGGATGTTGGAGATGATGATGATGATGATGATGATGATGATGATGGAGTCATGATGTGGTGATAATACTAATGTGCTTTTACGTGAGTGGGATTTTCAATGCAGGACTTCTAATGGGGCATTTTTCACTTTGTGGTTTTTGTACTTTTACTTAAGTGAATGAAGAGACCTCTGTGCACTGTGATGCCCGTTCAGTACAACTGCAAAGTTATGAATAGCTTTCTATCTTTGTATTGACTCAACCCTTTGTGTTGATGAGGGTTTTTTTTTACGATCACTTTGTTGTAAAAGATTGAATGAAATTGCAATGTGTTTATATTTGGCTCCTCTGTTTATATAATTGTGGTGGAAAGAACACATTTTAATGTAATATAATCCAGTGATATATATACTCCACAGCACTGAGTCAGCACACGAGTACAGTCTGTGCTTGTGTGCTGAACAAAAGCTGGAGTAAGGTGGTATTTATTGCACCACTACTGCATGCACCATATTATATTACATTAGAGTTTTAATATTTTTCTGGTAGCTCAGTGTATAATACAGTTCACAACCACAACACTACAAACTACAAAGCTGTGCTTATGTGACACAGCAAAGAAAAGAACATGACAAGTTTTACGAAGGTTTTGTAGGGCTGCTGTGTTTAGTGCTTAAATGACTGGTTGATTAATTGATTCGTCAGTTAACAGGAAATGATTGGATATCTGTTTTGATTTTGATCAGCTGATTTCTCAGTCAAAAAACACACTTTCTCTGGTTTCTCGCAGTCTGCCATTGACTTCTTTGGCCATTTACATTTCATTATTTGCCTTTGGCTCGCAAAACCTACTTCCCTTTCTCATTGCTCACATGTGCCAACCCACACAAGCACATAACAAAGTTTTAATAAGACAAGTCTGATCTTCACACGCCAGTGGAAAAAAAATCTCTGACGTCACTGAATACGTTACATGCCAGCACCCTATACATAACCTTTACCTCTCACACACATAAATATTGGCACATGGACATATCGTAGTCTAGCTCGGCATCAGAGCAGCAAAAGAAACATTAAGACTTAATTAGATTTGAGTCCATTGCTCTGAAGGCCTAACAGATCCAACACATCTAGGCTCTAAAACAACTTTTCTTTCCCCCCGAGGCTGTTGTTCAACTGAACTCAGCTACAAACAAATAGTTATGTATGTAGAGTTTGTATGTGTAGTATTATTTAAATTATTCTGCTTTTTAAAGAGTATTTACTGTTGTGCGTAATCTTCTTATACCATCTAGTTTTCCAGCTTTTTCTGCGAGTGACAAGACCACTTCATGAGAGCAAACAAGAAGACAATGATAAAAGTTGACTTGAAATCTGTAGTAAAGTTTCTAACCTCAAGGTTCACTAGCTTTTTCCAGAGCTATTTTCTTCTTCAGTGTGTTCGCTAAGTTGAACCGCTTTCTATTTCTGCAGGCTTAAACTTAAAACTGGGTCAGGCGAAAGAATGAATGGACAGCGCTGTGTGAAGAGGACCATGCTGTCACAAGTGCTGTTGAACACACTGAACCCATTTCACATTTTATAACCACTGCAAAACGCTCTTTGTTTGCAGCAGTCTCTTCATGGAACATCAAGTTTTAGGACAGCTAGAATATTCTCTGACTTACTGGGTTTAATTTATTGTTCATATTTAGTTCTCACAAGCGCCTAGCTTCCTTTTAGGATTTAATGGGTCTAATATTGTTGATAAGAGCAGCTTAAATCAAACCCACCCTTGCAGACCAGGAAACACTAACACCATTTGTGGTTTCCTGTCTGTGCTTGTGTGTGTGTGTGTGTGTGTGTGTGTGTGTGTGTGTGTGTGTGTGTGTGTGTGTGTGTGTGTGTGT
>JBBMJY010000020.1:5385085-5416749 GCA_037833715.1 Toxotes lorentzi
GTGTGTGTGTGTGTGTGTGTGTGTGTGTGTGTGTGTGTGTGTGTGTGTGTGTTTGTGTGTGTGTGTGTGTGTGTGTAGGTAATAGCCGTGGTGATGGATGTGTTCACAGATGTGGATATCTTTCGAGACCTGTTGGATGCAGCATACAAACGCAAAGTTCCTGTATATATAATCATTGACATGGCTGCAGTCCCCTGTTTTCTTTCCATGTGTGGCAGAGCTGATATGCACAGTGGACACCTAAAGGTATGTATACAGACACACACGCCCAGATGATGTTTTGATAAGCTGGGGGATGAGCTAGTTGGAGAGCCACTCTTCTATAAGTATCCAAAAATAGATTTTTTTTTTAAAAGCTCCGATTCCAACACAGATGTTCAATAAAATTATTAAACAAGGGAAATCTATCCACAGTGGGCAACATGATTGACTCAGGTGTAACAGGTTTTTGCCTGCAGGCTTTGGTAAGGTGCATGCACCAGCAAGTTGTTTGCCACAGGCTGAATGTTGAACTGGTTGAGGCAGTAACAGAAAATACTTAGAGTTTCAAGGGGGCTTTTTTTTTTAAAACAATTGGACTGAAGGGCAAAAAGACACAAAGCACATTCCTGTTTGTGCTGCAGGCAATTAAATAAACCATCTCTACTCTCACTTTACTTTATGTATCATGTTTCTCTTTCGTTTCTCTTTCTTCCTTCCTCATGGTTTTAACCAGAAGACATCCCACCCTCTTTCAACTTCTTTCTTATCTGCCATCTCCGCTGTTATTATGAGCATTTACAACTTCAATGGTTAGTGTGTCCTGTGAGATTTCGCACAGAACATTTACTTACGAGGTAACGCTCGGCCTGGAACCACACCCTTATCACAGGGCTGAAGACAAACACAGGCACAAACACGCAGGGTGTGTCATACAAGCATGCACATACATAAATGCAGACCATGCTCTAACCTGTAGATCAGCCAGCATGAGGTTATGGTGGTATTCATAGAGTAGAGCTGATCTGGAGCTACGAGAAAACTCATTCTTTTCTGTCTCTCCATCCTATTGTTGCTGTCATTTCCCTTTTGTTCATTGAAATCCCTCCTCCTGTATGTACTAAATCCCTAAGTGCCTTTGTTTACATAGCTTTAACTCTGTATGTATGTGCATGTGTGTAGAATCTGCGCGTGCGCTGCTGTGGAGGTGTGGAGTTCTTCACGCGGTCGGCACAGAAGGTGCGTGGTTCGCTGAGCCAGAAGTTTCTCTTGGTAGATGGAGACAGAGCCATCTCTGGTTCATACAGGTGAGGAGTCTGCTATACAGAATGTTGTGCATGACTATTGGTAATGTGAAGGTGTTACTCTTAAGAGCCTCTGAAAGAACCGTTATAAACCTTCACCTTAACACACAGACTTTGCAGTTTACTGTCATTGATGTCTATTTACCAATATTTCTGCACATTCTCATACACTGCATCCCTTGTTCTACCAGGAAGTTGAGGAAAAACAATCTTGCGATGCGATCAAAGAGCATGATATGATGCATGACTGCAGGGGGCAAATGTCTGGTGTAATGATTACACCATAAGCTGTTTTTTTTTTCAGTAGGAGTCGTGACATGGAAGACAGCGTTTTGATGAGACAAAAAGGAACTGGGACGGATTTAATAGAAAATATATTTAAAAACCTGTACACCTTTTAGACAAGCACATCAACATGTTTCCATGTTTGTGTTTTTCCAGTTTCACCTGGTCCTCCTCTCGTTTGGACCGTAACCTCATCACTGTGATCACAGGACAGGCAGTGGAGACATTTGACCTGCAGTTTCGTGACCTTTTCCTCATGTCCAGAGGTGTGTCTCTCAACAAGGTTCCCATGGTAGACGAACCAATTCCCGACCTGCTCCCTCAGGCGGCTCCTGTTCCTGTGTCAGCTACTGTTGCTAGGAAGCTCATCAACCCCAAATATGCCCTGGTTGCCGCGGGAAGTCCAGCCTCCTCGGACCAGAACTCTAGCAACAAGAACTCAAACTCTCAGAATCCCACTGGGTTAAAAATTATGAAAGGTCGTCTTAAGGTTATCGAAGAGCCACCCACACACCCAGGATTAGCCAATCTGGAGAAAGCGCACCTGATCGCATACCTGCCCACCTGGCCAGAGCCAGACCCACCCAGCGACGTGATTGGCTTTATCAACATCAGGGATGAAAAACGGGCCAATCAGGTTCACCTTCAGAGATCAGAGAGGTTTGAGGTCAGTCAGGCTATACGCTTCAGCTCACCACTGACATTTCCAGCCCAGACTGAGGAACCTGCTTCAGATCAGAATGCAGACGCTGCAGGAACAGCCAAAAATCCCTCAGCGAATACAAGTCCAGAAGCCTCCGCTCCTGTGAGTTCAACCAACAAAAAGGCCAAAGAGAAAATGCACACAGCTCCAGTTAAAGACCAAACTGATACAACAGATTCCAGTGGGGCCCCTCAGCAGCCCAAGACACCACCAACACAAGACACACACAAACCAAATACACACAGTCCCAACTCATCATCCAATATTACTGCTGATTCACAGCCAACAGACAACGCTAAACAAAGCCCAGAGACACAAACTGCAGCACCTCCTGTTCCCAAACGCCGCACACTACATTTAGTCATTGACCCCACCCACTCAGAGCAGCCTGGCCAGCCGCCGGTGACTTTGATAAAAATGGATGAATTGGAAAGTCTAAATAGCTCCTCTAGCAAAAATAAAACCCCAGAGGAGCTGACGCCAAGTCGTGGCCGCATAACATCAAAAGATGACGGCAGAGACTCTGGCAGCAACGACGATGGCAGCCAAGACAGCACCAAGGTCATGTGTGACCAAGCAGCCAATGATGATCCTTCAAGTGCTTCCACGGCGTCAGAGGAGGAGTTTTATGATTCTCAGCAGAAGTCAAGTGACCTGTTGACAAACGGAGTGACGACAGGTTCAGGTCACGGGCATCGCCAAGGAGAGGGGGTCAACATGATGGCCCGCCTCTCTCAGAGCATGCTGGACCTGCGGGAGCCCAGCCAGACAGAGGACAGCGCTGCCCTCATCCGCCAATCACAGCAGCTGCGCAGACGAGGTCACCCCTCACCACACAGGCACATAGGACAGGTGACCATCCAGTACAAATAATTTCAGTGTTACTGTACCTTTAATGTTGAAACAGTAGGTTAATTTATTTGTTTCACGAGTGGGATCAAAGCAAGCCACCACCTACGTGCAGTTAAACATGTCATACCCTTTTCCTAATTAAAAAGCATGTGATTGTCCGCCAAAATGTGTGTGCGCGCACCTGGATAGAGAGCTCGGCTGATCATGCCAGGGAGGATGATGAAGATGAAGGGCAGCATCTTCAGATAGGCAGCCAGGATGGATGCTCCTTTCACATGACTCATGTTCTTAGCCGACAGGGACCGTTGTACAATAACCTACACGTACAGAAACACAAGCAGTAATAATGTAAATTTTATTTACATAGCACTTTTCAAAAGGCATAAAATAAAATCTAGAGTGATTAAACAAATAGAGACTGCAATGATTCTGCAGCTACTGTGCATGTTTTTCTACAGTTTAAAAGATGATTAAACCATTTTTTTATATGGCAGTTGCTGACTGACATTTTAGAGCCAGCATTATGACAAGGAGACCGAAAACAGGAGCACATCATAGCCTTAGGCTATAAGCAATGATATGAGACACGTTCCTCCTTTCTCATCAAGGCCCCATAGTTAGCGTTCCCCAGTTTGATCTTTGTTGCATGTCATTCCCCATCTCACTCTGCTCTCATAAACATTTGACCCAAACATAACTTATAGATAAAGGATAGTAAAGGACCCAGGACTGATGCCTGAGGTACCCCATGTGTGAAATCAGCAAGGATTTACAGGTTTTACGGCTACTGATCTCACCCATAATGCCTCATTAATCTTTCTGTGTGATTCCTCTCCCTGTCTAGTTGTTCCAGACCTCAAGATCTCCAGGTCCTGATGCAAGACAGCGAGGACCTAAAGTCATCATCGCCAAACCAGGAAGTTACCACCGCCCCACCCGAGCAGCTGGACATGTGATTGGAGGACACCGCTACTGGCAGGGCCAAATGCTGCAGCCTGATTCAGACACACGGCCCAGCCGGTCGCCACGACGCCACAGCCCGGGATACAGAAAGACAGACCACGCCATGCCACAGCCGCCAGCTAACCCACCGGGGTTACTTGGAGTTTCTCTCTCAAAACTGAGCAATTTTAGACAATTGAGGGCACGAGGAGGATTGTCACAGAAGAAAGTGTATCAGAATAACAAGGCTACCAGATAGAACTATGTTTTTTGATTTTATAGACTTCCTGCTAAAAAAAATGGTGACTCTTTAATGTGGAATCTTTTCTATCTCTGGGATGCATGTCATTTCCTGTTTTCAAACCCTGAGGCTCAACATACCAGGACTTTTTTGTTGGGATCTTTTGACTATGTCAACAAAGGTTGGCAATTTGATGATGTGTTTTAAGAGATATTGTCTGTAAATGAATCTCATCTCCTTCCCACCAAATGCTCCTTGGTTAAAGGCTTCTGACTGGATGGTTTCAGTAGTGTCTGATAGATAATGAAATCTGGGAGGAAATTAACTCTGGAAATAATATATCAGCTGGTATTTAAGTTTACAAACAAATGCAAACACAGCAAGGATCCCTCAAATTTAGTTTAAAAAAAGAGCAAAGGTTTCTACCGGAGGCAGGGTATTTTTTTTGGATGGTAACAGACACCATACTGAATTTGGTCAGCTGTGATACTTTTCACTTCAGTCATGTAAAGAATCCTTTGAACAAATATCTCTAATTTACCTCAGCTGCTTTTCTTTTTCATGATTTTATATTGTAACATTTTTCTGTATTCAACATACACAGTTATGACGTATCTGTGACATTCAAGGTTATCCGAGTATGTTCGCCCGCTGATTTACGCATCAGGCTCTAGTGTTGACATGACTGTGATTGGTTACTGATGGTGCGAAGGTAAGGCTACGGTGTCGATTGCTTTTACACATGTGGGCAGATGTTGATTGGCTGTTCGTGTGCAGAGACCAGGTGTATGCAATGATAAACACTGATGTGGGGACAAAAAGTGAATGTTTTCAATAAAAAGACTGTTGTTGCCTCAACCAGTTCAGGTAAATCAACAGTTGATGAAGAATCGTGCAGCAATACGCATCTCAGTATTTCAGTGAAGTCTATCATTCTGAAAGTGAAAGTCCATAACTCAAGCCAGCATCATCTGCATCGGAACAACTGATCTGGAGAGAATCCAGAACAGTTAAATAATTGTGCAAGTGCACAGTGAGGTGTTTTAAGTATGTCTGCTTTTGCCTCTGACGTAGAGAAATATAATTGTAGCTTTTAGGTTTCTAAAAGGATTTTTGAACCCTGGTGTTTGGGTTTGGCGCAAAATCATGATCCGGGAAACAGGGTGGAGCCCGACTTTTTTCGTTTACCGAGACTTGTGGATGAAGCCACATTAGCAGAATGGAGTTTGGTAGGGTAAGAAGTATGAACAAAACCAAACACATTTCACGATTAGACTCTTGACCTTGGAAACCGTTATCAAAACAATCACGACACACGGTCCATTTTGTAGCTTTTCCAGTGATTGAGAGTTACTTGATACTGAATTGTGGCACAGAACAAAGGCACAGACCAAGATTATTACCAAAGCTGTGTGTTGGAAACACCATAAATGTCTGGTTAAACTTTGACCACCTATACTGACTGTAGTTGAGCATATTCCCAGTTCCTCTATGCCATGGACCAGCAGAGATGTTGGGTATGCTCACTTTCCATCTAATTTCCATATAATGCTTCATAAACAGACCACTCGTTATTTTTACAGGACTTCAGCAGGACAGAACAGTAGTACGGTGATATGTTCATTTTAGTGAACAGTTGCCTCTGTTCTAGTGATAACTAGTGATATTATATACAGTGAGAGTTTCTGGGCTAAACTCATAGTGGACCTTAAGGCACATGTAGATATGTATATGTATAATGGAGATGTACCTGATCGGTGCACCAGTACCAGGTAGCCAGTATGGTGAGCCCCAGTGTCATGCCAGGCCAGGGCATGTCTCCAGTGACAGCGTCTCTGAACAGGTGCATGGCGTCCTGACGTGGCAGGTGGCAGGTACTGTTGGGAATGATCTTACTGGGCACAGCCATGCTGTACACGCGCTCCAGGTTACCATACCCTCCAATCTTGTTAAAGGCTGTGGATCAAGAGCGCATAACTCCAGCTGTTTTCTGAGCACATCAACAAATGTGCATGCACAGCTTGTGTTTGCTTTTAAGAGATGGAAACTGTACATACCAGTAATTGTCAGGATAATTGCTCCTACAATCATGATAAATGTCTGAAGAGTGTCGGTGTAGATGACAGCAGCAAGACCACCTGAAAGAAGTAGGGTTGATCCACAATAACACTCTTATTATATATTTGTGGCTCAGGCCTGAGTATGCATTAGGACATTCACCAACTTGCACAGAGTAAATGTAGCTATTTCCCTAGGGACCCTCAATCCTCCACACCACTGGATTGGAGACAAAACTGAGGTTGAGCAAGCATGCAGGCAAATGTGAGAGTGCACAAAAAAGTAAAAAGAGCACCAGAGACACTGCGAGCAAGAGTCGATTTTTGTTTGCTCTAATTAAATAATTCTTTGCTTGCTAGTAATTTACCTACAAAATACGATGCAAAACATCCTTTTCTGTGCATAAAATGTCTTGTGGTGTGCTCAAAACAGAGATAGGAATAAGAGGTGGTTGCTGTTTGTGTACCTGCAATAGTGTAGAGTGCAGTGACCACCAGCATGAGGACAGTGGACAGGTAGAGGTTCCATCCCAGACACACCTGAACAAACAAGGCTCCAGAGTACAGGTCAGTCTGGTGATGGAAACACAACACATCTGTCAGCAGAGACTCAGTCTCATAGTAGATGATGTTGCTGAATGGTGGAAAGCCAATGCAGCCAAACGTGTGTGTGTGTGTGTGAGTGAGACTGTCGTACCGATATCTTTGTGAAGACGGACAGCAGCAGCGAGAGGACAGCGAGGTAGGTTCTGATCCTCTCTCCTCCGAAACGACGACCCAGATACTCCGGCATCGTCACGATCTGAATACACACATTTCAACATCTTCAGCACACCACAGCTACACAGAGGAGCCAAACTTAAGAAGCTTAGGAGCTCAGTATGATCTACCAGTGGTCAGATGGTAAAAGTGGATGAGTTTGATGTGTTCACATGTCTCCTGTTATGAATATAAGTCTAAACCAACAAAGTGGAAAATTTATTTATGGCTTTTAAAAAAATTAGAGTACAGTTGTGTGTGAGTGTGTGTTTGTGTGTGTGTGTGCGCGCGCACTGAAGTGTAACACCCTGTTGGGGAATTTCAAGGCGGGGAATGCTTGTAAGGAGAATGTTTCTATGTTTCTTGGCACCTAAATACACCTGCTGAACTAGCTTTAACAAGCAGACGTGCTCATACCTCTGTGTGTGTGTGTGTGTGTGTGTGTGCATGAGTAAACTAACCCCTGAGGATATGTAGACAGGCACAAATACCCATGCCAGAGCCAGCAACACATAGGTGGCCTGAGAGAGGACAAAAGACAGAAAGAGGGCAGAGAAGTATGACCGGATTTCCACAGTCAGGAGGAATAATCTCCTGAGACGACAAGGAAAAACATTTAACCCTTTAGGTTTTCTGCAAGATCGTGAGCAAGCCTCTGCACTGGTACTGTGGGCTGACTCATGCCTAATGTTCACCACCTAATACAGCTGGATGGAGTTTAAAAGGTTGTGCTGCTGCCCCCTGCTGCTGGCTGCCTGTCACCTCTGTTGAAAGATGTTCAAACACGCACACATTGCAAAAATAGTTTTTTCATGCCTTTCGTCTAGACAGCAAATGATCAAAGAGGTAATTATGTAAAATAGCTACTGCAATGCTAATGTAATTTGTTTTCCTTTGAGATATAAAAAGAAATTAGTCACTGATGATCCATGCTGTTGTTTTCTTGCACAAATAAATTATTATATGGTAATTATCTTGTCAGCACACCACAAAAGAAACAACATGTATTATGACGGATTAGCAGGCTAGAGCTGCTTCATTCCAGTCGATAATGTGTTTAGTTACTATTAATAGACAAATTAGAATAGCACATCAGGTGTTTATGTGTATGTGTTTTGTTTTCTTTTACTCACATTCCATTCAAACCCAGTGACAGCGATGCCTCCAGCAGCTCCAGTCCCAGCCAGACCAATAAACAGACCTGAGCCCTCTGAACTGGCAAACAGAGACGCTCCGATCTGAGCACAGCAGGGATGGAAGAAGTATTCAGATCTTTTACTTGAGTACAAACGCGACAAACTGTTATTTAGATGAAACCATCTAAGAAAGTTAGAGGGAAAATTATTGTTTCGTAGAACTGCTAACAACACACTGGCATCTGAATTGCAATGAGGGACCCCAAACTGACACTAGTTTTTTTTTTTTAAACAGATCTCGAGTCCAAAATGGGAACCACTCATTTAATCTTCAGCAGTGTGTGGTACTTTATGAACTTACAGTATTTTTTCTAACTGTAAAATCTCAGTTTATACAGTAATTAGCCATCAGATGAATGTAGTGGAGTAAAAAATTGAATATTTCCATCTGAAATGAAGCATAAAATGAAATCTACAAATTACAAGTATACAGGATTCATATATATAATTTTTTTTCCAAAACACACACTTACTGGCCACCAGGCCATGTCCCGTCCAGCCAAGAAGTATCCACTCAGAGTGTTCCTGCTCACCCTGCATGATGACTGACAGAGAAAACTGTTACGCATGAGCATCCACACATGGACACACAAACTGCAGCAAAACACAAACACACAAATATACACCTCTGACTCTTACCCAGATGCCAACAGCGAGGTTGAGAAGGAAGTAGGTTGCTATAACAATAATGTCAGAGAAGCTGAAGGACTGTGATAGGGCGTAGAAGTTGATGGTGGAATTAGACATCCTCAGTGTTCGCAAAAAAAACGCAGACACTTAAAAACACAGCAAAAACACACACTTGCTTCGTGTATTGCCCTTTCTTTACAGCTACACACACTCCTGCTGAATCTAACCCTTACACCAGTACAATAAGACTCTCACAATCGGACACTGTAGACCTACTTTGCAAACACCCTAAACACCAAGAAGAACACATCATACTCCTCAAAAACTTGAAAATGACCATGCAGTCTCATAAAAAAACTTCAAATGCCTGCTGCCCTTCTAACACATAAACAAAAGCAGTCTTACTAACACACACACACAGTCAAACACACACTCCAGCCCTTGCTAAAAGTCGCCTCTCAGCTGAACTACAAGCAGACCCCGTTGTTGCAGAAAGTGTGAAGAGGGCAGTCCCCTGCTTGAATTGATGATTAAACACATCACCTTAATGGGGCACCTGTGGCGCTGACACACACACTGTGCCAGGGGATAATGGAGTGTGTGGTGTGGGTGAGCAGTGGAGTACAGCAGATGCTCATGTGGACCAGAGTCCATGCTGATGATCACACACACACACACACACACACACACACACACACACACACACATAGATGGTCAATCATTGGTGATGACAAGTTTATAATCATTAGCGTTTAAACACATCTGCTGGTAAGTGCTAAGAAGGATCAGTGAAAGTGTGTGAGAGAGAAACAGGTTTAACAGCATCTGAGCTGCGATTGGTTTAATACAGGAACTTTTAGGAAGCAGTCGCTGTGTCTTCATAAAATGAACTTACTCCAATAACACAGGCGACTCTGGAAGACCCTCGAAATACTAAAAATTTTTCAAATCGGTCTCAAAACAATTGTCCAAAAGTGTCTAAACTTACAACCTTATCTTTCTACTGCAGTTCAACAGGGAAACACAAAGAGGGAATTTCAAACTAAAAGCACATTAATTTTGGAAGAGCCACGCTTGATTCCAATTGCTGCAGCCTCACATGAGCTTCAGATAAACCTTCAAATCATTTTTGCACAGAATGAGGACTAAATACATGTAATATTAGCTATTGCTAAGCAATATCATGCTTACAATGTCCCTGCTCATGAAGACTTTGTTCTATATACATTTCTGTTCTGCCCAAAACCTTTGTTCATCTTTGGCTTTTACATTTTGTGCTCCGTCCACGTGTGTGTGTGTGAGATTAATGATGATGTGTGTGACGTCAGGGTGTCTCCATCACCACCATCTGCTCCTTGTAGCAGACAAACACCGACCAGCAGTTTGTGTGTGACACTGAGACACCGGTAATTTCACATGAGGGAGCACGAAAGCAAACTCGCTCAAAGCTCAGCCTCTCTCATGTTGTTGCTCACTGAAAAATGTCCAGGTGTGTTCACATTAAAGAGATTTCTAATTTTGTGAGCACACACAGTTAAGTGTGTGTTTAATTACAAGGTCATCATACAAGTCAGGTTTAAAGGAAAATTCACCCAAAATAGTACAATCCTGTTTGAATCCATACTGTAGACAGTAGTAACTGAGTTGTTGCCTTGTTTGTTTTTGATCTTACTTCAGTGAAACAGGTTTGTTCATATGTGATTTCAGTGTTCATATTTGATTTCAAGCATTTTTTTCTTTTTAAACATGTTGGATATTAAACAAAAGCGCTAGAGCACTGGAGTCAGTCACTAATTAGGTGTCAACGGTCCAACTTCAAAAGCAATTCAATGCAAATTTATTTTTTACTAGACACACTTTAGAAAAGAGTTTGAACATTTGGTCACATGACTAAAAAAAAAATCCTTAAACTTATGGAGAAATATTATTAATAGATGTGAATTCAATGTCTATTCAATATCCAACTTCAAACTGATTTCACTGCTGTGAATGAAAGCTGGCAAGAGCTCGGGGAGGAGACAGGCGAGAAGAAACAATGATATCGAACAACAGCAAGAATATTCGGATTTGCACACACAGGACTCATCATGCAAAACAAACAAAATAATAAAACAAAACAAAACAAGAAGCATTAAATAGGACAGTGCGACTTTTGTGGAGATGTTAGAACATGTTAAACTTCGCTGTCAAAGATACGAAGATGTTAAAAAATAATCTAATCTAATCTGAATTTGATTTAGAAAGTCTGTTTTTGTTTTATTTTCTTAGAATAACAAATTTGTAGGAAGGATGTGGTTTTATTTTTATTTTTATTTTTAATGGCTTAAAATTTGAATCCAGACTCCACACTCCAAACCAATTGGTGGCGGTAATGCGCCATTTTGTTGTTTGCAAGAAGAAGAAGAAGAAGCAGGCGGACTTGTAACCCGGAAATAAAACTTCACAACAAAAAAAAATTGCCGCGAAATCTTCTCCGTCAAACCAGCAGCTGTAGTGGCGAATGAAGGTTTTATTTAAAAAGCATCGAGAGCGTGTTTGTCGCTGGACTAATTAATTGCAGTGTCTGTCCCTGTATCGTGTCGCCGATATGGACGAATATGACGAACTGTTCGAGACAGGGGACGACTTCGAGGAGCAGTTCGCCGACGAGCTGGAAGTTTTGGCTCAGATGGAAGGTGAGTCAACTTGTTGCTGAAGCAGCGAACGTCTTACTTCTTCATGTTTAAAAGTAGAAAACAAACCTGTTATGAGGTTTTATCAGCTTTATCTGTGAAATATGCCACACATGAGTCATAACACATGAAAGATGCATCCACTCACACTGTACATAAAGGTTTATTGTGCATTTTGATAAATGAGTCCTTACTTTGTGCAACTATTTTCATAATTGATTAATGTCTTGATTATGTTTCTTATAAAAAATATTTATTGTTTAGCCTATCAAATGTATGTAAACGGTGAAAAATGCACAGCAGAATTTTCCAGAACCTTCTCAAACTTTTTATACATGTTACATAATAATCGAATCAATCAACTGATCATTGCCAGCAGTAATTTATTATATATCTGTGTGTGTGTTTGCATTTGCATGAATGGCTCAGAGGACTCTTCCAAGCCGGGAAAATGTCAGAGTCGGGGTCCAGGAGACGACATTTCAGACATAGAGCACCTGCTGGACGATCAGCCCATCAGTGAGTTCACATTGGGAGGTCGTGTGTGTTTAGTCCTTGTTGTGTTTCTATGTTGTTATAACTTTGTACCTTAAATCTGATCTTGACCTTTCAGCTCCAAAGGCAAAGCGGCAGAAGCAGGAAGCAGGTGTGGCCAAGCGACTTTTCAGCATGTCACAAACTCAAGAGAGCAAAGCTCCGGCGCAGAGCGCTGAGATCACACCTCCGTCCTCTCCTGAGCAATATGAACCCTCTCACAGCTTCAGGTAGGAGAGATGGACGATGAAGATTAGGATTATTGATGGCTAGAAACAGGTTCAGGTAAATAGTATTAAACACAGTCTGAGCTGATAAGGAAAACAGCTGACGTTATGGAGGGAAAAGGAGACATCAGTAAAATGCTGCCTAGATATATACCCTACAACAGACTTATACCTATTTGTTTCTAGGTCTACTCCTGCTGTGTTGGATATCAGTGGCTTTGCTACGATCCCAGAAACGCCCAGGCGGCCTCCCACAACGGCGCTGGCATCACTGCGTGTGCTGAAGCGACCTCCTTTAGCGGGAGAGTTCATCAGTGTGACAGACTCATCAGGGAGCCGGGTCTACCTCCGGCAGAAAGAAGACACAGCGGCAAAGGTTAAACTACTTGTACAATGTTGTAAAAACCCGACTTACTGTTATATTCCTCTGGTGTCCAGAGCTTATTCATGTCATATTTCTCTTCACATCACCTGTGTTTCATCAGGTGGTGGACTCCAGAGTAGTACCAAACTCCCAGGGTACACTGGGGCTGCTGGCAGTGCCAGTAAGTGTGCTGAGAGAACAAGAAGCAGAGAGGGTGAGTGATACAACTTGAGACATAACCCAGAATGTCAGTTTGCATGTTTTTAGAATTGCAGTCGAACTGTGTGTGCGTGAGTTAACTTGAGATTGTATTTGTGGTTCACTTTCATCTTAAATCTCACAGCGTCATCAGCAGGTTGTGGAGGAATCTCAGCGCCTCACAGAGGTGCTGGCCAGGTAACACCACCTGTCTCTGTCACACACATACACACACAAGCATGTCAAGAAAGTGGACACGTGCAGTATTTGCTTTTGAACTGTCATTTTGTGTTTCATTAAAGCAGTGTGAACGATGTGTTTGCTGAGCCTGTAAATGGAGAAGATAAAGAGAATGATGATCCCGAAGACGCAGAGGGCCGAACCTCACGTCTCTGGGTGGACAGATTTTCTCCCCGACACTACACAGAGCTTCTCAGTGACGATGTAAGAAATGTTTCTGTATAACTGAATGTACATGTCTGTGTGTGTGAGGAAGTAAAACTCTTCTGTTATGGATAAATCCAAGTCTTTTGTCGACACTGCTTAAATATCTGACACCAGTTGTGTGCGACTGCTTCTTTGCAGTTTACCAACCGCTGTCTACTCAAGTGGTTGAAACTTTGGGACACTGTTGTGTTTGGACGAGAGAGGAAGTCTCGCTCTGCCCGGTCTGACAGACAGGCTCTCAACCAGCACTCATCCAAACCCAATCAGGGCAACCAGAATCCAAATCGCTTCAAGAGCAAGATTGAGATTACTGAGGAGCTTCTGGAGGCCGAGCTGGACCAGTACAAAAGACCCAAATTCAAGGTAGACAATTGGCATATCCGTGTCAGTACAGTTTAAATTGAATGACCTTTCATTGTTATAAAACAGCTAATTTCTCTTCGTCCCTTTCTAGGTGGCATTGTTGTCTGGTCCTCCGGGTTTGGGGAAGACCACCCTGGCTCATGTTATTGCCAAGCATGCTGGGTACAATGTGGTGGAAATCAATGCAAGGTGACACAAACCAAATTAAGATGAACCTGAAAATAGTAGTAAATCATAAAAATTAAGTTTACGGTAATCCTCCTGTTGTGACCTCAGTGGTGCTGTTGGTTTTTTTGCAGCGATGACCGCAGTGCTGAGGTCTTCCAGAAACGCATCGACACAGCGACGCAGATGAAGTCGGTGTTGGGAGCCAATGAGAAACCAAACTGCCTCATTATTGATGAGATCGATGGAGCACCTTCGGTGCGTTCAGGGCACTGTTTGACTCAGTAAAGACCAGGAATATTCATCTGTAATAATATTTTCATCTCTGGTGCTCGACAGGCTGCCATCAACATTCTGTTAGCAACTCTGAACAGGAAGGACGGACATGGCGGGGAGGCCGGCACAGAGACCACAAAGAAGAAAAAGAAGAAGGAGTCCATCCTGCTTCGACCAATCATCTGCATCTGTAATGACCTGTAAGAGAGACTCTGGTGTTCACCTGCAGAAGCCAAGTGGAAATTGTACATTTATGTTTAAGCTTTATGGGCATATTAATGTGAAACATTTAAATTGAGGTCTTCTGTGTGTGTGTGTAATTTTATTAACTTTTTTTCTGACAACCTCTTTTTCCTCTTAGCTATGTTCCAGCTCTCAGACCTCTCAGGCAGCAGGCCTTCCTCCTGGCTTTCCCTCAGACTCAGCCTTCCCGCCTCACACAGAGACTGGCAGAGGTCGGCTCACACTTAAACACACGTACACTGATAAGAATAGAAAAATGTGTAAACACACCAACAGTGCATGTTAATGTTGTCTTTTCATTCGTAGATTTCAGTCCAGCAGGGTATGAAGACAGACACAGGCAGCCTGATGTTACTGTGCGAGAAGACGGACAATGACATCAGGTCGTGTATCAACACACTACAGGTGGGTGGCTGGGTCTGGATGTTGGCGAGCATCTGTCTGTTGTCAGTATACTGTGTAATTATATTAAAATGTGTGCACTTGTCTACACAGTTCCTCCACGGTCGCGGCCACAAGCAGCTGGACACCAAGACAATCCAGTGTGTCTCTGTGGGACAGAAGGACCAGAACAAAGGCTTGTTCCATCTATGGCAGGAGATCTTCCAGTTACCACGTACAAAACGGTGCGATTCTTTTCCCCCTGGTCTAAGTGTGTATTGTACCAGAGTTTTTCCTGAAGTTAGTTATAAAACGTTTTTGTTATATTAGCAAAACTGCCTGACGGGTTCATCCACCAGTTTGTTATTGTTCTGCTTATTCAGGTCACGCTTAAAGGTATTATTAGGAATTATTACCATTTACAGCGGGGAAGAACCAGTGTGATACAAATATGAATAAACTCACAGCCATGCTAAATACAGTAATTCTCTCAGGCTTTATCATCCCTACTGCTTCTACTGGTTTTCATTGATATCTTTCATACTTTGGTCAGTGTGACTATGAAACGGGTATTAGATTATATTTTGTTGACTGATTGTCCTAATTTGTCCTCGAAGGAAACGTATTGGTGAGGGGTTTGAGGAGGCACCCGGCTCAGGAGGTGGAGCTCAGAGGTTTCAGCACGTTCTACACTTGGCTTCATCTAGTGGAGAGTATGAAAAGGTTTCTCAGGTAATAAACACAGAACAGCGTCCTTCCTTTAACTTAAAAAAAGCAAAAAAAAAAAAGCATCAAAATCACTGGCCCATGCTTTACTTTCACCACCAACACAATACATTAGAATCTCTCTTGACTAACATCGGGTGGAATACCTCTGTCTCCTTTTCTTCAGGGTCTGTATGATAATTTTCTGTCCATGCGTGTGAGGGACCCCAACCTGCACAGTGTGTGCGAGGCTCTGGAGTGGCTGTCGTTCTCAGACAGGCTGAACCAAGTGATTATGCACGGCCAGAACTTCTCCCTGATGAAATACCTGCCCTTCCTGTCCGTCACGTTCCACTTCTTGTTTGCCCACTCACATGTTCCCCGCATCAGCTATCCCCACAGCCAGCACGAGGTACTAATCAGCTACGTGCACCGTTGTGGATGAGTAAAAAAGAACAGGCACATTCATGGCATGTTGAGAAATCATCACTGAGTCCTTGTTGTGTCTTCTCCAGGCTACATCCCGTCTCCTCAGCAGCAGGAATGCCTTGTCCTCCATGTTGGCAGATATCCCAGCAAGCATCAGAACCAGGATCAGCCAGCACATCCTGACCTTGGATATTCTCACACTGCTCCTCGACATCATCTGTCCCAAACTACGGCCTGTACGTAAAAGCACATACAGTATTTGACTGTATTAAGGGAGCCTCGTGGAGATTTGTTGTAAACAAACGGTTCCATTTCTTCCTCAGAAAACATTTGCAAAGACATTTTTAAAGACATTTTAAATCCAGTATTGCTTCATCCATGTTTACTTAGTTTATGGCCTTCTTCTGTACCTTTGTTCGCACTTTGCAACCTTTGAGTAGTGTGCCACCAATGGTAGGGCTGTGAATCCGCTAGAAAATACTAGTAGTAATGTGAGTAGATAAATGTATGAAAATGTTTTTTGGTATGTTTTACATAGGGTCTAATTAGACATTAGATACCTGATGCTTTGTGGAGCTGCATCAATTAGTTGATCAACAGAAAGTTAATCTGCAACTGTTTTGTTGATCGTTTAATCTCTAGTCATTTTTAAAAAAATAAAAATGGTAAACCGTCAGTTTCCAGCTTCTCAGATGTGCGGGTTTTGCTGCTGCTCATTGTCATACATAATAGAAAACTGTGTTTTTGGGATTTGGACATTTATGGATGTCATCTTGCAGCGTCATGGGAGGTTTTTCTGATATTTCATAGGTGAACAACTAATTGATTGATCGAGAAAATAATCTGAAGATCAGTCGATAATGAAAATAAGCTGTTGCCGTGCATTAAACCTTACATTCTTCTCAGCCTCACAGTGTGTGCATTCACAGAGTTAGAAATTTATATCAAGTTCAGAAAAAAATAATTAAAAAAAACTGTCCACATTGCCGATCATATCTGTGACTGTGGCTAATCGCAAATCCTGTGTTTCTTCCAGGTGAATCCACAGCTGTTCAGCAGCAGAGAGAAGGAGCAGATGCGTGAGCTGATTGACACCATGCTGGCCTACAACCTCTCCTACAGGCAGGACCGCACTCCGGAGGGACAGTACACATACGTGCTTGAGCCGTGAGTATACGCACACACAACCACACGCGCACACACCTTTACTGCCTGTGGACACATGCAGAGCAGATGTGTGTATCTGGGGTGTTGAAGGTCACTTCTCTTGTCCATACTGTGGTTCTCTGCGTGAAGGCTTAGAGAATAATCCCCTTAACACCTGGTGTTTGTGTGTGATGGTGGTGGTGTGGGAGCAGGGTAGCAAACTGCAAAGCCTCACCGGTGGGGTACAGGTGGATGGACAAACAGATGGGAGGATGGATAGGTGAGGTTGCTGGAGCAGTGGAATTGGGAGGAAATAGGTGAAGAAAAAAGCCAAAATAGAGAGGAACGTAAAAGTAAAAGACAAAACTGAAAGGATCAAGCGTAACTGAGAACGTTTTGGTTTCAAAATTAGGCCACGCTTTAACCC
This sequence comes from Toxotes lorentzi, assembly GCA_037833715.1. Lineage (NCBI taxonomy): Eukaryota > Metazoa > Chordata > Actinopteri > Toxotidae > Toxotes > Toxotes lorentzi. Next base: position 5,402,611 of record JBBMJY010000020.1, read on the forward strand.
GGAAGACCTTTGTTTACGTGCACCGTGACTTGTGACTGCAGAGGACAGCGGAGACTGTGGTGTAGGTAGAATGGGATAACTAGCCCGTCATCTCAGCCATGCCCGCCCAGGTCCAGGAGCAGCCGGACGCCCAGGAGGGCTCCTTCCTGCAGGCTCGCTGTGACGAGGTGCTGGTCACCAACGACTGGTGTCTGCCTCTGGTCTTAGCTCTACTGCTGCTTCTGCTGGTCTACACCTTCCTGTACCTGCCCTCTCTATCCCACCACAACACCACTCTCTGATGCCTCACGGGAAAAGACTTGGAACACAGCTGTGGATATAAACGCCCAGTCCCAATAGGATTGTGTGATTGGACTGCTCTTTTTTTTTTGGCTCTTTTTACTCTGAATTGTTAGTGATAGCCTACTTTTAGAGGCTTTGAGCAGAGAGACACATGCAGAGAAAAAGAGCAGGAAAGATGAAGATTTAATAAAAATCTTTGGAGTTAAACAGGCTGTTGTGTGCTTTAATGCAGAACTTCTGGTTTGGCAGATTTTTTGATTGGCAGATTAATCCATAGTGCAGCCGTAATGTGGTTACAGTTAATCTATCACTAAAACAGAGCTAAATGTAAAAAGACAGGAATGTAAGTAATGTTTGTGAATTATACGTAGCTGTGCTTGATTCGGACGCAGCAGATAATGCCTGCCTCTGCTTACACCTCTAATTGCTAAACAGATGTTGTAGTCAGAGGTTAAACTACTTAATATTAGCTGCGTGGTGTGTAACCCATCGTTTGAGCTGTCCAAGTAGCTCTGTCATGAGAGTTTGTGAGTTGTGATTGGAACAGCACTGATATTTTATAGCGATAACATGCAGTAAATAGCTCTCAGTCACACGGACTGGTATTATCTTATTTATGTTATATTTAGGCCCATCAGGCATCGGTGTGTGTGTGTGCGTGTGTGTTGGATGGAGATGGAGATCAGCGGTAAGAGGATTAGGGTTTTAGATAATGCAGATTCAGGGTTTTATTCTGGAAAACAAACCATGGCACCAAAAGTGGGAGCTTTTTGTTATTTTGCTTGTCATCTAACAGGGTTCACCTTTGTGTCAGCTGCATCGCTATCACTTATGAGTGTGTTTATGTGTAAACGATGTGTGCCTCTTGTTGTTTGTGTAGAGCTATTTACTTATTGTGTGTGTGTGTCTGTGTAGGCGTGTTGAGGAGGTGGTGAGGTTTACAGGCCTGCCCCCGCATCGCCAGCTGACATACCAGGCCAAGCAAACTATCAGCAGAGAGATGGAGCAAGAGAGGATGAGGAGAGCTGAGCAACTGATGCTGCAGCGAAACCCTGCAGCGGTGAGAACTCAAATACACAACAGGGCCCACATCATGGTCTGTCATATACAGCACAGCAACGTAGAGGAGCTGGTCACCGTCTGTGTGTGTTAATAATCTAATGTATTTATAATCTACTGTGTCTGTCAGCTGCAGAAAGAGGAAGAAAAAAAGAGTACTGGCCCTAAACCAACCAGGAACCATCAGCAAAGGCTGGAGAACATTGTCAAACAGACCACAGTGGAGACCAGGGTGAGACACACAAACACACACAGTCAGACTGGTTTTTGTCACTGAGAGGTGTCAGGCCCCGGCTGTCAGACCGTGACAAAGGAAGGGAAATGCTCACAGCTGTACCAAGAAAACCAAATGATCCAATTTATTTACGAAAGCTGAAACAAAAGATACCCACTCTGTGTGAAATTGTCCTTCAGTAGGTTGTTATTGTGCGTTTGTGTGTGACTGTGCGGGAATGTGTGGTGAAAAATAAAGTTCAACAAAAAAAATCAATGCAAACAAAAGAAAGACGTGGTGCAAGAGGGAGAGTCAGCAATGACGTTCTAAAGGGAAGGAGTGGGGACTGCTGATCTCATACCCCATTTACACCTGATTCCAGGTGTATTTACACCTGATTCCAGGTGTAAATACACGCAGGGATCAGAATGCGATTGAATCAGCCGCACCACATTTGGACGGGGGGGGGGGCTGCCTTACGCTGTGATCAGGTCTGACACGCACTAAGTTGAAAGGTCACCTAAACTCCACCTTTTCCTGCTCCTGCTCATAACAAAAGCTATGTGTACTGTAGTATCAGTAGCCAGCATGTCCATGACCGTGCTTTGTCTTTTGCCAACACTTCCTAACTAATTTGCAGACTGGGAGCTGATTTCAGTGTGGGCACAATAGAGGAACACGATTACATTTTAAAACCAGGTGTAAATGCAGAGACTCATGGAATCGGATGCCATTATCCATATAACATATACCGACACAGATCACATGTTAACACCAGGTGTAAATGTGGTACATTCTGGATGGACTGGTGAGGTCCACCCACAGGCAGGCGCACACACAAACCTCCAGGCCATGGCAGAACCAGAGGGCCGTCACAGGGTGGCTGCACATTAAAATAGACTTAATCTAACCTTAACTACACCATGGATTAAAAAAAAAAAAATCTGTATGAAGGATTTGGGAATTACCACACTGCAAGACGAGTGGCAGTAAATTGGCCGCTTATGCTTCTTGTTTTCATTGAATAATTGACAAAGTTTGAACTTTTTGTGGTGGTCTGTCGATTATCTGAGCCCCTTGTTGATTGGGGAAGAAGCGACAGCACGCCCTTCTTACTCGTGTTGAACTTCTCACAGTTGTATGTGGCAGTTAAGGCCTGTAGGTGGAGGCAGAGAGGAGCTGCCAGCATCCGTTTTCTCTGAACATCAGAACCTGTTCGAATGAGCTGCAGTGTTTTAATAGTTCAGTAACAGAGTGATGAAGAGAGGGAGCCTCTAGAGGGCAGAAATGAGGATAATGAGAAGCCACTGGGTTCTGGTCCCCAGTGATGAAGCTGGGAAATTAGGCTAATGAGAGGTGTGTGTGTGCGCGAGCGTGATTGTTCATTGTTCTTGACCTTATTACTGAGGACAGCGTTTTAGAAACCTCCCGCTTAACTTCATCCTCCTCATCTCACTGTGTTTGTGTCCCGCAGCCGGAGGTGGATTTCTTCGGTCGAGCTGTTGCCCCCAAACCTCAGAGACCGCAGCCGTCCTCAGACACAGGTAGCGTGGAGACTTTGTGCTCAGTGACATTAGTGTAGGTTCATTTATCCAAACCCTTTGAGAGCACAACTGTTTAGGGAAAAACGCCTCAAGGCTCATTTAGTCCAAACACACCAGAGGTGATAACTGATGTGTGTTACGTAACGTTTCTAATTTAGTGCTCCTGTGGCAAACTGCAGGCAGGAGATCTGGACTGTCAGCAGCACTGCCACCATAATGTTGGTCATATCGTATTTCTGTTTTCATCAAAAACAACGTGACGCGGCCTGATATACTGTCTCTTTCTTACGCTATACATCAGCCAATAGAAGAAATAAACTTCCTATTTTATCTTATATAAATTAATTTAATTAATTCCACATAAATGAAACTTATGGTCCAGACACCTAATAAAAGTTTAGCAGCTGCTGTGGTTTCACCTCCCAGTAGCTTTGTGTCAGTGGAAACAAACATCGCAGTTCCACATCAAAAATAGAAAATTTGCATAAACAATAGAGATCTTTAACAGAGCTGTGTAGCTTGTTTTCTCTCCTCCAAAATAGCACCTGGGGTAAATATTTTCAAAATAGAGCTTCCACTTTAGCTTGCAGTTTTCTTCCTCTTTCCAGTAACAGACACCCAGATATTTCTTATGTTTACATACAGTATTTTTCATGTACTGTATGAACATAAAGTGCAACTTGCTCAGTTCAACGTGGAGGAAAAACTGTTTCTGAAATCCTTACATTTTAAATCTAAAGTCTAGTCTGAGTTAAACTTGTTTTCTTTGACTTTAATTATGATTCAAAACAGGATTTGCACAAGCACCTGTACATCGTTGTTCAGTAAGTAACCCAGGCCCAGATTCAGCGTCCGGTGACGGTGGCAAATTAAAAGTGGAACCATTAAAATCACTAACCTTCCTGAAAAGAGCTCATCCCGGAAATTGATCATCAGGGTAATCAGCGTGGAAGTGCAGAGCTGCGGCTGTTTGTAGGTCAGAGCCGGAACATCAGCTGAGTTCTGTCAACCTAAGGCACAGCCTTAAATCCCTGTCCTGATTCCCCTGTTGAATACGCGGCTGTCAGTTTGAGAGCGACTGGTTGTTGGAGATGATCTACATCACTTTCTAAGATCCACGGATTTGAGGGATTCACAATCTGGATCTGAGCTGAGACGGACTTGGTTAAGTGGTTCGGGCTGAGATGAAACTGATCCATAATGAGTACAGTTTCTTTGTCAGTGCCGTTTGTAAAATGTGGAATTTCTACCATGATCCGCGTTCATTCAGTCAGGGCTGTCAACTCAGTTTTTAGTAGCCTCACAGTTAGTGAAAAAATCTAAGGGACTCAGTGAAAGGCTGCAAGTCCTCACACTGGATTAGTCATTTTTGTTTATTACTCCATGTGGTTAAACCAAAGGCTGAACTGATTTGTTGATTGACAGAAAATTAATCAGCAATGATTTTGACAATCACTTAGCTGAAGTCATGCTTTAAGCTCAAACACACAGCAGAAACCCGCTGGTTCCAGGTTTTTAAATGTGAATATTTGCTAGTTTTATTTGCCTTCCATGATAACTACCTGAATATCTTTGGAGTTTGGGCTGCTGCTCAGACAAAACAAGCAATTTTAAGACATGACATTGTAGTAGTATGACATTTTATAGACAAAGCAATCCACTGAGAAAACCACCAGATTAATCGATTATGAAAACAATGGTTAGTTGCTTCTCCAGACTTAACGATTGTCAATCACTTTCCTGTCAGTTACCTGAGTATTATTAGAGTAAACGGCTAATGTTTTACAAGGTCACTTGAGAGGAGCTTGAAGAACCAGTATGTCCCTCTGTCTTCTTTCAATGAGCCTTGTGTATTTTGTATGTGTCATGTTTTATTTTAATTTGCTCTTTTCCTCTTGCTGTAGGTGAGAAGTGTGCGGTTCTTGCTATGGGGACGGCAGTGGGCAACAGTGACGTGTGGTTCCGGTTCAACGAGGGCATGTCCAACGCTGTCAGGCGAAATGTCTACATCAGAGAACTACTGTAACACCCTCACACACACACACACACACACACACACACACACATAACTGCCTCGTTTTCAGCTGTGTATCTTCTCCTGCTGCTTTGTAAGCGTCTGATTCAAATCAATCAAAAATCCATCAGTTAAATTCAAAACAGTCTTTATTTTGATTGACAGTGTAAAGAGCCAATAAAAACGTTGTGTTGTTGAACATTTCTCAGCAGTTTGTCAAAACAAACCTCTACAGAGCTACTCAGTGCTGTACACACACACACACACACACACACACACAGTAATCTTCACATAAATTAACAGCATTCAGGAGTCTCCAAATAAATAAACAATAGCAATAATGTGTGTGTGTGTGTGTTTGTGAGTGTGAGAGAGAGAGAGCGTACGTTAGTGCAGCGTGACTGTGTGTGAGTGTGCATTATTCCTTAGTTTATGTGCATCCGTGATTGTGTGTGTGTGTGTGTGACCATTAGAGGATCACACACTTGCCCTTTTCCACCCAGGGGTTGGCTCTCATCAGCTCAGGGTTCAGGAATGGATCTTCACAAACACAGCCCTCGATCCACTTCACCAGCCTGCGAAACAAAAACACGCCGTCAGCATTAATCTGATACTCGGCACTTAAAGCGGTCTGGTGGTGTGTGTGTCTGTGTGTGTATGGACTGTGCGCACGCACTCAGTAACAGTGATGGAGGATTTCTCTCTGTTGATGGCCAGCTGATACTGAAGACTTTCCACTTCTCTCCTCATCTGTGGGACATCTAGCTCCTCCATGATGATACTGCTGTTCACACACACAAACACGCACACAACAGAAACACACAACAGACTGAGTAGATGGAGGGCCACAACAAGAGTTCACACACATGTCAATCACATCAAACCTTAGGCGGAAATCAGAATGGATCAACAGCTTTGTTGTAACTGAACCATTCAGATCTGCAGCTGCTGCATTAAAGCCTCAGTTGTATCATTTCTTCTGTGTAAATGAGAAACCGTGGTCCTGCTCTCACTTGAGCATATATCTAGTTTTACTTTTCGAGAGACAGGAATAGAGTAAAAGCCTGACGCTCTATTTCACCTTTTCGCTTTTAAAACGATTCAGTGTCACCTTGCCACACCTTATCACTGGTTGGTGGTCGTGACCAGTTCAACCAAAGAGCGATTCTCTTTGCTTTATCTGGAAAAACACCCGTTATAATTTCTAGCAGCCCATGGTGATACAGAGCCTACGCTGTAACTTAAGCATGTGGCCCTACACCACTGCAGAAAAGAGGGAAGACGTCAGAGAGGATTGTGTGTCCCTGTATGACTGCTGAACTGACTGAAGCAGAAGGGGGAGGAATATTCTTGTCCAGTCACTAAATGACACGGATGACACATGCTACCAGGCAGACCAGTCACATTTGCTGCGGTCTGTGTTGCTGTGATGTGCAGTTAGATTTTTTTTTTCTTCTGTTACTTTTTGCTCCACAAAAATGTTTTATTTTTCCCCCCTCTACTGTTAATGATATCGCAACCCTTCAGACATTTCTCAGTGAGACCCAGTGAGGGGTCCCGACCCCCTAGGTTGGGAACCATTTCTCTGTTTGACTGAGAAAACCTTATAAAGACCACATGGTCAGTACTTTGAAGTGCTTGATAAAACGTACTGTGTTCATACTGAAATAGCTTCTGTCAGAAATGTCTGATCCACTGAGACCATGTGTGAGTGGTTTTTAATACAAGAACTGAGAATTATATTCTCATGTTCTGTCTACCACTGCCTTTTTTTTGTTACTGTAATAGCTGTTAACAGTGATGAAGCAGATTTTAAAACAAGTACTCCTACTTAAAGTGGAACTTCTGCTAGAAGGAAGGATATTCTCATATTGTTCAAATGTGCCTGGCTTTTTCTGTAACTGATGGAAGAACTTTTCAAATCTTCAGCTTAAGCAAAAGTGGGAAATACACCACGCATGATTTGCACTTACACAATGGGGCTGGTGTTATGGTGTAATTTTCTTATTGACAGTTTGTCACAAAAAGACAAAAACCACCTATGAATCTGTCTCTTAGTACATGTGGCACTAAAAACATATAAAATGTTCTGCTACTTTATATTTCTACTTCATCGCATTTCAGAAGCTCCACTACGTTTATTTAAAAACTTGACTCACTAGTTTCTTTTCCAATTCAGATTAATAATAAAAGAATATAATCAACAATTAAATTATGTTGCATTATTATACGTTGAGGCAAGACAGGTTCCAAAGCTGTATTTATTTATGTTAATTAAAATTAATTAACATTGCCGCCTTCGTTGCCTGTAGCACAGCAATCGGCACATAAATGCATTGGTAACTAATTCAAAATTATAATATACATTATTCTGAAATGCTACTGATTTTCAGCACGAGGAGCAGAGTGTTTCTACACTGTGGTATTGCTACTTGCTAGTGCAGTATTCGAGGAATGCACTTTGTTTTTACATTTCTAATCTTTTTTTAAAAAATAACCTTCAAGTAATCCAACAAACTTCACCGGCTGCCTTTACTGTCTTCATATTTCTCTCCTACTTACTTGAAAATCCTGCCCCACCCTGCCACAGGCCACATTACAGCAGGAAGAGAGAGTAAGAGAAGGCCCAGAGGAGAGTTCAGACCAACCATGGATCAGTTCAGTCCTCTCTACTGGAAACTGTCTCTCCCTCCTCCTCCTCCTGCTCATCATCATCATCATCTCTCATCCTCTTCATCTTTTTAATGGATATAAGTAGGTCGACCGCCCGGTGCCGGTTTCCTCCACCAGCATCCATCCTGCTGTGTGTCTCCAGCAGCCAGCTGTTCCATGAAAAGGCCTGTATGGTTTAATTATAATGTCCTCCAAATGTGTGAGAGTGACATCGGTCTCCATCACTCGGCAATCGGGGGACATTTCAGGCTGCTGATCACACATTTACAGCACATTAAGTCGCTTCTGAGACATTAACATTAGTATGTGGGAGGATGAATCGAGTATAGATGGTCACTGTGTGCTTTAAAAACCCCCAAATCAGCTCAAACGCAGAGGTATCGTGATTAAATGTGGATGTAAAGACATAAACCACCTCCCCCCCTCTCACACACACACACACACACACAAACAAACAACCGTTCGTACCGTCAGGCCTACCGGAGAGGACCGCTGGTCGATTTCGTTTGCAGCCGGCGGATGGAGGATGGAAACTGGGCTTTAACAGCGAGAAGAACCGCTGAGAGTCAGGACTCGCTGGAGTTTCCCGGCAGATGAGTTCGGCTTCGGTGCAGGAGGAAGACGAATGAGAGGAGGAGGAGGACGCTCAGTGTGTCGGCGGTCCGCGGCGCAGGGCACTCCCCTGCGCTCCTCTCTGGTAGCGACTGGATGCGGGATGCGCAGGGCGGAGAAAAGGAGCCACGCCGCCTGGTTTGAGAGTCAAATCAGGACTAGAGCCGAGGACGCACCTGTATGGAAATCCGGACACGCACTGAGCCTGAGCAGAGGCAGGAAACAAATGAGGACGCGCTCCGAAGGGAAAACAAGTCGGGAGTTCATTTTCTAGTCAGATGACCGGAGGTGTTGTCGGTTTCTGTATTAATACACCGCACATTCCCCAGACCGCAGAGCCCCCACCCCCCCAGTAACAGAGGAATACTGTGAGGGATAGAACAAAGAATTGGCACAATGAGAAACCCCGGTTCATATGGTTTTACATTCCTCTTTTTAATTTTGATCTCAGCTCAACAAGAAAATATGATTGGACAAAACCTGTATCAGCTGGTGATCCATCATGTTGATCTTGGGTTGGACCCATACAGGGCCTTTAATCTGCATCATACTTTATCATAGATTGATCATGTTATACTATCATGTTTGTTTGAAATACAAAAGTAACTAGTAAGTATAGCTGTGAAAAGTACTTTTACTTTGGGTAAAACTATAAAATAGTTTGAGTATAGTACTTGAGTGAATGTTACTCTACACTGAGACTTTGGTACTGAGCCCTGATGTGAAACCTCTTAGTCTTGAATTCAAACTTAAATTTTATGTTCTTGGTGTAATCCTGTTGGACCCACTGCTAATATAAAGACCATCAAAAAAAAAAAAAACTCAGCTCAATAACAGGCCTGATTCTGCTTATGACCATTTGATAAACAAATCAGTTCCTGTTTAGAATTCTTCTGTAGAGTATGTGCAGGCATGCAAAGGTTCTGCCCTCAGTCACATTACAGCTGGTATGTAATACTAAACAAAAGTGCACCTACTATTAAATAAAACAAGACCAAGGTTTGCCAGTCACATTACAACAGAAAGGTTAACTGAGTCACTGTTAATTCAACAAATGCAACTTGACAGTTTGATGCGATAGTTTCAAGATTACTGAAACACCATCACTGTGCTCCATTATTTTATTTTTCATTCATTCATTAAACATTAAAAACTGTAGTTTCTTCTTTCAGGATTGTTGTGCAGCTCGGGGGCAGCAGTTTCTGCATAAAAGAGAAATACAGATTAGACTGGAACATTTTCTTGTGACAGGGAAAGGAGAAATAATCCACAGTAGCCTCAGATAAAAGTTAGAATCAGGAGCTGGTAGCTCTCATACGAGGTGTCAGAAAAAAAAAAAGTTCGTCATCACTGGCTGTATCATACATATGCAACATGTACACAGACTTACCAGTAAAATAAACCACATCCCCAGTTGTCTGTCATTAGCAGGACGATCAAAGTTTCCTGTGTGTTGAGTCATGAGTCTACCTGTAACAGGGAGGAGGATCCATTATAAGTCACATAAAGAAACTACTAGCAACATACGTATATATTTATTGTAAAAGCCTCAGGAAAAAAAAAGCTAGAATCAGGAGCTGGAGTTCAGCTCTCATAGTAGGTGTCAGAAAAGTGTATTTAATTTTGTCATCACAGGCTATAAAAGTGTTCAAATGCCAACATATTACATGGACTCACCAGTTCTCAAACCTAGCCGTGTCACCCTGGGCCAATAAGAACTTCGATCATGTTAAACACAGTGGCCTTGGATCTTTGTCCAGCTGTGAAGCCTCCATTCTTACCTGCAAAGTGATTTAAAGTGTTAAAACACAGTCAGGGGTTAAAGTGGCAGTGTTGAGGTTAAAGACTGCTCTAAATATACTGACAATGGGGCCTCAGAATAAAGTTAGAATCAGGAGCTGGAGTTCAGCTCTCATAGTAGGTGTCAGAAAAGTTTATTTAGTTTGTCGTCACCGGCCGAAACGATTTCACACAACCAAAAGACTGACCAGCAGACTCACCAGCTCCATCACCAGCAGACTCCATCACATGGTCCCTGTGGGACCGAGCTCAGCCAGCTCCCAAGTCTTTAGTCTGCTGTAAACGCAGCACCATCCACCCCTCAGTGTCCCCACTGTCATCCGTTTCATCTGAAAGGAAATACAGATGATTGGACACAAACACGAACATTTTAATATCCCGTTTTTAATCATTTAAAACTTTTCCTTGAGCTTCAAAAGGCTTATGATTCAGTAAATCAAGGGATTCATTATCAATCAACCAGACTGTATTTATATTGCAACTTATTCATACAAACAGACTGTAACACAAACTACTTTACACAACCCCCCCCCCCCCAAAAAAAAAAAATCAGAAGTGGACCTCCTCAGCCTCTTATTGTGTGCTCTTTTCTGTCCTGCTGTAACAGGCCATCCACGTGTTGCTGCTCAGACCAACATGGCAGCCTCTGGTCCTCCACATGTTTACAACATTATACTCACTTGTCTGACTCCTCTCCGCCTGAACGGTTGGGCCTTTCTGGGACATGCTGAGCCACTCTTCGACAGAAAACAGGTGACTGAAGCTTCTTCTTCTTTACGCTCACAGTGTAATACTTGGAGAGGTTGAAGCAGCTCCGCTCCCCACACAAAGCTGAAGCTTAAAGAACTTGATGTGGCCGAAGCTGTGAACATTTATACGGCTCCGGTCCAGCACAGAGTCCCGCCCCTTTCTGGGCTGTGCTCTTTCGACTTTTACTACATCTCCCATGAGTCTTAGATTCAGAATCGGTCTCAAAGCCTTATGGGAGCTGCAGTTTTATACATTAGGATAACGACAGCAACAGTACTACTTACGAATATATTTGAATTACAACCAAATAATCTTCCATTTATGATGCATTTATCATTATTATTTTTTTACTATTCCTTTAATCACATGCGCGTTTAAGCGCAAAGGTAAATAAACGTCCCCGTGCGCATGCGTACATATAAACTACTTTTTTTTTTCAAGCTGTACAGCAACAGGGTAAAGTATAGGGGCTATCAAGACAGCTGTATTGAATTTATTGACCCATAAAGCTGCCACAGTTAGAGTTAGTGCTAGAGTGCTCAATAAAATCGGAGACAAACGTTTAACAGGACTGCAGCGAAGATTATAGAAGAGTCCCCCATCAGAGATGAACCAAACCCTATACAGTTTCATGAAGATTTAAACTGCTACAAAATCAGATTTTTTCTTTCACAATTTACAAACTGAATTGTCCACTTGCGTGTTCTGTAAATTATAGTCTAAGTGTTGTTTCAAAGTCTTCGTTACACTGCCAGATATGTAATTCTAGGGAAACGTCCCTTTTATCTTAATTAATCAATTTTCCTAAAAAAAAAAAGTCCTCCTATCAGAATTACCTTGAAATTTAGCCTTGAAATCTCCCATTATATGTAATAGTTGTAAAAGTCTAAAGTTATTTAACCTCCAAAATATAGCACAACATGACCTTTTTGTCTGTAATGGGAGCTACTCGATCTGGCCCTGTTTCTTATCGCCCAAAATCAGTCTCCCATCCTGAACCCACTAAAGATACTGAAAACCTGAAACCAGAAGAGATGAGGCTTTTCTCGCGGCACATTAATGCTGAAGGATTTTGAATGAGATGTTTAACAATCACCAGTGGATGAAACGACTCTGGTGTAATCACAGTTGTATTGTCCTTTTGTTTTCCTGTTTTTGTGAGGCTACAAATAGTTTCTGACACTTTGCAGATGAGATATAAAAGAACCACACAATCAAAGAGTCGCGCAAGGTTTAATTTATACATTTATTCTGATCACAGCTGTACAGGAATGCATCATCACAGCAGAAACACAACCTAAACCCAACCGTGGCACAACAGCCATCACAACACATCCAGAACTCAACCATAAATGTACAGGCTTCAATCAGCTCACCTCAATGCAATGTCTAGAATTATCAGTATTATTATTATTATTATTATTATTATTATTATTATTATTCACATAGAACCATCTGTCTCTCAAATATATCTTTGTTTTCAAAGAGCATAAAAATACAAGTAGACTCTTCATTGTGATGAACACTGGTGGCTGATCCACTGTCTGGCCTACATGAGGGACCACTGAAAACTGGGGAGCCAAGGAGGAGCAGAGCCAACTTACTACAGCTTATGGGGAAGGGGGGGTTCATATGGGCTCAAACAAGGCTTCTCAATGGTTACAGGAGGACTGCAGACAGGGCGACTGATTTCAGGGATCATAGAGGACATACAACTCAACCTAGGAGCTACTTTTGACATCACAGACACACAAGGATTGAGGGCTTGTGAGGAATCGGAGAAAACCATTAAACATTTTTGAGTGGAAAACAAGCAGAAAGGAGACAAAAATTAATTCTAAATATATGAAAGAACATTACCAAGGCACAGAGAGATGCAGAGTTAACAGAATGGACACAAAGGGAGATAAAAAGAGCGGGCGTCAAAATGCAAGGTGGTCAGATTAGAGGCAGTTTCACTAACCAACACTAGAGGGAGCTCTAGCAGCTCAAATACCCAGGTATATTATAAACTCTATGTATGTATACTGGATGTACTATATAAAGCATTGAAATATAGGATTATCTTTTAAAAACACTGTTCACTGCAGCAGGACAAAGGGATACACCGCATGAGTGTGTTTGTATATATGTGTTGTTGCATGTGTATGTGTTTGTCTGTCTTTGTAATGTATGGGTGTAGATTCATTTCCAAGCAAACCTCCACAGGTGGAGCTAAACACCAACAAAGCAGAACACCAGCAAGATTTAAAACCACTGTAATGTTTGTGTGTGTGTGTGTGTGTTTCTGTTTCTGTGTGCGTGAGTGTCTCAAAATTCATGGACACACATCTATATCGTCGTTCTGATCATTAGTATAACTACTGTACGAGTGGGAGGACATTGACATGAGCATCAGCAGGGACTACACACACTCATAACGACAGCAACGGCAACAATAACAACAACAGCAACAACAACAACATGAACAGGGACAACACACACGTCAGGAAGTCCGGCTAACCACAATCCTCCACTCACACCGAAGAGAAATAGAGGCTACGATTCATCTGGAAAAATGCATCCTGTTGACATCGCAGGAGTGAGACGGGCTCAGAAAGCGACCTGTCTTTCCGTGTGCTTTTAAAAATTCTCTCCAGTGTCTCATCTGTATGCATCTTGTCTGTCTATCTAGCTACCTATCTGCCTGTCTGTCAGTCAGTTTGTGCTTATTTTTGCAAGCAATATGCTTATCTATCTGTCTCCCTGTCTGACTGAGTTAGCATCTCTGTCCTAGCCAGAGATAAAAGGATGAGGGAAATGATTGTGCTTCTCGGTCCACACAGCCGTCTGAGGCCAGGCGGCGGTGACTCGCTGGGCAACGGAGGTCAGAGGTTGTGTGGGAGCGGCCTCCTCGCATCGGGAGGCGTACTAGAGCTACTGCACCAGACGAAGAGGACTCCCTCCTCGGTATACTGTACAAGGCTACATGAGAAGCGCTCGCGCAGGAGGGAGACACTCTCAAACACACACACTCTCAGAGCGCCAGCATCAAGCCTTGGGCGAGCTTTCTTGAGACACCTACACATGATTGGGGGAGGGTTGGGGGGGGGGGGGGGGGGGGGGTTCAGGGAAAGGGCCCCTTGGAACTGAGACGTGGGCAGGTCATCCTTCGAACCTTGCCCCCAGTTGGCTTTCCAAGTCTTAAAACA
>JBBMJY010000020.1:5416849-5432359 GCA_037833715.1 Toxotes lorentzi
CCCCCCCCCCCCCCCCCCCCCCCCCCCCCCCTCCCCCCCCCCCCCCCCCCCCCCCCCCCCTCCCCCCCCCCCCCCCCAATCGAAAGGGCTCATTGGAAATGAGACGTGGGCAGGTGATCAGTCGAGCATTGCATCCAGTTGATCTGCCAAGTCGTCAAACATACTGCCGATGTCATCCAAGATGGAGACTGTTGTCTTTTTGCTGGAAAGAGAGCTGGAAATAGGATGACAAAAAAGGAAGAGTTCATCTGATAATGAGGCAGAAACATTCACAGTAGATTAGAGATGTTTTCCCTCACTGTTAATCAGAATTTGAAAGATTTCTTTAAGCGGTAACTCCATTAGACTGTGTTTGTGGCCACCTGGAGTTTGTCTCCACAAACTCCTGAGGGAAATATTCGGCTCTTTAGCTGCTAAATGTGCCACTGTATTCAGCAGCTAGTTACTGACTGTGGCTGTCTGTGTCTGCTGCTATTAGGGGCGGTTGTTTTTTTCTTTTCCTGACAGCTTCTTGCTGTTTGAACCATGGTGAACGTGATCCAAACAGTAAAGTTGCAGGCCAGACAGCTAAACAACAAGCTGAAGCTCACTATAAAACTAAAGAGGGGAGCCGCAGATTCAGGTGATAGTTATCTGTAAAGTTATAATCCTTACATTTTTCCTGTAAGTGGTCTGTTCTGTTCATGACCTGTATGACATCTGGATCATACAGCTGTTTTTTGTTAAACTTAATTAATGCTCAGATAGTCTCATCATCAACTTCAAACAATTCGTCCTGAGAGATTGTTGTAGTATATAAATGGCACATTCTGTGGCAAAATATGTTGATTGCCTCTATAAACACTCACTCATTTTGTGCGTCCTCCTCTTTGATTTTATGCTCCACAGCCTGCAGAGCTGCAGCCAGGGAGGCACTGGTCTCCTCCAAACGATGCTGCACCTCCCCCTCCTGCTCTGCTCCCTCTGCTTGACTCTCCACCTCTTCTCTTGCTCCTTCTTTCCTTGAGGACTTCTTCTCCAGCTCCCTCTGACTCTCTTCCTTTGCCCTCTTCCTCTCCTCCTCCTGCTCTTTGTGCCTCTTGTGCTCCCTCTCTCTACTCCTCTCCTCTTCCTCTCTCCTCCTCTCCTCTTCCTCTTCCACCTCCCGTTCTCCCAGCAAGTCGATGGAGAGACCGGCGATGGAGGAGCGGGGAGGTTTAACAGGGTGTGAGGAGGGGGTGGAGGGACTCTGGGCCGGAGAGGGGGATGTAAGAGGGAGTCCCGGAGAGAGGGAGGGAGCAGAAGGGGTCTCAGGAGCTGGAAGGGGGGCGGCAGAGAGTGGACAGGAGGGTTTGGGGGCCGGGGTGGGACTGGTAGCACCAGGACTCATGGTGGCTGAAGCTACTATTGCCTTGCCTGGTTTAGGTGCTGTTGGAGGCCCACGTGGTTTGGGGGATACAGGAGGAGGGACACGCTTCGGCTCTGGTCAGAGAAAATGTTATCAGTTATAAATATTGTTTAGAACAATATGAAGTCATAACACAGGCCGTCTAAGTGTGGCCATGCTAATACAATAGTACTGCAATAGCATCAAAAACACAGAGTCACAGTGGAGACTCATTTGGTTGGTTACACTATTAAACACAGTCCAGTTCTCCATGACGTGGGCTTATTATTGTGTACTAAACGAATTATTCCAAATTAAATCAATAATGTTTTATATTACACAGTCAGGTAAATCACAGTAACACAATAACTTCATAACCTGCATCACTGTACTGAATAAAGCTCTTGAAGTTTTCTACTGTAGAAACAGCAGTAAGCTGGTTGAATTACCTGTGACATTATTAATGCCAACTGTAACACTGCACTGCAGATTGTGTTTTTAATCTGATACGTGTGGTTTATGTTGTGTTGTCAGGAACCACATAAATACCACCACATAAATGTGTATCTCACCGGGGCTCTGTGCCGTCTCAGTGTTGTCAGGCCCAGGTATGGGAACCCTGCGGGTTGGTGTTGGGGGTTCAGCTTGCGTCTTCCTCAAGGTTACTGTGGATGGTTTGGGTGAGACCGCTGGCTTTAGAGACTTCCTGGCCTCCATCCACTCACAGCTCTCTCTGCTGGTGTCTGTCCTGTCAGAAACCTCAGACACCGGCCTCCGCCTCAGGACCACGACGCCGTTCTGCTGCGCCTCGCTTCCGTTTTTCTGGCTACTATCTGTGTGACTGCTAGGAGAGTCTGATTGGTTATTGCTTTGAATGACACTCTGAGGATGCTCAGACATGCGTGGTCTCCTGCGTATGGTTTCAGACCCTGTTGTCATGGTAACAACAGTGGTAGCCACGGATGCAGGTGCTTCAGAGTTTGTCGCCGGGGTATGCGGCTTCCTTCTGAGTGTCACCGTGCCGTCTGAGATCTCTGATGCTGAGGTGACCACAGTGGAGCGGGGCCTGGGCTCTGGACGCTGCAGGGGTGGTTGCCGAGGTAACAAGTCAGTCTGATCACCAGGAATGCCTTCTGGTCCACTGATGGTCCTGCGCCGACTTATGGCGTCATCGTCCTCAGATCCAAGACCTCCTGCACCGGCCTGGCGACGAAGTAAAGGTGGACTCACCTGGAGAACACATGATTGTGTAACAAGCATGTTACAAATAAAAAAATGTAAAATATGAAACCTAACACAAAGACACCCACCTGTAAGTAGTTGGTGCTGCTCCCCAGATTCTTCGGCAGGGTCTTTGCTCCACCCACGATGGATGTTTCCAGCATGGCAGCGAGGCTGCGAACACTCCCAGAAGCCCCTTCTGATCTCTCCAGGCCTGCTGAGCCCTGAGCTCTTAAAGCTGATCCCAGGCTGCCGCAGTCACTGGCCCGCCGCTCTCGATAGGTTGGCAGCCCTAGCAGTCCATCCCCCTGCCCCTCTCCCTCCCCGTCGGCCCCAGTAATGGAAGAACAGGACCGTTTAGGTGGTGTTGGGGGCCGACCTTTCCGACGGGGACGGAGGGTAACAGATGATTGGCTGCGGTTAACAGTGACATCATTAGGGGCGGCAGTACGCGCTGAGCTGCTGCGGCACACAGTGGCGTATCTAGAGTCTGATTCTGAGCCAATTAGACTGTGAGTTCGCCGTCGCTCTTCCTCCTCACTGGGCAGCCGAAGCAGTGGTACTGACGAATCCAATGCCGCCATCTGAGTGGAGGGACGAGGCCGAGCCCTTGGGGAGGCCTGCTGGGTCCGGGCATGTGGGGGGGTTTGTGGCGGTGTTTGTGGTGGGGTTTGTGTCGGTGTATTGGGAGGGCTTTGTGAATGTGTGAGACCCGGGCGAGGTTTGGCAAGGGGGCTGGGGGCACCATCCTTCTGCCTCCTCACTTCCCTCCGGGGCTCTGAGCCGACGCTGCCGCCTGGGCTCGATGGAGGGGTAGAGGGGCCCCGAGGAGGCTCAGAACCACTTTCTCCTCTCTGTAGCTCCTTCAGTCTCTTCACTCCCAACATCAGTTTCTTCTGATGGCCTGAGGGTGTGGAGAAGAATGGAGGAACAGTTGTTGTAAGTTAGGGAGAGAATGAAAACATATTGAGACTTCAAAGTTAGAAGAGATTCCAGAGTATGTATTGATTATTTTATAAAAGTAACCACAACATGGTTAATTGCCCAGAAAATGGCATGATCATATAATCTAATCCAGAAGTTCCCAATCCCCAGGCTGTTATCTATTAACTACGATATTAGGCTATTTGAGTTTCATTGAAATGTTTCATTTCAATTCAGTTCAAATTATGTTAACTTTTAATTTGTGTTTAGTTTATAGCAACTCCTCATTTCTTTTTAATTAAGATTAAGATGTATATTTCATTTGCTTTGCTTATTTGCTTTGCTTTGGACTGTTAACAAAATGAATGGTGTGTGGTTGATGACAAAAACTGAATACATTCAGTCCAAATGTTCCAGACACAATAACAGAACTTATATAACATTTAATTCTTGTATGTGTAACTTTTGGTAACGTGGGACATGAGGAGTCTTCAAAGTAAAATCTGTACAGACTGAAGTCTAGCCTTGAACGTCCACTTATGACTCTTTTATTCATTAGTTTTGACAATCATACTATAAAATGAAAGCTCAGCTATAGTTGTTATGTTACTGTATAATCTTATGTCCATCTTAATAATGTATTTGTGACTTACCGAGCTTAGTGATGCCAATCTCTTGCAGATCTTCAAGGCTGATGTCGGAAATGAAGTCAATGTTTTCGTACCCATTCTGCACCAGAACCTGGTAGTACTGACTAAGACCCAGATGAGACAGCCAGTCTGCCAGATTGGCCTGAAACACACACAGCGACACACATAAACATGGGCATATGCTATAAAAAGCTTGTGCGCATTTTACAAGATACAGAACAGAACTGTGTTTCTGACAAAACTGTTTCTTAACAAACTGAAAGAGCTGCGTGTGTATATGCTTGTGTGCGTGCAGCTGACAAAACTAAACATCTCCTCCCTTTGTTTTGTATAGTACACGTGAGAGCCTTACAGGCTTGTGGTCCGGAAGCCAGTCTGTGGAGGGAAGCTTGCTGATCTCTGATGTTAACTTCTTTCGATGTCCAGGCTTCATGACCCCAATCGCCGTCAGGTCCTTCAACGCAAAGCACACTTAGTCACATCAGGAATTCAACACAGCTAATGTAGGTGTTTGTTTTTTTTAATCTCTTCTGAATGTAAGCAATTTTATGTGCATGTTTGTCATTTGGACATGAGCTGCGTGTGATATGCCTTCAGGAATATTTTGCTTTGGATAATCTTCTGATGAGTGTCCCCTGCCCTTAGGGGGTTTATGTCATACCTCTGTGTCTGCTTCAGTGCACATACACACACACGCACACACACAATGGCACTCGAAACACAATCAAGGACAAACACAGAGTAGCGTTTACAGCGCCGACTGGAACACACAGCCATGTGTGAACACAGGTATGTAAATGAAGCAGACAGAGTATGAGAAGTGACTGGTTGAGGCTCAGGACTCACACCGGGGGGGTCAGGTGACAGAGACAGGAGGGTCATGATGACATCATCCAGGTCAGTGGGGAGCTGATTTGAGAGCTGAGCTGGGCGGAGCCTTGACAGACAAGGGGCGGGGCGTGAGGGGGTCAGGGGTAATGACCTTACCTCAGGGGTCATGCGGCTAATGGTGTCTAGATCATATCCCGCGGTGAGGAAGTGGGTGGTGTAGAACTGCAGCTGAAACTCACCCAGCCACGCCACTACTGCCTGCTTCTAGAACACAGAACACAGAACACTACTGCCTGCTTCTAGAACACAGAACACAGAACACTACTGCCTGCTTCTAGAAGAGTCCACGGGGTTCTTCTAGAGCACAGAACACACACCTGTTCTAGAACACAGCACATCAGCCAGTTCTAGAACGCAGGAGAGAAGACTGTTCTAGAAAACAGCATAATAGCTTCCATTGTAATTCCAGAATTTAACCCGGCTCTACAGGAAAATCTAGAAAGCCACGAATGGGAACCTGTTCTGCTTGTCTTTAGCTTACAGAGCAATAATCCTGCAATACTCCCAAGGTGCACAATGCCAACACAAATTCAAAGAAGTCTACATTTATCCTCACAAAACACAACTGTTTCAAAAACACCGCCACTAAAATATGCAGTAAGGAATAGTACAGTGGATTTTTCTAGAATGCACATTACTCCCAAACAATAAAGCTTGTAATTCATAATGGTTTGTATAAATAGCAAGACACATACCAGAGAACAAAAGAAGAACTAAATGGAAATATAACAATCCCCACTCACCCCTGGTTGTAACTAGCCACAAAAATTTATTTGCAAGTTTTGAGCTCTCTGCCACTGAGACTGTTGCCACTACCTCAATACACTGGAGGTGAATGGAATTTCATTCATGACGTTCATAGCACTGAAACATTACATTTAAAAATCTTTAAAAGCAATGTGTTTTTCCAGATATTACATTTATTTGGCTGATGTTTTTGTCCAAAGTGACAGACGGGGAGAAATATTTCTGTAAAATAGAAATAGATTTAGGTAAAAATAGCGAAAATGGTTCAGAGTGAGGGCTGTGGATTAACCTGAGCAAAAGGTGTCTGTTTCTGAAAGGAGTCTGTCAGTTTTGTCATGGATTTGAGCATCATAATGAAATATCCATTTACCTGTACTGTATGCGGTGGAGGTAAGAGTCCCAGCGGTGAAAGGTCTCAAAAGCTAATGAAGCCAACACTGTGGCTAGATACCACTGAGAGCAAAAGGGACATAATGTTTTTGTAATTCGGGTTAACCAACCCTTTAAGGGTCAAACTAGAGAAATTTAGGTCTATATGTGATATATTTGTGAATGACTTTGTCAGAGAATGCTGGATGAAATCAACCAATGGGGACACACTAAGAACACGACTGCTTTTGCTGCTATAACGGAGCACTGCTGTCGCCTGGCAACCAGTTAATACTTCATTCTACCATGAGGCGTCTGCTTGATTCTGGAACACACGCGGAGAGAACTTAACCCTCGGCTTCACAGAACACACAGAGCTGCTGGCACGTTCTAGAGCAGAGCGGCAACATGTTGGGTGTGGTGTGGTGTGAGGGCAGGGGGTGGGTGGAGGGACAGAAGGCAAGACAGCAACTGACTCCTCAATGTGTCTGTCACTCTGCCTGTCTCCATGGCGACACACTCGCATGCCCATCCTCAGGGTGTCGTCTGTTCAGGTGTAACACGACCGCCCTGGCAGACACCCACTGTCTGAACCCCACCCGTGTGTAGATGCATTTCTCTCAAACCAAAGCGCTGGTTGAGAAGAAACCGTAGCAACAGAGAGAGAGAGAGAGAGAAAGGAGGCCACAGAGTGAAGCGATCTGCCATCCAAAAACTCACTTTCCCATCATCCTCCTCTGCCTTCCGCTCAAACGACCGCTGTTCATGAACTGTGCAACTGGAAGAGCCTTGGGGTGGACGTGGACAGGGCAGACAATGGAAAGAAAGAAGAGGTTGTGGTTATTTTAACTAATGATTACTCACTAGAGAACTAGAGAACATGTAATTACGTATTAATTACAGTGAAAATGGAAACATGTTCTATACTTCCTAATTTATTGGAAATGGAAATTTTGCAGTTATTTCTAGTTATTCAAGAAATGAACAGTTTCCTGTGAACTCCTCTTCCTCTGAAGTCAAAACTCACTTGAACTCTGTCCCAGAAAATAATTGAGAAGAAGAGGTTTGTTTCTTAAAATGCTGCCAAGCCAGGAAATGGTGTTGTCTAGTGATCCAACGCAGTCTTAATGGGTGAGAGGCAGTGGAGAAATTCAAATCAAGTCAGATTTATACTGACTGTGTCGTCCTTCATAATAATTTGGAAACATTTTTGTAGCCTATGTTCTCATCTGCGTATGCTCGGGCTAATTACACAGCTTTTATTCTGCCTATTACAAGCAAATCTTCATTGTTGCAGATGAAAGCGTAAAAAAACATTTCTGAACAAATTTCTGAAAAGCAAAAAGAATCTATCCCAAGAAAGAGCGACCTGTCCCTGCCTGTTTACAACGGCATTCCAAAGCAGCTTTGATTAATAAAGCATAACTTAAATTGCTATTATATGAGGACGGGGGTGGGAAATGCGTGTGTCTGATATGAACAGACAGATGGTCTTTAGAGGACCAGGTTGACTAAACATGAAATGAAGAAAATAACTGATAACTGATAAAAGCTGCCATCTGAACAAACCCTGAGGAGCTTATTGTAATAGTGAACGCCGCCAGGAAATTTTAAAATTGTTATCACTTTACTACAGACAGAATGCCTTTTTTGAATCACTATTTTAAATTCTTTTATTAGCAACAGAAGACAAACTTTGTAATATGTGTTTATCTGTAGTATCACTGCTGTGTTTGATCAATTAGCAGAAGGCAGCAGCAAAGCAGACCTTTAACTTCAATGAAAAACGAAGTTATCACTTCAATTAAAGCCAAAGATATTGCTTTTATGTTGTGTTAGGATGAGTTTGTGTGCTTACTCGCTGACTGCTCAATAGACTGCGACTGCTCCAGGAGATGCTCCTTGGCTTTAACCGACTGGGAAAGCACAGTGGCCAGGAGCTAGAACACAAAAAAAAAAAAAACCCACACACAAATACGCTCATATGCACAGACACATGAGCACATACACTCACAAAATGAAACATTTACTCAAGCATAGTCATTCAAAACTCAGAAGTGCTGTGAGACTCAGCAGAGTGCACGTGTAACAGACAAATTCTGGCTTATGTCCATCTTCCTCTTTCATTTTCTACGATTTACCAGAACTGGAGTAACACAAATCCAGGAATTAATAGTTCTTAAAACAGAAGATGCTCTTCCAGCATAATATGGGAAGAATATCCAATCTGCTAATTCAGTACTTTTCAGGCATATAGTTATATCTGGTGTTAAAATCCAATTTAGAATGCACTGAATGTGTTAGAGAGCAGACCTGCAGGGTGCATGATCTCATAGATTAAAAAATGAAAGCACAAAGTAAGAAAAAAGTAGTACATAGTGCACAGACAGTAACATGCACAAGACAAACCCTGATTCTATTTCACTTTTCATTTAGACCCTTGTGTTGTTCATTTGCTGCTCAAACTCTCAAACATGCTTATTCTCTTATTCTGCCGAAGAATACTTTTCAGACACAAGTGTTGAATTTGACACAATTTTCAGAGATGCTTACACAATCTTACATAACTGGTCTAACAGAAATGAGAGGTGAGGTGAAAAAAAGATCAGCAAATCGGTAGAATTTAGTTGTTAAACTTCTTAAAACATAAATGCAGTAACCATACTTTGTCTAGACAGAAATGCTGATGTTGGCATTTACAGGCTCCATTTTACTGTGTGAGGGATATAAAGTACAAACCATGTTAATGCACCTGGCCTACTGTTGGAAAAAAAGGTGATTCTGATCTCTCCAACAGAAGAACAACAAACAGAGCAGGAAATAGAACTGTGGTTAACTTGGTAACTAGGTTTGAGTTTATTTCCTGAAAAGGCTCTGCTGTTTCCCAGAAACGACGTGCTTGTTGTTTTGTAAAGATCCAGTAGCAACATCAGGTGCAAAGACATGCATATAAATAAACGTGAAGAGTTTCTTACCTTTACCCCCTCAGCTTGTGCGTGCAGGCCGGGAGCGTTAAGGCCATGTGTGTTGACTCCTGGCGTGGGTGCAGGGTGTGGACTGGGTGCTGGGGTGGTCAGCACATGTGTGTTTCCAGAGCTCTGCAAGCTGCTCGATGACCTCACACTGCCGAGACTGCCCACGCTGCCACTCCGCTCGCCACCTTCATACACAAACATATACATTGCAGGATGCAGTATTATACAGTGAACAATCCTAAAGTACACAGTTTCATATCGTTACCTAAAAACACGGTTTACCTGCCAGCGGTTTGCGTAGCACCCAGATGTCCTCATTGGTGCTGCTCTGCTGTCCTAGGGTTGGAGAGCCTTGAGGACTTAGCTCTGCAGTTCGCGAACCTGTCACGCACACACATACACATTTGTTATGGCCACTGTTTTAGTCTATTTTTGGAGGACGTTATAAATTCTTAAAACCATAAATGCAGTAGACAGACCCATATGATAATGTGTGTAATATAGTTTAAAATGTAAATGTGTCTAACTCTTAAATGAACACCATCAAGGGCACAGCCTCACGAAGATACACTCGCTCACCTACACATTGATAAACACATTACTCATAGTGGTTGCACCATCTCTTAGTGTTAATAATGTTGAGACTTGTAAAACCCTACAGACCCTTAGGGATGTTAATCGTTGGGTGCTTTCAAAATACTAACAAATGCATGCATACAAGCACAGCTGAAAACATCATGACTTTATTTTTAAAAAACATTCAGTTATATGTGGTATTTCAAGCAGCATTTTAGGAAAACGTCTATAAAACGCTAAATAATGTCACTGAAATTTTCTATAATATGTATATGAAGTTATAAAAACTGCTCCTTTAACTTGAATATTTCAGTTCAGTTGTTTGCACTATTTTTTTTTTACCTTGGTAGAAAATAGTTCTGAGCAAAGTATTACAGCAGTGGAAATGTACCATTATGACTAAGTGGGAAAATATACCTTTTTGTCATCTTAATGAACTGATACAGTTCATCTGATAATTACTGATAGTATCCTGTACTGTGCTGTAGATGTAATTTTAAATGGTTAAAACAGAAATTTCTGCCCATCAGTCTACACTCAAACGTTTGGCAAATGTATTAATAATCTGGGTTTTGGCTAGGCCACTAAAGGGCAGTCAGAGACTTGTCCTGAAGCCACTCCAGCATTGTCTCGTGACCTCTCTGTCTTTGGCAGCATTCATCTTTCCCTCCATTCTGACCATAGCATCCCATAGCATCATGCTGCCACCAGCATGCTTCACCATAGAGATAGTTTTTGCCAGGTAATGAGCATTACCTGGTGTTCACCAAATATAGTGTTTGGAGTTCTGCCCAAAGGGTTCAATTTTATGTCTCATCAGACCAACAAATCATTTTCCTCATGCTCTCAAAGGCCTTTAAATGCTGCCTAACAGCAGGGTCTCCCATCTCTGCAGAGGACTGCTGAAGTTTTGTTAGCGTGACCGTTGGGTCGTTAGAGAGTGCACCTGACCGCAATGTGGAGTGCCACAGCCAAGGGTCTATACACGTTTCTAAATGAGAGAGTTTGTTTTGTATGTTTCCACTTGGTCATTATGAATAACTGAGTGTAGACTGATGGACAAAATGGAAATTTAAGCCAATTTAAATGTAAAAAATTGAAATTAAATCTACAACACAATACAGTGTGCAAGAAGTCATGAGGTATGTGATGCTGGAACAGGCAGATAAATAATATATTCTATATGTGCTCTTGTCAAACAGTGTGGAAAGAATGCTTATCTGTGATTTAAAGTGATACTACAGTATGTACCTGTCTGACTTTGCTGCTCCTGAGAAGTGGAGAGAGGAGGAGGAGGAGGAGTGGACAGAGGAGGAGTAGACAGAGAAGGAGGAGAGATGGGAAGAGGAACGTACCCAAAGGAGGAGAACCGAGGGAGGGACTGTGTGTTAGGGTGAGGGGGAGGAGGGGGAGGCAGATGCAGGGGGAGGACTTTGGAGGGGGGGTATGAGTGTCCGTTGACCGAGGCAATGGGACAGGGGTTGGGCCTGCGGAGCAGGAGGGTGTGGCACTGCTGGGAGGGGGAGTGACCTGGACATGAGCCAGGAGGAGAGAGGTGCAAAACAACAACAACGACAACATAACAACAACAACAACTGATCAGTCAAATTGAAACAAAACAAATCTAATCAGATTTGAAAATGTATAAAATAATAACTGATTAAAATCAAAATATGAGAAAAGAATACATCCATATATCCACAGGGAATATATTTCTATAAATAAAAATATAATATCACTACAGCAATAAAGCAAACAAACAATATGAACAAAAGCATCACAATCTAGCAGAGCAGGTTGGTAAGACGGGTTTATTAATTAGGGAGCGGGACAGAAGGAGCAGAAACATAGAGGAAAGGAGGAGGGTCAACAGCCAACAGTGGACAGTATTTGGTCAATGGAGATGATTGACAGGTTGGGAAAACAGATGGGCTGCCCAGAGAGGCCGGTGATGCTGCAGCTGGCTACAACTAATGATCAGCTATAGATACAGAACAGCTGCTGAACTCACACATGTGCAAAAGCACGCTCACACATTCTCCCACTCGTACACAGAAACACACAGCTGTGATGTGGGTCGTCACCTGCCCTCTTGATGACTTCCACCATGTTGGAGGGAAAGTAGCCCACACGGTCATTTCCTGTACGGTTGTCGTGAATACAGCCCTTCCATCGACCGTCAGAGTGCTGCTCCAAAACCTGTCAACACACAACAAATACAGTTTACAAAGACTAGAACCAGTTTCCGCTTCAACGGGATTGGTCTCCACAAAATCGTGTCGCAGCATTGATTAGCTAGATATTTCATGGCTAGTAAACACCTAAGTAATGTGTATCGGTTGGCAGAAAACACTTGTGCTATGGTCAATAGCAATACACCGGTAACAGGTCACCGCGGTATCACAAGCGGTAAAATGACTGACAAAATGAACTGTTTGAAGGGGTGCAAACAACATTTTAAACTTAGCTGCCTTTGACTTAACCCTTTGTTTTATCTGCATACACGGAGAAATAAGTGTGTTTCAGAGTTAGTATCTGTCACTTAGTAAACACACTATAACCAGACTATGGTGTTACACCATGTTCTGGGACCCACGAAAGGAGTGACTGTAGGGGCACTGTTGGCTGGATTTTACCTTGTATATAAGGAAAAGTTTCTGACACTTTCATACTGCTGTGCTGACACTGTTGACACCGGATCGATGTTTTGTTGTTATTTGGTCTTTAAAGAAGGTGACAAAGGCCAAGTATCTGGAAATTACTGGATGCAGTATTTTTTTTTTTTTTTGTTTCCAGGCCAGTGAGCGCAGCAGAATCAAGGTCACACTTTCTAACACAGACCATCGGAAATTCTGACTGAACAAAAATTAGGAAAGACTTAAGAAAGACTACAAAAGTTATTACCAGTGTTACAAACTATGTTTATCTATAAAGAACACAAGTTGTTGTTGCACTGACAGATGTTCAGTAGACAGACACTGCTGCAGGTTAAGAATTGTGTTGTATTTGGGGACTGTTATTAGCTCTGTGTACCGTGATAATGTCTCCAGCTTTGATGTTGAGGCTGGTTAGGTCGTAGTTGTTGCAGTAATCCTTCAGAGCTCGCACCTGCATTGCAGCTGAAGCATCTACAAGACAAGAGTGCAGTATGAGTGAGCAGTAGAGATGAATGGAGTTAAGTAGTGGACAAGAGCACAGCAGAGATTTTCGGGTTAGTAGAGCAGAAATGAGGTGAGAACACAAGAGCACGGAGTGGAAGGTGGAAGAGGTGGGAAGATCAATATATCAACAATACAAACTGTGTGTGGCTATGTCTGTGTGGACATGTCAGAGCATATCATGCGTGTCATGTGCGAGTGCACGTTTGTGAACATATGCTCTCACCTCTCAGAAGCTGTTTGATCTCTCGGCTGGCCTGTGTGGTGGTGAACTGGTTAACAATGTCCAGGGCAGTCTGACTCAGAGTGTTTCGCACTCCTGCACTGATGCCACTCTGGATGGAGGTGGAGGAAAAAAAAAATGAAATGAAAATGAAAATAAATAACTGTGCGAGAGAGGGTTGTGGCAGAATTTGACAGAGTACTCATTTTGTGTCTCTTTGTAGTTGTTTTCCGTTTCTGTTTGAGCGTCTTAGTGATTGATAAGTTCATGGCCTATGGTAGAAGAAGTCTGGACCGCCAGAAGGTGGTCTACATCAGCAATTACCTCATCATCACTGTTAAAATGGCGACCACTGAGATCCCTCTTCACCTTGGTGCCAAATTGGGTCGAATCAGGCCAAGGACCTCCATGGGTGATAAGCCCTTGGGGCCGAGATAGCGGATGAAGGCCGCCATTTTCTCAGACACTGCTGACTTGCAATTTTCAATTATCCGCAACAAAAATACCTTTATGTCTTATATGTCTTATATATAAGACCTTAACTTCAAACTCTCTGTATAGTCACTCAAACAGTTGCAGCATGTGCATATAACAAGGGCTGTATGACTC
Source organism: Toxotes lorentzi (assembly GCA_037833715.1). Classification (NCBI taxonomy): domain Eukaryota; kingdom Metazoa; phylum Chordata; class Actinopteri; family Toxotidae; genus Toxotes; species Toxotes lorentzi. The sequence goes on from JBBMJY010000020.1 coordinate 5,430,559, forward strand.
ATCTCCTTCTACTTTAGGCCACTAGTTGTTTTGCCTTTCTTTTGGGATTGTTTTGCAGCTCTCTGTGGTCGTTTTGTGTCTTTTTAAGGAACTCTGTGACTTTCAGACAAGAAATATTAACAGTCACTTCACACAGAGGCTCTGGCCCAAAGGCCCTGAGCCTGTGCCCGCTATGCCTGTTTGATAATCCGTCCATGATTGAGTGTCGGTCTGGCTGTGTGTACATGCCTGCTGCTAACATTTGTTGTGGTTGCTGCCTCAGCAGTAACATCAAAAGTGAAACACAGCAGGATAAGAGAGTACACTGAAAGAGTGCCATGTTCAGAAGCAGGTTTAAGCATCAGCATTCATATTCATCAGAAGGTGACAAAAGGACCGAAACACAAAACAGAGTTTGTTTGAATATTGTATGACAGGTGGAATGCTAGACAGTCAGCTCCAGTTTTATGTAACAAGCGAACATAACCCACAGGCTTCATCACACAGCTCAGTGGGATGAATGACAAGTGCTGAGGTGTAAACTTGCTCAGCTGAGGAGAGGGTGGCAGCTATAACAACAACTGCTTATGTAAACATATTAAAAAGACAGACAGACTTACATCCAGCAGCAGGCGCACTACCTCTGTCTTCCCACAGAGGGCAGCCTGATGTAGTGCTGTGCCAGACTCGGACTGTCTGTTGATATCAATGCCAGCCTGAATCAGCAACCTGCAACACAAAATAATGATATTGTCATTACCCTTTGTTTATATAGCATCTTTCATTAAGTAATGTACAGGAACGCAGGTCAATAAAAGTGTTTCTGTTGCAGAACTACATAGTTCTGCTGTGTAGCAGAACTATGTAGTTCTCCTTTAGACTGCAACAGATGTTTCATTCATAACTGTGAACCTGGAATTAGGGTTGGATTAGCTCAGGCGGTCAGGTGAACATACAGAGGGACTGGCTGAGATATCTGACAGGTAGATAGAGCAAGTATGAGAGAGGAAGACTGAAAGGAAAGTTTTTCAGACCGTATGACTTCGATGTGTCCGTTCTTGGCAGCGAGATGCAGAGGTGACACTCCGTTGGGGTCGGAGGGTTTTGGTTCCAACATGGCTGCACACATGTTACTGCTGAGCAGGAGCTGGACCACCTTATAAACAGAAAGGCCCACAACAGAAGTTATACATACATAACACCTGGAACGTGGACTCATTTTTATGAAAAGTTCCAAAAGTGCCAGGTTAACCATCCAGGTTAAAAGAAAAAAAAAAAACAGCTTTTATCTATACTGCTCCTTCTGTACGGAGTCTCCTGCAAAATTAGATTTAAAATGGAAAAATCTGAGAATTCAAATTATTTCTGTGCAAACTGTGTGCTCTGTCTCACAATCCCAATGTGCTAATCTCAATAAGTCACTATAATGTAGGTTGTTTTTTGGGTGCATTCTTTTATATAATTTGTATTAGAAATTGTACTTATTATATTAGAATCACATTTCTGTTTAGTTCTAATTTCCCATCTTGAAACAGATATTTTTAAAGTCAGTGAATCTTTCCTTGTTAAATAAAGGTTAAATACAATTAAAATAAAATATATATATACATATAAATATTTTTTTGGGGGGTTTCAAGTCGACTCACTCCAACACGTCCAAATTCACAGGCGAGGTCCAATGGTGTTTTCCCAGCTGAGTCTGAGATGCATGGGTTGGACTGGTGTTGTAGCAACATCTCTGACTGTAACATACACACACACACACACACACACACACACACACACACACACACACACACACACACACACACACACACACACA
>JBBMJY010000020.1:5432459-5447459 GCA_037833715.1 Toxotes lorentzi
CACACACACACACACACACACACACACACACACACACACACACACACACACACACACACACACACAAACAAACAAACATCTTACTTGTAACAACCACAAATCATGCATGCATCATTGGGAACACATAACAGAACCTCACAGAAACACACACATAGTCACTAGACACACCAAAACACACACACACACAGTTACCCCATCATAGTGTCCATGCTGAGCTGATAGGTGGAGAGGGATCTGTCCTTCATCTGACTGTCCGTTGACTGACGACCCGGACTTCAGCAGCATTTTCATTGGTTCAGTCTTCCCCTGCCATGCAGCGTAATGCAAAGGACGCATCCCTACACAAAACACACACACGCGTACACACACAGACAAAAACATACAAAAAAGACAAGACGGACAAAAACACAGACATACAAGACCCCACAAGCACATGCACACAGACACAAACAAAAAAAAAGAGAATATAAAGACATGAACGCAAGTACATACACTAGATATATACATTAGCGCTGAAGCAAGAACATTTTTGCTATTTTCTGACAATCTGTAAACCAAAGGATTAATAGATGAATCAGGAAAACAGTCAGTAGATTAATAAATAATGACAACAATCGTTACTTGCAGCCCTAATGTGAATGCAATTTTTGCAAATATTTCTGTAATATCTGTCTGACTGTAGTGACAGATTTAGACACAGTCTCCCAGTGCCCCTCCTGGAAATGCAGTCTTATTGTGTTTGACACGCTTGTGACCCTTTGTGACCCGGCAAAGTATCGCAAGCATCATACTCATGGGAAACCCGAGACAAAGTCCTTTCAGACAAAGGGCAAGATAAGAAAACCCCTATAAGTGGCTTAACAATCCCTAAGAGAACGCTGCAGAGGACTGGGAAATAGAGCTCATTTCTGGACCCATGCAGGAAATGCAAGGTGATGCAAAGCTCAGGAGAGAACAGGACAAAAATGCACAGCAGAGTCATCAGCACTGCCTCTAACCAGAATACATTAAACACCACTTTGTAGCAGTGGCTGCAAGGAGCAGTGAGCATGTTTCTCATGGCAGCAACCCAAAAGGCACACGATCTTGATACCAGTGATGAGCCACATCATCAAGCTGACTAAAAAGGCCCTCCAGGCTCGGTTGGCATGAGGGAGTCACTGTAGCGCCCTCAGTCCAACATGACAGGATGAAGAAGGAGTAACTGCGAGTAGGATATAAACCTGTGCTGCAGCTGTTCTCTCTCAGCGACATCCCTCCACTCTCTCCTCATGTTCAGCTGCTCTAGCTGCTCTCTCTCTGACTTGACAGTCTGGGTGTAAAATCATCAGTCAAACAATAACTGAAGAAAACAATCTACCACTTTTGTAATCAGAGTGCTAAGTAAACATGCCAATTGATGCTGAAAAACTCCAGGACATCCACGTCTGCACTCTTAGGCTGACATCTTGCGCAAGAACGTTGTGTCACTGGGTGTAACATGGGCCTGAAACAAGTTACAAACACAACAATGACATAACACTTTTTAAGTTGACTATGGCTTTCTTGTTAGCAAAGAGTTGCCAACTGACACACCCAGCTGATACGAGGAAACAATAGCATTCATCTGGAGTTGTGTTTCTGGCCAACTGATGAATCTAAGACCAACATGTTGACTGTCTTTTAGCTCTTTTCATTTTAAAGTGTGTCCTTTGACATTGCCTTGTATTTCTTATAAATCTTGTCTCTGTGCCTTTTATGTTTTTGCTTAAAGCACTTTGTGTTCCTTATCGCTGACAGGTGCTCTACAAATACACATAAAACGGCATTCTCTTGCCGTGAATGGAAACGTGAGTGACACATGAAACAAAAGTTGTAGGCCAGACAGCTACTGTAAACAATGAGCTCAAAGACGCTGAAACACTCTGTGGATTTGTCACCACCACAAGCCATTCATTTCATGTGCACACACAGAGTGAAAAGTTTCCAGTGCTCAGCAAGAGCTTTAGTTAGGCACTGAAAGAATGATTTGAGGGTTTCACCACCACCTCCATGGTGAGAAACCCATTGAGGAGCTAGGACCACCTGGTAAGGATGCCTGCCAGGGGTATGCCTATATTTAGAGACATACTGGGCATGACTGACTGGAAGTGTAGAGACAGTAGGCCTACATCCTGGAGGGATTATACCTCCCATCTGCCCTGAGATTTCTTCTTCTGGAATCTGCCAATGTGGGAAGGAGAAATGTTCTGGGGGAAAATAGGGGAAATCTGGGCTGCTCTCCTTCCACTTGGCTCTCATTCCTGCAGCCACGAAGCATTCCTTTTCTATTGTCTATTGTTTGCTGTGCACACAAATCTGTCAGTACTCATAAACACTGTATACTTACACAGAGAATTTTTTTATTGTATTTCCAACAGGCTCACCTTGTTACATGAGAGGGTATTATTGGGGGGGGGCTGGAAATATTTTGCTGTTTTTTTTATTGTTATGTTTTATAGCCTGCCCTGTGTATTTTGTGCTTGTTTCATAGTAGCATCGTGAGTTGTAAGTGTGCGTATTTTTACCTTTATGGTCTTTGATATCCACTGCTGCCTGGGCCTCCAACAGCAGAGAGATCAGCTCCTTATTACCACTCAGAGCAGCATGGTGCAGCGGTGACAACCTTCACCCACACACACACACACACAGATTATGTATAAAAATACACATATTCATATATGTAGTGTAAAACCAGAGCATAACTTTGCTGAAATAATCTTCAGCGTGGAGCAGCTCCTCCCCTCAGCTCTGTGTGAGCGACGGGAGGGGGCAAATGACCTACTTCCATTAATAAGCAATCTCTCTACCCCCGAGCTGAGCGTATACACAGGGCGCCAGAGTGTGTGTGTGTGTGTCTAATGGATCCCTGGTGAATATAAGGGCCGGGCCCTGGAGTCAAATCAACGATTCAACAGTCATTACACAAGGAGTTGAGTCCAATTATCTGATTCCAATCAACATAATAAAAAGATCTTTGTTATCTGATGGAGCAAAATGAAACACAATGGCAAACCAAGCATGTGCACACAAAAAGCCTGACCAATCATGAGTCTAAATATAGCCAAAATCCATAGCTGTACATTGAGAGATCATCAGGGACAGTTTGAGCAAATTAAGAGCTGAGAAATGTGGCTTTGCTTTAAGGTAATTAGTCTGGCTACATGTTTCAAAGACAGATTTAAGCAGGGGATAATGTATACAGTGATATGATTGATAGTTTATCATAGAGAGATTTTTCTTTTTCCCTTTTTGCTTGTCCATGTTGGATGATCAAAACGTGGGTCAGCTGAGAACAGAAAAAGATTTGTAGAGATTTGTAGGAGTTTTGTGTTTTGCTCAGAGTTTCTTAAATTTTCAGGATGTTTCTTGTCTCATGGATTAAATTTGAGATATGTTTGAAGGACAGTACTTCTACGCCAGTGGTTCCCAACCCTTTTTTTCCTTTTTTTTTAAACTTGTGATCCTTAAAAAGAGTTGATATTATATTATATTTGTGATCCCCTACCTCACAGGTACTGGTCTTTGAGTGAGCTGTTACCAGTTCAACCAAACCAAATGATTTTATGTTGACTCATACTGTTTCCTGTTGTTGTGGTTGTTTTTTAGTAAAAAATAAATGGGTTAAAATGAAGGATAGGGTCAATAAAGAACATCAAGAAAGTAAAGCAATAAAGAAGCTACCAAATAACAAAAGTAGAGTAAAAAGAACCAAAAAAAAAAAAGAGTAGTGATGGCAGGAGAAAATGAAATAAACATATTATAGTCCCTCACCCATCTGCATCCTGGATGTTGACATTCACCCTCTTTGCTGCTCCGAGGAGCTCTGAAACATACGGAGAAAAGAGACACAGGAAATGAGAGAGGGGAGAAGAGGAGTAACAAACGCATTCAAATTTAAACCTTATCAGAATTCAGTGATTAATGTATTCTGTCCTTGTACTTATTCTAATATTTCACTCCCTGCAGGTGGAGTTGACAGCTACACTTTTATACCTGTGGGCGCTCTAGAACAACTCTCTGCCTTCTGACAGTTTCTTCACCGCAACAACAAAAAAAGTCAAGGAGAAGTGACGAGGTAAGGAAGACAAAGAAAAGTCACTCTGGGAAACTCCTCAGGAATCTATAAAGGGACAATCTGTAATTTTTTGACCACTGAAATTTTGAAGTCCAGTTGCAAGCAAAACCATAGAGTCACATGAGATATGTAAAAAAAAATCCACAGTTTGTTTATTAAATTTTTAATAATTGTTATAAAGGCTTATATAACTTTGATTTAGTTGTTTAGTGTTAATCCTCTTATTAAAAGATTCATCAGTCAATTTGAGCTCTAGTATAGATTTAGTGTAGATTAATCTTCTTTTTATCAACTAATCAATGAATTGCTGCAGTTGTAGAGGTAACTGATATTTCTGTCATATAAATGAGACTGGGTTTGTGCATGTGTGTGTGTATTTATAGCATGTTTGGGTGTATACGTGTGTCTGTGCCTGTAAATATGTGAATGTGCATGTGTTTGTATGTGACAACCTTCATCTTTCACTGAAGCATCAGAAGGATGAAGACAGCAGACAACAGGAAGGAAACACGCACGCAAGCACTTACAAAACACACACATACATACAGTCTGAAAAGGACACAGTAAAAGCGGCTTGTTTGTCTCTCAGCCTCTACTTTTTTTTTTTTTTTTTTTTTTTTTTTTTTGGTCAAACCCTCATAATCCACAGGCCGTAATCTGTAGCTGTCCTGTAATCTGGGGAAAAGCTTCTCCCTCTCTCTGCAGCTCTAGCTACACTTCATCCCTTCATCCTGCTCTCACACTCTAATTTTCCCTGTAATTTGTTAAAGAGCGCGTGCTGATTGGTTGTTCTGCTAGTTTCTGTTTACACTCTGCAGCTGACATCATTCCCTGCATGTGTGTGTGTGTGTGTGTTGTGTGAACGTGTAGGTCTCCCCTATCTATCTTGGATTAAAAATAAGAACCACCCCCCCAACGGCAGATGAATCAATGAGTGCAGATATCTGTGTCTCCATCAGACTACCACAGAGCCACATTACCCCCACCCTGAACACAAACTTATGACGAGGCGACAATACCCAACACCCACAATTATTCCACTATCTTTCTTTTTAGATTATCCTTCTTTTACCACAAGAAGTCTGGATTATGGCATTACTTAATAATGCTCCCTGTCTGAGCCAAAACCGTGATGTATATTTGATGGAGTACTAGCTGACAAAGACGGGGTACCACTCTCCCCTTAAACAATTCATCCTTTCTTTTGGTTTAGGAGCCACAGTGATTCCTCTCAGAACAGATTTTCACATTAGACCTTGTATTTATCTAATTCATAAATAATACTGATTGCCTGATTGTATCACTGACTAAATTTGGTGCTTAAAATTTCAGATTTATGCATTTTCCTTCCCTGACATGAACTGTTTGTGTAAGAGCATTACCATAATGTCTCTGTGATGGTGTCCTTGGACCATGGTTCATATTTTTTATGATAATTTTAGGCATAACAACTGCAACCGAGCCCCGGTTACCATGGCAACCCCCCCAACGTACCATTCTCACAGACTGTCAATCACTTGGCAGGGATTACTATGATATTATTTTGCGACATCTCCCTAAAATTGTAGCTATTTTAGAATTTATTTGACATAAAATCCCATCATCCACCCTTAATTTGAAACCTTTCAATCTTAACATGAGAGTAGAAAAACAGGCTCATAGCTACTGGCAGACAAAGCAGCCTTCACTGTATCAGAGCAGAGTCCCAAACCTCAGGAGAGGTGAAGTGGAGGGTTTTTCAAGGGTTCTCATTACCAGAGATGTTCTGAAGTCCAGTTTCCATCACCTCTGACTCTGCCTGTCATCATGCATTGAGAGTTTGGGCGCAACATGTAGCCTAGAACAAATGCCAGCACTGACATGTCTTTTCTCTTTCTGTTTTCAGACGATCGCACACATATGTTAAAGTGACTCGTCTCAGGGTCAAGGAAAGGTATCACATTTTCATCTGAAGCAAGAAATGACAAGATAACAAAACAATGTGAAGGAAATGCTGCAAGGGCAACTTTGCATTTTTCATAGTAAACCTTTTGAAATGCAGTTAACCAGCTTCTGAAGGTTTATTGAACATCAGATGTTACAAAACTGCTTTTATACAGACTTTAACTCAGTAGTGTTCTTTAAAAAAGGATTTGTTTGTTTCTCAAAGACCATAAGCAAATTATGCAACAGATGACATGAGAAGAACAATGCACATCATTTGGAGTCACCTGAAGAATGTAAGTTTGATATTCAGTCTCTTTTAACTCTGTTTTTGGTCTCTACCAGCTCCTGAGGGAAATATCTGGCTCTTTGGCTGCTGAATGCTCCACTTGTTCACAAGCTAGTTGCTAACTGCTGTCTGGCGTAGCTTAGAGTGGATTTTTAGAGCTTTTTTGCTGAAAACAGCTGCCCGCTAAACAATGAGATGAAACTCACTGTAAAGCTGAGCTGTACATTCAGGTGACAATTTTCTGGAGGCTCATCCCTATGAGCAACCTCTGTCACATTATTTTCATTTCACATTGTTATTTGATATGTTGTGATTGCAAAAATATTGATTAGAACCACATTTGCATTTTAAACGTTATAGGGCTGTAACTAACAGTTATTTTCAATATTGGTTAATTTGTGAAAAACGTTTAGCATAATTTCCCAGAGCCCCAACGTGGCATATGCACATGGCTTGTTTCATCTAACTATCAGCTCAAAACCAAAAGATATTAAATTTAGTGACATAAAAGACAAAAACAGCTACACTCGCATTTCAGCTTTCTAAAAAGGGACAATTTAAAATATTTTTTTTGCCAATTTTGCTTGAAAAGTGACTCAAGTGATTAACTAATTTTTTAAATAGTTGAAGGTAAATGTTTTTGTCAATTGACAGATCAGTTAATCACCTAATCCCTTAGCACTTTGATCTGTGGAACCCCCATGGTTACAATTTAATTACTTACTCATCAACTCAGTTGGTTGCAACAGGAAAGAGATCAAAGTAAGGTAATGCTCTCTTATATCTGCAATGTTTATCACAACTAAGCCAACGATAAGAAAACCATTAATGAATGGCTTAGGAATGTTCCTTTTTTTGAGTAAGCAGGCATCTGCTTTTCATGTCATCGATTTTCAATGGTCCTTCTTTATGATGCGCTGTAGTTCATTTTGAGTTAAACCCATTACAGTTTATTTTGACCCAATCCCACAAACAGTCCTGCTGCCGCAAATACTCACCACAGCACCAGATGTGTATTAATCCACAGCCGAAAATAGTTCCCAACAAGCACACTTGTTTGAGTAACATTTGCTAAAACCTACACCTACAACAGTCTAAAGCTGCCTATTTGTGTATTTGTGAGCTGTTTTTTAAAGATTTATGTCTTCAATAGAAAAAATGGGCTTGGGTTTGAGAACCACAGCCATTTAAATAACTTACACCTTCTGAATGTCCTAAATAAATTAGTTGTAAATAAATATGAAAATGACCTAAAAATTCTTGAAGCTATTTCAAGTAGATTTTCCATTTAACAGATTCTTTTAGTGTGATTATGAGTTTATTATGGGAGAATAAACTTTCTGTTGGCTTTGAGAGCCTGTTGGCACCTCAAGGAAAAATCAGTGAAGCTAGAAAAGTTTGTGAGCTATAAAAACCAAAGTGTAAAAACAACAATTTGTTGATTTACGGGGAGTGAAAGAGAGGCGAGGAGAGGAGACGAGTAGAGAGGATGGGGGGACTGTTTCTTGGCCAGGAGCACTTCTGACTCGTCAATGACCAAAAGAGTCCAGGAAGTGCGGCCCACCATGAAACAGCAAATTGTTGTTTTTATATAAGTGAGATTCAGTGTGTTAATTAGCGAGCTTCAGAGGTGCTGGTAGGCAGATTATTATTAAGAAACTGAGCCAGTTCTTTCACCTTATTTCCAGTCTTTATGTTAAGCTAATGCTACACATGTACCATAAAAACATGAGAGTGGTATCAGTCTTCTCAAGTATTCGGGGATAAGAGCTCTACTGTCCCGCAGCTTTATGATAAGGCACCGTTTTAAAGCTGTAATTATTAATGGTTAAACAGTTTAAGAATGCTCTACAGATCAGTTACAAGCTATTAATGAGAACAACTTTTGGGTTGCCCGGTTGTGGGCACTGTGGAAACTGAGAAACATGGGACCCTTTGTCAATGACTTCCTTTAACTGCTGACTTGATGGCTTGGAGGAGTCTCCCTAATGAATGATAGTAAAGTCATGCTGGGGGAGGATTTTCCAGAATCCAGGTTCCGTCACCACCTCAGTTCCTTTTAATACGCTTCATCAAATTGGGACATTTTGACAAAACAACCAAACCACTGCAGAAACTCCCTCTCACTTGTCACAATGTCGCTCCAACACCATTAACATCCTGTTGATAATACAAACGCAGGCATCAGGCACAGGACTAACACCTAATGTGTCGAGTGTTTCTGTGCATGCTTGCCTGTAATTGTGTGTATTAGAGGTGTGTGTGTGTGTGTGTGTGTGTGTGTAGGCAGCATTTCCAGCAGAGAAACCGGGGTTCCTGTGTGGGTGTGTAGAGATAGACCTGGATGTACACACGCGCACACACACACACACACACACACACACACACACACACACACACACACACACACACCTTCCATAACTCACCCTTTAACCTCTCCCCATCACTTCCTGTCTCTGTACTTCCCCGCATCCATATATCAGCGTTTCCCTGCTCCTGTCCTGCACTCCTCTCTCCCGTTCGTCACCCTCATCTCCCTCACCCTCTACCCACCTCCCCCTTTCTCTTTGTCAGTGTGCAGTGGACTGAGCACTCAGAGCTGATCTGTTATGGCATTTGAGGAGAAGCATTTTTCTTTTCCATGGCACTGCTGGAATGGTCAGAGACAAACATGCACACATGAGGGTAGAGGAGAGGAGAAGGGAAGAGGAGAGGAATACAAATAGGAAGACGGGAGTAAGGAGAGGATATTAGAGGAAAGGAAAAGAGTAGAAGAAAGGAAATGAAAGAAAGAGGAGAGTAAAAGAGAGGCAAGGAGAGGAGATGAGTAGAGGGGAGAAAAAAGAAGGGTAAGAGAAAATGAGAAGAAAGGAAAGGAAACAGGAGGAAAGGAGGAGAGAGAAGGGGAGAGGAGCAAGTAGGAGAAAAGAGGGGAGATGAGGAAACAAGGAAAGAGTAAAGAAGGCAACAGCAAAGGAGAGAAGAGAGGAAATGAGAGGAGAGAGGACAAGACAAGAGGCGACAAGAAGAAATCAGAGGAAACAGGAGGAGAGGGAAAGTAGGCGACAGGAGAGGAGAGAGGAGGGAAGACAAGAGTAGAGGTAACAGGAGGAAAGGAGCAGAGAGAGGAGAAGAGAGGAGGGGAGGAAAAGGGAAGAGGAGAGGAATCGAGAGAGGCCCGCTGGTGAAACAGAAGAGGAGGAGAGCAGTTTCAAGGCTGTAATTGAAATCTAATTATCACCTCATGTCCCAGCTGACTCCACGTCAAGCATCCGCACACATGCACGTTTGAGCACCACATATGAGCGCGCATGCAAATGTCTGCATGTGTACACTTACAGTCATCACATTATTACCACCAACATCTGGCGTCTTCACACATCAATAATCCCCCCTGTCCCAAGAGCAGTGTAGGACCTTCCTGCACTTCCACCTCTCTCTCTCTCTCTCTCTCTCACACACACACACACTGCTGCACACATCCTCTCTGATGTGCACACATAGATCCCCACACATATTTTCGTGCATTCATGTCACACACACACACACACACACACACACACATACACACACACACACACGGTGAATTGTGGGAAATACAGTGACAAGCATTTCTAATTCCTAATTACATTTTGATGACTGCTCTCACACATGTGCAACGTCATCACTATCACACTCAACGTCATAGCATAAACACACACATAAACACACGCACGCATGCAGGAGAGCACACACGCACACACACACACACACACACACACACACACACACACACACACACACACACAAACACACACAGTGCACCATTTAGGATAAATGGCATCACATCAGATTTAGCCTGCACTGTCCTGACCTGGTAACGACGGGTAGTGTGTGTGTGTGTGTGTGTGTGTGTGTGTGTGTGTGTGTGTGTGTGTGTGTGTGTGACAGGAGGATGGACGGTTACTGACTGGCTTTCCCCGGCCGTGGTCTCTGTAGAAGCCGTTGAGCTGTCAGCAGGTCCTCGGTCTTCACGGCCTGGAGCAGCTCCTGGTCCTTCCCCATGTCCCCTCCGTCCCGCCTCGGTCCGCTCGGTCTCGCTCTCTTCCTCTGAGCGCCCCTCTCTCCTCCGTTAATCCGCTGCTACATCCTGCCGCCGCTCCGGGCCTCCCGCTGGAGCTGAGGCGCGGAGGGACGGATGCTGCCGGGACGTTGGGATGCTCCGATTCGTCCAGGAGTCCAGCCCAAGTCCCGCTCTACCTCCCCTCTGCGCGGTGCTACCGACCCCACACCGAACGACCGACCGGGCCTCGCTCTCTGTCGGGATGCTCTCCGGCCGCGCAGGAACACACGCGACAGATTCCACTGATTCTATCCGCGTGACGATTTCAGGTCTACGTGCGTGCCGTGCGTGAAAATCGGTAGAGCTCGAGCGCCCTCCTATATGCTGGGTCAAATCCGCACCGCCGAAATCTCACAAGCCCTCAGTCCGCAGAATAACCTGCGCGGGTCGCTGATGTTTAACGTGCGACCGCTGTCGCCGCCGCGGTGCCGGACCAGCTCGCGCCAGCTCCAGCGCGCGCGCCTTACGCATACACATACACACACACATACACACACACACGCACACACAAGTTCACTGTCACATATGGCATTACATAAAACACGAGCGGCTTGTGCGCTCGCCACTCCAGCTGCTGTAATCCCAGTTCGCGTGTCTGCGCGCGTGCGGGCGCACAAGTCAAGAGAGGTCGTTTGACAGCGCACTAATAATGCAGTCAGTCGCGTGCAAGAGGCGCACTCAAAGCACGGGACAGTGGGAGTCCGGGATCGCGCGGACCCATGGGACACTCTGTGTGGATAGATCGAACTAAATCTGAAATGATGGTTTTTATTAAACAAACTTGATTTCATTCATTTATAATGCTCTGAATAGTAACTGCACTGTAAATTTTTTTTTTTTATTCTCCAGCGTATATTGTTTTATCTTTTAATTCATTGTGCTGTTTAAAAAATCTTATTTACTGGGTGTGTCTTTTCATATTACTTTAATATATTTTCGTTGTGATCTTTTTCTTCTTGCATTTTGCATTGCTTTGTTGTTGTAAGGTGCTGTAAACAGGCTTTACCTTTATATGTGTCATGGCGGTGGTAGTACACATCAATTTCTCTAAGGTTAATGAGACGGAGATAATTTAAGGACAGGAAAAGTGTGTGTAGTATGTGTGTGTCCCTGGTGCAGGGCTAATTTAAACTAAAGGGGCCACTGCCAGTCAGATTTAGGACAGGAAGTGGAACAGATGACAGAGAACTATTTTTTTCTGATTAAAAAAGATGTGTGTATGTACAAGCTGTGTCAATATTTGTCTACACCTTCACAGGGCTGGATTAACCCACTAAAGGGGGCCCAAATGAGCTGTGGGCCCCCATTCAGCCCCCCACTTTAGTTTGGTTACAAATAGATTATAACTAAATGTATAAATGAATGTGAACTGTAGCCACTAAAATAGTTCAGCTGCTAAAAAAAAACAGTGTGGTCACACTGGATTAGTAATAGATAAGTGTACTTAAACACTTCAGTATGCATATTTAGCTTGTTTAGCTGAATGCTTGATTATAAGTGTGCTATTAATATGCAGTTTTATTCCATGGCGCAATGCACAAAGAAAATGGAAGTCAATAAAGTTTAAAATAAACTGCAAATCATGCTGCGACCGAAGTATATTATATGTGTACAAAAGACTCAACCTACTTTGACCTTGTTTAATGTTCTTTATTGATACTGACAGTGTGTTTTTCTTGGAGTTGTGCGTCAATGGCAGAAGTAATTTCATGTAATTTGTTATTTGCGCTCTCAGGGGCATTACAGAGAGTTTATTGTTAGCTTCAGTTTAGTGGCTATAACTCAAGAGCCATGAGAAAGTATGTTGCTTTGTATTAAGACAGCTGTTTAGAAATGATAGGAGTGGAGCATGATGTACTGTCTTTGTAACATTACTTTGAACAGTATTGTACTCACTGCTTTAATTTCTTTGTTTATTGACAGGAAAACCATCCTTTGTGCTCGCCTCTTATTCTCATTTCGTGTGCTTCTGAGAATTATATATATTTTATGTAATTAGTATGTAGTATGAAATTGAGTGTGTGCATATTACAGCAAGCATTTGCAGCTGTGCTAGCATTAGCTAAATGCTAATGTCACCATGCTAACATGGTGATGATAATATGCTGATGTTAAGCAGGTATGTTTGCTGTCTCACTTTAGCGTGTTAGTGTGCTAGCATGCTAATGAGATCTAAACACAAAGTACACCTAATACAAAACATTAGTTTCACATACATTTAGCCAATAACCAAAGTACCAAGCCTTTGGAAATAATGGGTGTCATGTCGCATTGCGTCTGAGAGCCCCATTATCCTCTGGGGACCATGAACAAAATTTAATGTCAATCCAACCAATAATTTGTGAGATATGTCAGTCTGGACCAACAGACTGACTCTGCCATCCCTAGAAACATGCAACTAGCATGGCTAAAAAACAAACAAACTGTATTTTGTGTACAAATTTATTCAACATGAACAAAGCTTGGCAAAGAGTCACACATTTCTAGTTACTTGTTCCACAATACTAAAGACAGGAACTACACACGTAAAATTACCGTTAGTGGGTCCAAACTCTGAAACTGACTCTGATGACTACATGCAGTTTTTAGGAGCTGGTGGAGACCAAAACAGTATCCAGAATCCAAGAGCAATCATTTTTATCTCATTATCTCAGGAAAAAAAAAATAAGAAAGATCTTGTAACAACGGGTTGATTAGTTCACAAAAACAAAATTCAACATTCTTGTGATATCTTTCAAATCACGCTCCTTCATTTAACAAGCAGACTACAGCTGTAACTTCACAAAGGTGTGTTTTTTTTCAGTGATCCTGCTGATATTGTTAATTACTAAATGACATGAAGACTAGATGGATCACAAACTATGTGGACTAAAGGCCATAATTTGGTGATTCATCCATAATATAACTTATGTCAAGAAAACAACACTGTTGTTCCATCCGTTTGTCCTATTATCCTGGGAAAAAGACCTGTTGTTTTCTCAAGATGATCCAGAGATAATTAAACCTTTGTAACCAAAAAACAACTTTTGTCTCTTTTATTTTAGATAGCAAGGTAATTAACTCAGATATATAATACAGGATTTAAAAAATAGTTGACACTGTTATGACTGACTTATATAGAAAACAGGGTAAACAAGTGAGAATATTAGACTTACATTCATTCATAATATTTCCACCATTACTTTATAAATTGATGCAACTTTAAACAGCAGCAGGAAGTTACTAAGTGATATGTATCAAAATAACCCTTGAAGATCTTGCAGATCAAATACTCTCAAGCTGCATTTGTGTTATTTATAATAACAAAAAATGTGTGTTATTTAAATAACACAAACAAAGAACCTTTTTTTTTTTAAACTTATATTAGAAATAATATCTTCATACAGCAATAGACTGTCCACATGTGCATCTATATACAGTGTGGGTATGCGCAAATATAGTTTTTAACTTGAAGGCTCAGTCCAGGTAATGTGCTTATATTTTCTGCTCCATATGTACGAATAAAAGCCCTCCTGCATGTCTGCCTCAGGCTCTCCGGACGCTGCCTGCGATAGGGAACTGTCAGCTTACAGGATGAGCTGGTGTAATAAGTGAGCAGAGTGAAGAGAGACGCAAAAGTTCTTTGGCTGCCATGCAGATTGAAGAGCAGGTTGTTCAGTTGGACACGAACACTAGTCGGGCCGTCCTCACTTTGGTAACTCAGAGTGAAGAAAACATCAGGCTGGCCACTGTCTCTGCAACAAGACGCCAACACATATTCACTTTGTGCTCCTTTACTGGAGTTTTTTTTCTGTACAATGCTTCTTAATGAACATGAAGTAGAGGATTATGTTAAATGCATGTGCTTGTTCCAGTTTTACTTTTAAGATTTTTTTTAACCAAAAAATATGGGAAGAGAAGGCGGAAGAAGGGTTTTCTTTCCTGAAAGTGGTAGATTACCTGATGAGGAAGGTGCCCAGTAACGCATGTGTGAGTATTTCATGTGCCTCTTCCATGGTCATTGGTCCCCAGTAGTAACCACTGTGTTGGAGCTGCTGATAAGTTCCTTTCACTAGCTCATACTCTGCCTGGCTGCTGAATGGACGGAGGTGTGTGGGCAAGCACTCAGTGGCAGCTCCAGTCACCGGCTACAGCAGAACAGAAAACAATCAGAGAACATGTACAGACCACACAGAGTATGCACAATGTGAAAAAAACTGTTACATGTATAAATCAGACTGTCCTTAGAGGCTGCAGGTTTTTACGGCAATCAGACACAACACAGCTGATTTCACTGGCTGGTTCCTGGTTAATCTTAATTGTACATTTTATTATTATTATTATTATTATTATTATTATTACATCATGGAGCCCATGACGTACATACATTGCTCATAGATTTATGGTTTAAATGATGTCATGTGTCCAATATCCAGTAAGAATGAAAAAAAAAGCCATTATTGTTATTACTACTACTAATAATAATAATAATAATAAACCTTAGAACTTGTGACTTTTTTCTTTTTCAATTGTCTCTGTAACAAAGACAAAACGTGCGGGAGCCATGTGAGAACCTCCCTGTATAAATTCAACTGACTGCTGTATCTCTGA
>JBBMJY010000020.1:5452459-5458927 GCA_037833715.1 Toxotes lorentzi
AATTTGATATGGGCTGGCCCATATCAAATATGTGAAAGTTATACAACACACACTTTGCCGTCAAAATGAATGTGAAACCATGACATTCAATTATGATAACATTTAATCGGCAAATATTACAACCTTAGCCCTAGTGAGACTACTTCCTCGATGAGGGCCTGCTTTCTGCCTTTTTGCATTTAGTGGTTGTGCCACACACAACCACTAAATGCAAACCACATTCAAAAAATGTGTGACAAGAAAGTATCAGTGACAGTTGAGTCCCAAACACAAAAAGCAAAAGTTTGAATACATCTGCATGTTAAAACATGCAGTCTGCTGACTGGGATGACGAGGCAGTGCAGGAAGTGGATTATGGTCATGCAAGTCATGTTCAATACACCCTCTGAATTAGATTTAACTGAATCATTCATCATCCAGAGCTCCAGCTAATCACCCTGACCTGTTATCAGAACACAGAGCCCCCGTTCTCCTCGTTCTCCACAGCATTTCTCTGTGCTAAAAGCTTAAAGCTGTGATTTCCTCTGGTTGAAGATTTTTGAAGTTTTTCCTTTAATGCATATGCCGAGGTTATTAACAAAATATCTTAATTCTCCAGCTGCCATCATCCATCAAAGCTGGGCTATTTTCCTGACTGCTGATAAGAAATTTTACTTGTTTTTTTAATGACACTGAGAGCTGAAAAATGATGCTCATGCCTTTTCTGTGGTTGTTTTTCAAAGGGAGGTCAGATATAAAGAATGATTTTACATTTTTGTGAAATACACTGTTTCACTTTCATGCGAAAGAGTTAGATGAAAAGACAATACTCTCGTGTGTACATGAAATGTAAAGCCACCACTTGGAGACCGGAAACAGAAGGAAACAGCTTGCTTGGCTAAAATAAATCTGCCTTTCTGACAGTTTCTGTTATTATCTTGTTCTTGCTTTCCTCTCCCTGTGTATTCTGACTGCTTGTTAATATTTTCAACTATTCATGTAGTTTGATAGGTGCAGATCCAGCAATGAAGTCTGATGACTGCTTTACATGAGATGTCTACCCCATCTACATTTTTACGAACTAACCTGTCATGTAGCAGGACATAACTATAAAAAACAACAACAACAACAACAACAAACGTTATTGGAGACTGAGCAGAAGCTTAACAGATTCATTTTATTTGAAAGGGATCTGCTCTAACATTCAGAATGACTAGAGACTAGTAACTGACTGTCTGGTTACCTTGGATACTCTACAATGACAGCTCTCTTTTAGATGAAGCTGATATCAGAAGCTCGAAATGTCATAATGAGCACTTCAAAAACATTTGTGTTACTTTAACTACTACACCTGTCACTATGGTGGAGTGATTTGATAGATGAGATCGCTGGATGAGGTAAAAACTAAGTAAGACTTAAGATTTACCCACAAGATTTGAAATAGTAATAAATACGTATTGTTCACACTTCACTTACTTACTTGCCAATTCACATCTTTTCCGTTTCTCTTTTTCTTTAATGCACTTTTGTAACTTTAAAGTAAGTAAGATACACCTTTACTAGTCCCACAATGGGGAAATTAAAGCAGTTGTAACCAATATTTCTGCAATACTGATGAATTATCATCTGAATCAGCAGCTCCCCTCGGCTTTACTGAGGTCTAGTGTGAGTTTCAGTTCATTGTTTTAGCTCTCTGGCTCAAAACTTTACTGTTCTGGTTCACTCTCACCGTTCTCATGTGCTGCTCTTTAACAGGCGTCAAGCTGTTAACCAGACATAGATTTGTCAAAAACAACAAAGTGTTCATCCTTTAAGTCTTTTCCCTTGTAAAACTGAAAAATACTGTTTGTCCAGTTTAGCTTTAGGCTAAAAACAGCTAAAAGTGTGAATGAACTTACATTTATCAGGTGGTCAGAACCATTACACCAAAAGAATGATCCTGTTGCTGGATGTGTAAATAAGGAGCTCTTTACTAACTTAGAAGATGACGATCTACTGGCTGTCAGTGAAGTGTTTACAGTTTGTTTCTGCTGCCCCCAAGTGGCCAAAATAAAAAACGGCAGGTTTCATATTTATATTTTAGCAAATATTAAATACATCGATGATGTCAAGCAAATAAATAAATACATACATGAAATCATCCTTGGCATTAATCTCTTTTCCTTAAAATGACTTTTTCATTGATTTCCATACTGTTGCACATAAAGAGTAGAAGCATAAAGTTACTTAAAATGTCATTAATACTAAAATGTCAAATACTCAATAAATAAGTTTTAATCAAGGTGGTTACACAGTGGACTGCATAAGAAATTCTGATCTGTAAAAATCTGAAAAACGTCTCTGTGTGGTTCTCAAAATGTGACAAGTAAAACAATTTCAAGTATGATTTTACAAATCCCAAATATCTATAAATGACTGAACCACGCATTTTT
Source organism: Toxotes lorentzi (assembly GCA_037833715.1). Taxonomy (NCBI): domain Eukaryota; kingdom Metazoa; phylum Chordata; class Actinopteri; family Toxotidae; genus Toxotes; species Toxotes lorentzi. Next base: position 5,454,871 of record JBBMJY010000020.1, read on the forward strand.
CTTTTTTTTTTTTTTACCATTGCACTGATACATAAACATTATTTTAAAGTTGTAATCAGCTGACTTTGATTTTATATGCTGCTGCTTGGTAGTTCACAACACTGAATAATGTTTTATCAGTTGATCATGTTTTGCTGGATGCAAAATGCAATATTTATGTGACGAAACTGAAGTATACATTTGCATAAAGCAGAAACACTCAAGTGAAGTACAGGTACATCAGAATTGTACTTTAGTGCAAGGAGTAAATGTACTTAGTTACTTTCCATTACTGCTTTCAAGGGCTTGTTCAGTCTTAACAGTCAAAACATAAACCATATTATGGCCTGTATGTAGAAAGTTATACAGGCCTGAAACAAGGAAATGCGAAAACAGATTATTCGATTAATTCTATTGATCATTTTTTATTACCGCACGTTTCATTTCACCTCAGCCCTGCAGACTGGACCAAGTCAAACCCTGATCTTACCTTCACCTCTGTTATCAGATGACCGAAGCTGGTGAGGGGGATCCGCGTTTTAACGGGAGACGTCGGCATTTCTGGACACAGTTTGAATGAAAATGTCACGTTACACTGTCACACGGTCACTCCACGGTCACAGGCTTCATTTCACTGAACATTTAGAAGGAGCAGACCGGTACTTACCGTAGGCTGATGGAAGGCCGGGGCACTTACACAATAATGTCGTGTGTACAATGTGTTCTGACGGCTAGCACGTTCTGACCAATCAGGCGTTTCTGCACAGAGCGCGGGCCAATAGGCTGGGGTCTGGTGGGTGGGACTTGTGGGTGGTTACACAAACCGTATTTCTCTGTACCTGCCGGTCGTTTGTTCGTCTATCCACAAGAGGGCGCCAGATTAAAGTTAATGACAGGGCGGGTCCACCTGTGCACAAGAGGAAATCAACTTTTTCCACAGCCATGAATGCAGGGGTCAGCAAATAGGGCCAACATTATTTTTGATCAATTTTAATTTGGTTTACTTCATTTATTTTAAGAGAGAGGTAGAGCAGATTTATAAAACTTTTTGGCCTTGTGTCCAAGGGCTGGGTTATTTTTCTCATTACATAATAATTTACAGCAGATTGTGTTCCTGTAAAACTCACTTGTCAAAAAATGATTGTGGAGTGCTGTTCAACAATGTAACTGAATCATCTAAGCTTTCTTGTCCATTTGAACTAGTTTGTTCATTGATTTGATTGTTATTCATAGTCAGTTTCTTAAAGAACTCAGCTATCAGTTGATATCAGTATTGGAATAAATAAATCAGTACATCCATTTAGACTTTAGTGCATTTCAGTGTGTGTGTGTGTTGCTTAACCAACGAATCACGTGAAATTCACAGGACTCCAAGAATGAGATGCCTGCTGCTTAGATTCCCTAAATTTGGGCAGTTTAGCTGCTTTTTTTCCCTTGTCCATTAAGAAATGACTTAGCCACAGCTTTAGTTGATCATGTGGAATAACAAAAACTAGTTGTCCTCAATGTTTAAAGGCTGATATACATCTCGGTGAACTCGACTGTGGCATGATGTTTGTGCTAGATAGGCTTGTTTGAGTATTTCTGAAACTGCTGGTCTCCTGGGATTTTCTCACGGAACAGTCTCTAGAGTTTACTTAGAATGGCGTGAAAAACAAAAAAACATCCTGTGAGGGACTGTTCTTTGGACAGACACACTCTGTTAATGAGAGAGCTCATAGGAGAACAGCCAGACTGGTTGGAGCTGACAGACAGGCTGCAATAACTCAGATAATCACTCTTTACAACTGTGGTGAGCAGAAAAGCATCTCAGAGTGCATGTACATGTACAGCCTTGGGGCCGATGGGCTACAACAGCAGAAGACCACGTCAGGTTCCACTCCTGTCAGCCAAGAACAGAAATCTGAGGCTTCAGTGGACGCAGGCTCACCAACAGTGGACAGTTGAAGACTGGAAAATGTCTGGTCTGATGAGTCTGGATTTCAGCTGAGGCACACAGATGGAAGGGTCAGAAGAACAGTCCAGGATGCTGCTGGCCGTGGTGTAATGGTGTGGGGAATGTTTTCCTGGCACACTTTTTAATACCAATCAGTCATTGTCTAAATGCCACATCCCATCTGAGTATTGTTTCTGACCATGTTCATCCCTTGATGGCCATGGTTTCCCATCTTCTAATGAGTACTTCCAGCATGATAATGCTCCATGTCACAAAGCAAAAGCTGTCAAACTGGTTTCATGAACATGACAATGAGTTCAGTGTTGCTCGGAGGATCTAAAGCAGTGAAAAGCTCCTTTGAGTTATTTTAACTAGTGAGGTAGTTCTCAAAACTGAAATGCAGAGGAGCACACCCATTTTCATGAAAACAGGTCATTTGTGCGCGGGCATGAAAACTGGCATTTTTCCAAGTATGTCCCAAATTTTTTTCATCATCTTCCCACTTCTGCTGCCACAGACCATGTTTACTGCTGAACTGCACGCTCACCTCTGTGTTGGCAGCAGTGTAGAGGAGGTGCACATTCACAGGAAAAAGGAGGAGTCAGACAAACATTTAAATCAAGTTTAGAACAACGCTGAACAGGTCTGCGCAGAGTTTCACAGCTGTGTTAACCACCCACTTTAGCACCAATGGCTACAGTACAATCCCACTACTCACTCAGTATAATGATCAGTGTCTTGACCAGAATTTGAAGGCATGCGATTGAAAACATGTACAACTTGTCAAATCCGTTTTAATTATGAAGTACAAAACTTGTCCTCTATTTAGACAGTTTTTATTGTCCACATGAACTCAATTTTCTCCACAAATGTTTATAAATGGAATTTTAAATTCCTCAGAACAATGACAAACTGCACTAAACAGCAACAAATATTTTGTCATTTCTAAGTGATTAACTTTATATTGTGGCATCATTTTTCAGATATTTTACTCATTTTACTATTTTACTAATATTTTACAATTTCAAAAACCTTTCTAACATTTAAGATGTCAGTTAAACATCTGATATACTAGTAAAATGAAGAAATATGAGTAGAATAGTAAAAAGACTAGAAAATTATCAATAAAACATGATAAAATATCTGACAAAAAATCTGTAAGAATATCTGAATAAATGAGTAAAATATTCCAAAAGTTATCAGTAAAAGTAAAGAGAGAGAGAGAGAGATTATATTTTAATCCCAAGAGGTCAGAACTGCAAGCAAGTTTATGGTGTTTTGTTGCTTTAGCTGGGATATACATGGAGACAGAGGCAGTTGGGGCTGCACTGCAACACACATGGAAGGTTCCTAGTCAGTGAGGTAACCGCTTTTAGTCGGTAACCCTGTTGATATCCCTGACCTTAATGGAAATCAGACAACTTCACATATTCACACTGTGACAACTAATAAGTGCCAAAGCCCTAGGCTATGCAGGACTGTTGGTTTTAAAATCACAGTCTGACAGATTGCTTTATCAGTTCATCAGTGTTATTCCTGGAAATATGTACAAAACTATTACCACTATCAAAGAATGAATGCAAAGAAGGTTTCACAACTCATAAACCCTCTACAAAGTGTGCCTTGTTAGAAAATTGTACCAGCCTGTGTTTGAGGTAATGATGGATGTAGCTGATTTACAAAAGTACATTGATTATGACCAAAAATTATCCAGTTAGTGACTAGCTGATGAATACAGTGGAGCATTTAGCTGGTAAAGAGCCAGACATCTGTCAGGATTTCGTGGATAATGAAAACAAAGCAAAAAGAGAGTGAATTTTGGACTTTATCATTAACTCATGTCCAGACCCCTCTGATTTATCTTGTTACAACCTCAGGGGTCCCAAACCCAAGGTTATGAAGCAACAAAATTACATAGCTAAAATACAGGACCTTCCTCATAGTTAATACTGTATTTAAGTGCTGCAAATTCCCTAAAAGAAAGAAATACAATTAATAAAGTTAACAAACCTGATTGACATGCAGCCTTTTGGGACTCCTGGGTGTGGTTGGGGATGGTAAGCCTTGTGTGTGTGTGTGTGTGTGTGGTGTGTGTGTGTGTGTGTGTGTGTGTGTGTGTGTGTGTGTGTGTGTGTGTGTGTG
>JBBMJY010000020.1:5459027-5480017 GCA_037833715.1 Toxotes lorentzi
GTGTGTGTGTGTGTGTGTGTGTGTGTGTGTGTGTGTGTGTGTGTGTGTGTGTGTGTGTGTGTGTGTGTGTGGCCAAAATAATCCCTCTATATGTGATCCTACTGCTTCCCCACCTACCTGCCTCTAAGCTGTTTAACATTTTGGAAAATACCTTTATTTGCTTTATCTGACAACATATGCATAGGCTGCTACAGTACAGAGTACACATACACAGACACGTTATACACGTGCACTAAAAACATGATGAACAACATTAAAGATAAAAAAAAATAAGAAAACAATGTGTGCGACTGCTAAACAAGAATAGGAAAAAGGATGGGAAATATACAGCGCACATGCAAAGTGCCTGAAACAAGTCCAGTTTACTTTTCTAGTGCATGCACAGTAGGTGTGCTTGTAGTGTGGCAAGTCTGCACAGGGGTCCACGCTGACCCCTGTGCAGCGTGGACCCCTGTGCAGACTGGGGTCCACGCTGACCCTCATGGACATGAATTGGCCTTTAGCCAGCATGTACAATACAGGACCCCGGGAACTAGCTCACCAGTGTTGGGCAGTACAGCGATGTTACAGTTTTTTGAGTACCTCTTCTTTAGAGTTGTAACTGTGCATCTTGTGTCGGGACTTCTGAAGAGCTGTGTGTAGAGACTGCTGAGGCTAAGCTGTTGGATGGTCAAATGTCTGGAAGAACATGCGTTTTTTTGTGAGTCTGGGGCCCCAGAACTCTTGGCCGTTGTGTGAGGTTAGAGATCCAGCTTTATGGGTGTGTGTGTGTGCGTGTGTGCGCGCGCGTCTCCTACAGTCAGACTACTGAAAGTGTGCAGTACTTGTGGTGTGACCTGTGTTACTCTTGACAGTAAAGGAGTGCTTCATAGATGTGAACTCTTGCGCACACACACTCACAGCAGGTAGTTTTGACAAACAAGATTGGCTGTAGAGAGAGAGAGAGACATAGAGAGAGACATAGAGAGAGGGGGAGAGAGAGAGAGAGACAGAGACAGAGAGAGAGAGAGAGAGAGAGAGAGAGAGAGTTGTAAGCAGCAACACATTGGTGAAACAGGGAAGCAGGCGCGCGGCACGGGGACCCGCCGGAAGAAGCAGCAGCAGCAGCTTCAGCGCGAGCTGGACGCAGAACGACAAAACACCGGCAGCACGAGCGACGCCGAGGCGGCCAGAGGGGCGGAGAGGAGGAGGAGGAGGCACCTGCACCGCGACTCGTTCTCTCCCCCTGCCTCCGTCGTCTCTTCCTCTCTCTCTCTTCGGCTCTCCTCACCCCTCATTCCTCTCGGACCGCCGCCGTTTCCTCGTTAAGATGGCTGACCCCAACAGCGACGGAGAGGTACCGGAGAGCGCGCGCGGCTTCGCCCGTCAGGGAGCCCTCCGCCAGAAGAATGTGCACGAGGTGAAGAACCACAAGTTCATCGCGCGCTTCTTCAAGCAGCCCACCTTCTGCAGCCACTGCACGGACTTCATCTGGTGAGTGTGTGTGTGTGTGTGTGTGTGTGTGTGTGTGTGTGTGTGTGTGTGTGTGTGTGTATGTGTGTGTGCGCGTTAGGGGAAAGGACACAGGTGATTCACTTGCTGCTGCTGCGGGTCTGATCGGCCTCCTTCCACACTGACAGTGCCCAGACACCGCAGTCTTTCATTCACTGTCACAGTAAATAAATAATAATAAAAAAACAAAACACCGCGATGCGCCATTCCCTCAGCTCTCCACAATGCGACAGTACCGCGGGCCTGTCGGGGGATGCGTTGTCGGCAGCCGCAGAGCAGTGGCTGCTGCTCGGCGTTACCGCATCGACCCGACACCCATCTCTGTAACTGTAGGTCTGGTGGAGGAATGCAGCTGGAGACGCACGGACACAGGGCCCCAGTGTTGCTGCTGCAGCTGTGTGGGTTGATCCGTGTGTCCATGTGTGATTGGATAGCTGCGTTACAGCTGAAATGATTAGTTTATTAATCGATTAGTCCACTGACAGAAAAATAATGGGCAACTGTATTGATAATAGATTAATCATTTCAGGGACAAAAATGAGCAGATTTCAGCCTCCCAGAAGAAAACATTTGCTGCTTTCCTTTGTCATATGTCATTGTGAATTGAATATTTGGGGTTTTTGGTTGAACAAAACAAAATACTTTGAAGACATCCCCTTCAGCACAGTGACATTTTTTGGACCGTTTTTTATGTGTCACAGACTAAAAAAATTAACTGATAAAAAAATAGTCAGTAGTTGCAACCCTAATCTGTATATGTGTGCTTGAGTTACTGTCATCTTGTGAATTCCCCAAATTTCACGTCCCTGTCTTCTGTCCACAGGGGCTTTGGGAAACAGGGATTCCAGTGCCAAGGTAAGAGCAGCAGCTTATTCACAAATCCCACTTCTGCATATGGCTGTGGGTGTGTGGACGGATGCTGACTGTCTGAAGGAGTGTTGCTGTGTGTGTCTGTTGTATTCGGGGCCACAGGTCTGCACACTGTTAAGAGTGACCTGTTGCCTCGTTCATTGACGGCATGTTGGTGTTGGCAGGCAGGTGTCAAACTCAAAGCAGGTGCTTGCCAACAGTGATAAATGAGAGTGAGAATACTCGAACAGGCTCAGGCAGAAGAGACAGTGTAAGATGTAAGAGTAGAAGAGTTGGCCGAGCGGTGAAAGCTGAGATGTCTGGTTTTGGCTGAGGAGAGATGGGAGGAAGACAGACCAGAAAGTTAGATTTCTCAGGCTTTTTTTTTCCTTCCCTAACACTGAGCCTGACATCTGATTGAATTTGTAAAATGGTGAGTGAATGTGTGGGTGGGTTGGTGGTGATTTGTGTCTGTGGGTAGGCGGCTGGTTTTGGTGGCGGTGGTAGTGTCGGTGAGTGGGTGGGTGGGTGTCTAGACACCGACCTCTGCATCAAATAGTTCCATAAACCGGTCCTAACAGCAACGTAGTGTCACCCCTCAATCATATGTATGCTACTATACTGCAGCAAATGTCGCTGTGCTCGCAGTATCACTTCCTCCTCTTCACTGATCCATCTCAGACACCCACCTAAACTCACTGCTCCAGTTGTGTGACCAGCAATGTGAGGTTCACAGAGAAAATGGCTAGAGTTTCCACACTGCGCTCTTGTTGATTCGGAAGAGTTGTGCAGAGTTTGTGTTGCGATGTTGTGTCATTTTTATTAGCAGTAAAAAGCTGAAGTCCCCTCATCTCTGCAGGCCACAGGCTTGTCAACAGCTCTGGTGGTGATACAGGAAATGCACTGGGGGGTAGAGAGGATGAGAACACTTTATATGTATGACTGTGTATGCACAGCCTCCCGACTAATGCTTGAACTGGCATGTGGTGAAATACCTTCAGCATGTTTTTGACTTTTAATCCCATGTGCGACCGGCCAAACGTTGGGCATGGCACGACTCACAACTGTTGTTTCAACTGCATTTGAAAGATTATATTTCAGTGTGTAGTAACGTCACATTTAAATGTTGACTTTGTCCTGAAAATCATTGCATGACAGGTAGAAAACAATTAAAAACAGCTTGAGAGGCAAGCAGAGATATTAGTAAGGAAAAAAAGATAAGGATTTGGTTGTTAAAACAGTCTCGCCTGAAGGTTAATTAGTAGGTGTTATGCATTTAAGGACTTCTTGTCCACATTGACTTCAGTGTTGAGATTGGAAGTTTATTCTTGACCTTCGAAGCAGCATTTGGCAAAACAATCTCACCTCAAGGTCCATTAGTAGCTGTTCGCAGTGGTAAGGTTTATTTGGACATAACATAACAGAAGGTTTCGTGACTTGCAGGGCATGAGATGTTAAAACTTGAGAGGTTTTGGTTGGAAACTGCTTTTAAGGCGTTTTTTTCAACAGCATTAAATGAGCATATTTCAACTTGTGGTTAAGAGCTTTTTCAGCAATGTGGTCCATTAAAAAATAGTGGTTAGACATAGATTTTAACCAAATTTAACCTGGTTTTAACTTCAATGTACTGTGGCACAGAAACACAGAACACAGAAAAAACAGAAACAACAAGTGTGACTAATTGTGTAATTAGTTTTCTTTTCCTTTATTTTACCTAATGTGAGAGAAAAGCAGGAGATTTGCAAACAAGAAACAGTGAGGGTTGTATGAACATTGGTGTCTTATAGAGATCAAGAGGAATAAGAAGGGTGTAGATGCAGTTCAGCATGAATGGGAGGTGCACAGACACACACAAGGCATCAACACTCTTGTATTGGTTAGGAGGAATGTCAGACATCTGGTGTAGGCCTGTTCAGGCATGTAGACATGAGTGTGTGCTTCGGCAAGAGACAGAATTTGTATGTGTGTCTGTGGGACAAAGTTGTACTCTTTGCATTGTGGGTGTGTTCCTGTACCTGTTCTGCAGGTAGAATTTTGTCTTCTTTCTTTCCTACCTTTTTTAAAAAATTGGTGTTCATGTGTCTGTGTGTGCTGTAACGTCAGAAAGAGGAAGTTACTGTCATGTCATTTCCTGCCAGAGAGAGAGATTTTACAAGAAATTTTCTGATTTGAAACTCAAAACCCACTTTTTTCCATATTGAAAACAAACCCGTTTTAAATGCAGCTAACGATTATAAAATTATTTTCTTTAGTATGAAAGAGATGCTGAAACCAGCTATTGACAGTGGTTGGTATTATAATATCTCACAGCAGGTGATTTTAACGTGTCCTAGTAGGAAAAGCACAGGTGATACTAAAAACTTGGAAGATAACTTTAAAGTTATTTTTAAGTGTCCCAGTAATCCATGACAGTGTGGCAGTGAGCCAGCAGTGCCAAGATCTTGAAACTGAAGCGGTTAAATGGATCATTCATTTTATTATTTACACCTGTGCTTTTCCTAATGTGACATGTCAGATTGTCTTCAGTGAAACTCTCTGCAGTGTTATTTTTACATCAGGGCAGAAATCACTTAGTTGTCAGGCATTTTTGAAAAACAGGAGCCCAGAACATAAAACACAACTGAGGCTGATTTAGATTTTATTTTCTTACCCTGTAACAAGAATACAGTACATCCTGGGAGGTGGAGGCGTTCTAGCCAGATGCTGAAAAGGTGTCAGGTCTCTCCAAGACACATATGTATCTTTACTCTACCCATACTGTAACTGTGTCCGTGAGCAGTCTACGCAGTCATTGCCTGATTATCTTAATACGTCCATGGTCTGTCACCTCTGTCTTTGTGATATCGGCAGCTAAAGTTGTGCTAAAATTACACCGAAATTAGCCATTGTTCTCTGTCTCATTAAAGCAACAAGGATAAAACGTCTCCAGCAATTTCAAACACAAGGTGCACTCAGCTTCTATAGTGTTCCTTTGATCCCTGATCAGTTCAGCCACTGAATGATCTGTGTGGGCGAGAGAGAATTTATCTGGATGAGTGAGTTAGAGCCTGTGAAGACGATAAAACTTTTTGTCTTGCTCGTAGTTCATAGATATGATTCATTCATGCCTTTGTGTTAGGTTATTGATAGTTGTAGCTAAACTCTTATTTTTGTAACGGCTTCAGGCGGAGCACTGCCTCCTTCTGGACTCAATGAAGGCCGACCCTGATTTGCATGTAGCGTGATTTGCATAACTGATGACCAGGTCAACACATACCGTATGGATGTGGCAAAATGTAAATGAAATCTGGATTTTATCAGGAAACGAGATGCTTGAAACGACAGGAGTCTACAGCCACGCAGGAGGTTTGAGCTAAGCGCTGATATAAGAATGCTAATGTTTTAGCTGAATGGTGTTAGAATGCATATCAATCAATCAATCAAAGTTTTGCCAATTAGCACTAAGCACAAGGTAGAGCTGCAGCTGATGGGAAGGTCATTAGTTTTGACCTGATAATGGTGCTCGAAAGAAAGTCAAGATATCACTAAAGTCACTAGGATTCATCCTCTGGAGACAATGAGTGTCTTCACCAAATGTCAGTAATCTTGTAGCTGGCGTTTATAACTTTAACTGAACTGAAAGCAGTACGTATTTTATCATAGAGTATGTTTTCACTAAGCGGGTGCAGGTGTGTCTTTTCGGTTATACTCCACCAAAAATTGACTAGAGCGAAACTTGTGATTATCACTGATCTTTCCACTTCACGCCCCACTGGCCTCTACACTTATCTGACAAAGATACTAACTTGCTTTTTGACAGAAATAAGAATTAATTACCTCTGTGCCTACATTACAACTGGTACAAGCACAGTGACTATAAGGCAGCAGGAAAAATGCCAAAAAACCATCTAAAAGAAATACTGCTTAGTTCCACTGTTTTTAAGTGTTGTTATTGATTAGACCAGTGCTGCGGCTGACTTTTGATCCTGATCATTTACTGATCAGCGGTTGAAATGGTATCTTTTCCACTGATTGGATAACAGGCTAGCCAGTCTAAGATATTGATTACAAGATACACTGGTGACTCTGTGGTTGTGGCCGAGAAAGCAAGCACATACTTTAGAGTGCGCCTGTCCGTAGTGTAGGCCCTGCTAGTCAGTAAGCTCCTTCACAATGAATTTTAAACTCAACAGATCTTTCCAGCGTCAGTGCTCTGAGCGGCAGATGTCAGGATCCCGTGGGACGGGACTGAAGATGATATGAACAAATCATAGCCAATGACGACAGATTGATGAACCAGTTTTTTAACTTCAGTGTAATTTTAAGCATATCTGTTCATCAGTCTGTGTTAGAGATGAATCAGAGCTCGCTTCTTATCTCAAAATGATCTCCCTAATTTGCTTACGTTTTCTCACCTAAAGTCAAAAAACCCCAAAGGTATTTACATTACATAAGGACATGCATTACAACTGTCGAGCCGATTATGAAACTGATTTGGGCGTGACGACTGATCGGACCAAGTTGGCCTGGGTCTGCTCCAGTCTGGGTCTCACAGACCTGGCACGCAGCAGATAAAATCACATAGTGTGTGACATGTAAAGGTTCTCTTTGTAGGTATTTCGTTCCTGTCACCACCAGCTGTTCTTATAAAGATTTTTTCAAACATGTTGCAACAGTTTCTAGAACATCACCGGGGAGCATCTGCGGGCAGCGTTGCCAACTCAGCCTTTGTTGCTATATTTACTGACTTTTCAGACCCCTTTAGTGAATTTTTCCGAAACTTTCTGCAGACGCGAGTCACCAGTATTGCCCCTCCGCATCTAATTCACTTGACCACATGCTAACATAGACATGAATGAGCATCTAACTTTCTCGCTGAGTGATCATGTTGATCATGTAAATATTGCCGAAATCACAGCTGAGCCGTTGTGTTTAACTTTCGTGTGTGGTGAGTTTGTCACACGACGTTGTGGTTATAAAATCAGGATTTTAGCAGTGCAGAGCAGCAGCTTGGAAATGCGTGGAAGTGGCTTCATGTTAACGTGTTGTTTTAATGGGCCGCGTTTCAGCCACCGTTTCATACTTGTTCTGCTGTCTGACAACAGAAACAGAAAAAGAACAGCTGGGAATTCGACTACTTTCACTAAACAACTACTTTCTGTAGAGAGGAGTCGTTTATAGCAGTTTCACAACAGTTTTCAGCTACATCCTCAATTTTGCACACTGACTATACATGGTCCATATACTAGGTTTTGACCTGTTCTTGTTCTAATTAGATAAATTAGACAGACATCGGTGTAACACAAACAACGACACAAAACAGTAAGATGTAACAGAGGTTATAATTTCAGTTTGGGACAGCTTATTTTTTTATGTTGGTGGGACACGTGCATACGTGTGTAGTTTAAGTGCGTTGTGTATTTGTGGATGTGCTGAGTGTGACCAGATGAATGTGGGTTTATTTTCAAGGAAGAGGAAGAAAATAAATTAATAAAAAGTTCACGTGTCAGTTTAAAAGGTGATGATATGTCAGTGTTGTGTTCACAGCTTGTTTCTTCATTTCCCAAGTGCCCCCAGAAAAAAAATCAGGTTTTTACCGCAGGTATAAAATGTTAAATTGGCTTCTTTTTCAGTGAAGAAGCAGAAACCAGATACAGACCATGTACAGCTTCTTTAAATTAGCTGATTCCGTTTTCTTTAGTGTTAATATTGGATTTTATTTAGATGTAGAGCTGATGATAGAGGCTTTGCAACTACTCTGCCCACAGTTTGGTGACACCTCTGTAGTTCTTTTTACCAAATGAGAGGTGTTGTTGCTGTTAGAAATTCCCAATATTGCCAGCTGAGGAGGCTGATATGAACGGTTTTCTGGGTTTGGTTTCTCTTAATTATGGCCTAAACGATGTGACGCAAGCGGCACTAGCCAGTGTGTTTAGAAAGCAGTTCAGTGGCTCAGCCTTATCTCTGTGGTTCACATTATTCAGGCATGTTGAGGCCTGAGTGATGATTACAAGTGTCTCCATCTGTGGTTTGCGGACTGGTAATCATCCAACATGGAGGAACTTCCTGGTGCTCCTGTTGATGTGAAACTGTCGGCCCGCTGTCATCCTGGCAGTTCATCGCAGGAATCTCTTTTGGATCGGCTCTGATTCGCTGCTAACGCTGTCAGTCAGATGAAACGGGGTGGCGAGCGTAGACTCGACTGTAGGGCTCAGCCTGGTTGCTAGGCAACAGAGCATAGACCTCCTCGGCAGGTCACTAGGCCTGTCTTTCAGGCGTGTTTGTGCAAGTGAGCGCGCATGCACAGGTGTGTGTGAGTGACAGAGCAGATTTATGAACAAAGAGCTGCGGAGTGTGAGTGTCTTCTCCACCACGTTTTCTGCTGCTTCACTTCTCTGTTTCTGTCGTTCTGACACACTGCAAACACACAAATGAATTCTCCACCCCCTCACGTTGCCTCAAACCCAGCTGTGCCCCCATCCTTTCCTGCCCACACACACACACACACATACACACACACACATGCACGCGCACAAACTGCCTATCTTCACTCTTTCTTTTCCTCTTGTCCGCTGTCTCAGTGTTTTCCTCTTTGCATTTCCCTTTTTTTTTTAAAGCACTCTCCTCACAGTTTGTCTGTTCATTTGCATTGTGTAGTGCTTAGTTCAACCATGCTATACCGTTACTATCGTCACACAAAGTAACTGCTGTGTCTGTGGTATCTGTCTGTATTTTGCGGTATTTTGAGTTAAAACTGCACTAACTGAAATTTCCTGTGGGTCCAGGTGTCCACCCTCTCTCCTGCACAAATAAACACACACACACAAACATAAGCTCTCTGTTGCTTAACTGCTAGAAAACCTGTGGAAAGTGCTGCCAGTTGCCACGGTGCCTCATGAAAATGTAACGAGAATGTGAATTATTAAGATTAAACCAGAGCGTAATGTCACCCTCTGTGTGTGTGTGTGTGCGTGCGTGCGTGCGTGCGTGCGTGCGTGCGTGCGTGTGTGTGTGTGCGCCTGTATTTGTGTGTGTCTTTTGTTCTTCTTTTAATGTGAAGTGCGTGGTGTTTCAGCATCTGTGTTAATATTTTCATAATCATGCTGGTCAGTTTTGTAGAAATGTGATCCATTTTTCATTAAAACTGCAAGTCACTGTAAAGTGGAAGTGGTTTAAATCAGCCCTGCGCAAGATTTATATGTAAAAATACACCAGTAAAGAAGAGGCAAACCACAAAGTCGGGCTGCAGTACAGCAGATTGTCCCACACTGATCTCCCGTATTTATCTAAATGGAGTTGTGGTGTTGGTCATGTTCACGTCTTCGTCTGTAGGAAGTGGCTGATCAAAATTTAAAGGGATGGATTGTACTTTATTTCCATCTGACTCAGAGTGAAACAAACTCATAGATGCGTTTCTTACGACTCTGTGTGCAGTTTAAAGGTATACTGGTCTGATTTGATCTGACTTTGCTCAGCTGAATCAGTCTTTGGGATCATAGATAGCAAACATACCTTCATACCTTCATTAGTTTGCTTTTTACTATGGCTAATACTTTTTTTTTGTTTGTCCAACCAACGATCCAAATTCTTAATGTATTTCATTTACAAAAACATAAAATAACATAAAACAGAGAAAAGCACTGAATTCTTACAGTTAGGTAGCTGGAGCAAAGAAATGTTTGGTGTTTTTGATGACAAATGACATTAGCAGAAGAGTTGCTGATTAATTTTCTGAGTCATCGACTCAGCTGCACTTTTCCACACAAGCACACACTGAATTCTAACATGTATGTACAGTTTAGAAATGTTTCTGCTGTGAATGGGACTTCATATTGTATTGTTTCTTTATTAGTAAAATTACACGATTCAGAAGTTGCCATGTAGTAATGACAATACCAAAATATAGGACCCAATTCATTGGAGTCATTTCTTTTACTGGTATTAGCTTCTTAATTGTGAATATTTTGGGAAATTGTGATGGAAATTTTCTGACCTTTTTATAGACCAATCTGTTATTTTAAAAATAATCAGCAGATGAATCAGTAGTGAAAATAATCGTTAGCTGAAGCGCTGGTGAAGCGATGGATCAGCCTTTGCTCTTGCCTGCCTGATGGCATTTTGGGTCTCTTTCTCAGCATTCAAAAGTCACCTCATTAAGACACATTAAGACATTTTTTGTCCCTTCAAGTAAAGCACTTAGGATTTGATTCTTTTTCAGATTTCACACTGTGGCTTGTCTGACAGCCACGTGTGGTTGTACTGTGAACTTGTTTCAGTGTGAAACTTCTGAAAGCCACGTGACTCTGGTTTTCATATGGAAATTCTTCACATCACATCTGAAACATCTGGTGAAAATGATCAGGATCGTCTTTGAGTTACTCAAAGTGAAACCAAACTTCAGACTTTTTTCATACGTTTATTGAGACATTTGTTTTGTAAAACTTTACTGCCTGCCTGAGCTTTTATCACACAATTTACTGCGGACTATGATGGCAAGCGAAAAGTCTAATGCTTCAGCTAATAAATGACTGAAAGTCTTTGGGCTGACCAATAATTTGAATCAGCAACCTCAAGCATGCAGCCCTGGACACAGCTGTTTATAAACATGTAAACGACATGTACTTCAGTTAGAACAGCAATCTATTTACAGAGGATTTTTTAAATGTATTTCCCTATTTTTGAGCTGATTGTAGCATGAAAGATCTGAGGAAGACTAAAATGCATGTTGAAAAAGTTCACTTCCCTAAAAAGCTGACTGTGCATTGTGTGCCTTTCTGTCTTCTCCAGCAGAGACTGAGCTTCCATTGTGAAAGTAAAATTAAGATCTTAAGCACTTTTTTGTCCTTGTAATTTCCTCATAGAGGCGATCAGCCTCCATGTACTATATTAGGAAGAGCGTATGCAGGGTATTTTTTTCAGTCAGTCACTATGCTGAATGATTTTTAACCTAACTTGAAGCAGTGAGCAGGAGCACGCAGTCAAATCAGGTGCAGAGCATGCTGCCATTTGGAGCTGCCAACGTGGGAAGATTCCTGTTGCAGCCTTAATGTTATGGGGTGTGATTATGAGATGTCCCACCATGCTGTGCTTAAATTTAAAATAATCTATACTGAAGCAGTGAAACTATATATAGATGTTGACATCAAGGAAGGGACAAAAAGGAACTGCTGTATTATGTGTAGCCTATTGTGCAGTGACTAATACCACATAACTGACATATTGATTCAGCTCTTTGTTGCTATTGTGTCGCCTTATTTGGCGTTGCAGAGCCTGAGTTGATATTTGCTTTCTTCTCTCCCTCCACAGTGTGCTGTTTTGTAGTCCACAAGCGCTGTCATGAGTTTGTCACCTTTTCTTGTCCGGGGGCCGACAAAGGACCCGCCTCCGATGTAAGTAAAAAAAAAACAACAACAACACACATTTCAGATCTGCAGGATGTACACAGCTTGCTTCTTAATTATTCTCTTCCTTTGCTGTTTATTTTTAGGTCAACATAAAAAAGGCTGTTTGTTTCTGGGAGTTTGTGATGAACAGTGAAGCACATCACTCCACTCATGTGTTCAAGTTAAATATTCATTATGCACGTGGTTAGTGATAGTTTTGAGTGATGCTCGTTAATAACATTAGCAATGTCAGCACTTGCTTTTTGTGTGTGTGTGTGTGTGTGTGTGTCCTGTATGTAGTTCACATACATTATTGTCTTTCTAACCCCTAACCTGACTGTAATTAAAGCTTAATAACTTTAAACTTAAATGCAAGTCTTAACCTTCAAACAGTCCTTTGAAGTGGTAAAAATGTCCTTACAGTGCAGGAATGTCCTCACAACAATGGTATAAAACTGAAATGTGTCTCCCAAAGACTGTAAAAGTCCACACACACAAACACACAGATGTGTAACCTCTTGCCTTCTCTCCTGTTGACCCTGTTGGCCCCAAATCACATTGAAACATGTCAGTAAAGGGAAAATGTGCTGCCTGGCTGCCTCAGGTTAATGAGCCAATATCTCTCCTTCACGCGCAAACACACACACGCACACACACACACACACACACACCCTTTGTGAGTCAGCATGGATTTTGAAGTCATATTCACTGATGTTTATTAATCTCACTTTCTTTCTTTGTTTTTGTTATATCACCAAAGCTGTGTAGTTGCTTCCTATTTTTGTACATCCTCCAAACTCGCTCAATCAGTGCTCCATTTTCTCTTCCTCTCTCAATATTTTGATTTCTGCTCTCTGTCATAAGAAAGGCAATGGAAATATGTAAAGGCTTAAAGAAAATTCATGGTGCAAGGCTCTTTTTTTCTGCTGTAATGTGAATATGCCTTTAGTTACAGTTAAGTGAAAACAATATGATGAATAGAGTATTTTAGACAACCTCAACCCCTTCCAGGACCTTAATAGCTTTGGGATGAACTGGAACTTGGCCTAGGAGCCAGACCTTATCACCTGACGTCAACAACCGACCTCACTAGTGCAGCTGAATGGGAGCAAATCCCTGCTGCCAAAATGTTGTGAAAAACTTTCCCAGAAGAGTGAATGTTATGTGGTTTTATTATGTTATGGCTCAAACATTCTGATGTGCAGATACTTAAAAGTTTGTCAGCAAACTTTTGGCAGATAGTTTAGGTTTTGTTTGCCCGAAACCTAAACTATCTGCATGGTTAGATATCACTAGAAGTAAGTGAGAACATGTTTTCTTGTAATTTGATTGAACCAGCTTTTTAAATACTGCCTAACGTGACAATTGGGAACACCTGAACCTGCAGTTTTTAATCTTTTAACAGAGTCTAAGCAACACGGATGCAGAAACTCTACTTAAACTACCTGGATTACTTCAATACAGATTCCAACTGTCTCCTCATTCCTCTCCATGTTTCTGCCTCTGCAGGATCCTCGTAGTAAACACAAGTTTAAGGTCCACACTTACTCCAGCCCCACCTTCTGTGACCACTGTGGCTCCCTCCTGTATGGGCTGATACACCAGGGAATGAAATGTGACCGTAAGTACAGAAACATCTGTGAATGTGAATTTTTGCTTTTTTTTTAAACAGTGGATCCAAACAGAAATTACAACACGATATGTGAAAGTGGCTTTGTAATGCCTTTTATTCGCAAGCACTTTCAATACTCTAAAACATATTAGAAACACTTGACTTGATGGAGTCCAGTTCATAAACATTTTGGTTCAGTCAAACTTTGGCTTCAAACGAAAAAGTTCAGCACATTGGCCAAATTTCACCTGGCCACGTGTCAAGGCTGCTGGTCAGAAAACAAGGAAATATTTGCTTAAAATTAATTTTCTCTGTCCAATTTATAGTAGTTTACATTATAGCGTTCGTAATTGTGATATGTGGGCTGTAGACTGTAGATGACGTTCCAGTCAAAAACATGTTCTCTGGATTGAGATTACTTGCATCATTTACAATAACTGACCTGCTCATGAGTCATAGTGAGAGGCAGTGAAATAGATATTATCATCCTAATGACAGACAGTTTGAGAGAGATTAGCAGCTTCTCATAGCAATAATTGTATGGTTTTTACATTGCTGCAGTTGTGTCATATTTTTTATTGACCGTTTGCCTGTTGTTGGCAACAAAGACACAGACAGGAAGTGGCTTACATCTCTGCAGTGCTGTCTCTAGCCATGACCAATATTGTTTTGTGCGTATACAGTTCCTTATTGTACCTGTGTGCAGTTTAAGTGTTTGATGTACTTTGACTTGGCCTTTTGAAAAGCGTTGTTATGCAGTCATATAGATACCAGCGGTCGTGTCAACAAAACGTCTTAAGGCTGATCCATCTGAGAGAAGTTAGAAGTCAGTCAGACCTGCTCACAGTCAGAAATGTGCTGCCGGTAATGTTTCTGTTTGTGTAAAAATATAATGACCTTTTAATCCATATGTTGAAAACCGTCATTTAATATAGAGTTTTGTCAGTGGCTTCACTGACAAAACAATCCAGTGACAGTTTATACGACTCTATGCTACTCAGACACCTGTAAAGTACAATATTACATGTAAAATATACATGTGGAATTATCACATTTAACTGTGATGGATTGTTTCGTCAGCTGGAAAAAATATCACCCGCTGACGGTATTTGATGCCAGATACTTAACAAATCAATATTTTTACTTTGCTTCATATATGAGTTCTACAGCACAGTTTAGAAAATATTTTAAATACCTTTTATTAAATCTGCCTGTGAGTAAGCAAGTCCTTCTTGCTACTCATTACCTGGTCTTGGTGTCTTAGGAGTCCTCTGGAGTTCCTCTAACTTCTCTCAGGAGCTCTGTTTATCGCTGAAATGTTTTGTGAATTACTCTTAGACAAAGTCAAAGTTAGGACTTTTGTATGTTTTTGGAGTCCAGTTTAGTTGTACTTTTAGCCTCAAGATGTTTTGTTAAACTGACCCCTTATTTAAAAGTTTCTCTAAGTATCTTTGTAAATAGCTCTAAAGAGGACACCTAAAGAGGTCCCTCCTGAGAGAAAAAAAAAAAAAAACAAAAAACTGGAGTAGCTCATATAACACAATTTACAGAAGTGTTGTTAGGTTATATATTAATCCCTGTGAACAAACAACATGTGACTAGAAGCACGGTGTGTCATGCAAATACTATTTGTATTACCAAATATACTACACACCAAATAATGGAGATACACACTGTATAGACATGTTCCTGAAATCAACTTCATGTGGCTAAATAACTGACCTTTTAAAAATGTTTAAACAGTATATGAGGACATATATTTGGTTTCTCTGTATTCTTAAGATGCTCTGTGAGACATTTTCCATGTATGCATCACTGATTAGAGATAAGGATAGTTTGGTTATGATCTTATGATTTGGCGCCAGTTAAAATACCAACTTTTTTTCCATTGTTGCAAAGCAATGATGGCCTTCTCCTTTCGTGAAGCACTGAAGTTTAGTTTCTGAAATTTCTCAAGACCGTGGTCTTCTCAACTTACTGTCTGCTGGCTAGGTACTGAAGGAACAGGGTTACAAGGCTCTTAATACACAAGCAAGGGATTTATACATTTTAGATTTGTTACCAAGATGAAATACATCCATCCTCTGAGTTTATAAAGTTTTATTCCAAAGTGTAGCTGACAGCAATGTAAAGTTACATGAAGTTAATTATGTGTTTAGTGCCTGACGGAGCTTTAAGATCAAATAAATCAGAAGAAACCGTGATGTGAAAGGTTATTGCCATGGAATGGAAAACGTACAGAAAGAAACAGATTAACTTCTCACGCTCCACCTCTGCAGAACCACAGTACCCCCCACTGAATTGAGAGAGTGGAGTAAAACATTGAGCTTCATACATCAGAGCAGTCTGACATCTAGTGGTCAGACTGAGCAATTACGTTGGATCTTTTTTCCACTGTTTACCATTAAAAAAAATACTGAATAATATGTTTATATCAATAATCTGTTTATATCAGTAATCTGTAATCGTGCCTGTCACAATGAGTCCTGTAGTTTGTGTGCTCTTGTTGGGCACAAGAGATCCAAGAGATGGGAGGGTGGCTCAGTGAACTCTGACCCTCATCAGGTTCCGTCACTTGCTGGATTTGGACATAATTTCTGTCGAATGACTTCTCACAAGTTTTTCATCGACTGTCGCAATCATTCGCTCCTATCGCAGATCTCTTCTAGAGAGTAATCTTGCAGTCAGTACACCTCGTCTGAGATCCATTCTGTGGCTTTTGCACCCTCACGTCTATGTGACGGTCTCATGGTGTGAGCAGCACAGTATCTCTGAGATTTTCAAAGTCCTGTAGTCTGCACTAAAGGGGCGCGCCACCGGTTTTATACATAAAGATCTGTTTACTGGTCTTGGGGAGTAATACTCAGCCTGTGAAAGCAGTAATATAATGTCTTCTGTGGCTCTGGAGGGACTTCTTTAAAGTCTGAAAAAGAAATTACCCGAGTCATATCATCAGGGGGTTACTGTCGGCTTAAGGAAAGCCTGTGTTACAAATTGGGGTTGTGCGGTTTGAAAGATGTGGGGGTTTATCAGGCAGTGAGGGCTTAATGCAACTCAGACAGTACTGAGTTGCATTTTGGGAAGTGTAGCATGCAGTATTTTTGTGACTTAAAGTCTGGATATCTCAGCTCCTGCTTCTTCGTGTTGACCAAATCTTTTTTAATCTGACTCTTGTGAGTCCCCCCAGCATTATGGACGTGCAGCAGCAAGAGTCTGGTAATGTGGAACTGAAAGCAGTGAGATAATGAATTGAGGGTATAAGGACAGAGGGTGTCGTATGTTGTACAGATGGTGAGGCTATTTGTGGCAAACGTGTGTTTTTAAAAAAAATGATTTATGCATTTTTGTTTGTCTGTGTTCAGATTGTATGATGAACATCCACAAGCGGTGTGTGGCCAATGTCCCGAGCTTGTGTGGGACAGATCACACCGAGAGGAGAGGACGCATCCACATCTCTGCCCAGATCACTGAGAGCACTCTCATCGTCAACAGTGAGCACTCTCTCCGTCTGTCTGTCTCTTTACACACGCTTTTTTCTCTCTGACACACACACACACACACACACACACACACACACACACACACACACACACACTAAGCACCTCTCAGAGCTCTCTATCAGCCTAAGACTAAAACTGGAAAGTCCATTAGTTGATCAATGATCCAACGATTGACCCACATCACCACTGGGACGTGCATCCACGTGCCAGCTGACTCTCTCTCAGACAGCTGTGGATTGATTATGGAACAGAAACTAAACTGTCGTTAAGTGTTGTCAAATGTAGCCACAGTTATTTAGGGCAGGCCACAGCGAGACTTCACCTCCTGCCGTCCTCTGGAAAGGACAAACCAGTGTGTTTTATCTTGGGATGTTTTCTTCTTCTTCTTTTATCCGTGTCCTCAACCCCTCACAGTCAAAGAGGCCAAGAACCTAGTGCCCATGGACCCCAATGGCCTGTCAGACCCCTACGTCAAGCTCAAGCTGATCCCAGATCCCAAGAGTGAGAGCAAGCAGAAGACCAAGACCATCAAATGTTGCCTCAACCCCACCTGGAATGAGACCTTCACTTTGTGAGATATTTCTCCTTCCGTACAGTATCTTGGATGAGTTTTGAGGCTCCACACACCTGATAACTTATTTTTGTCATCATTTGAGTATATCATGTTTGGTTTTAAAGCTACTCTCTAAGCCTCATTCTCAGTCACATAAGCACAAAGCTAACGGGAGCTCATGCAAGTGACCCTGTCCTCATTCTTTTCCCCGTTTTTTCCTTGTTGTTATTCTGGGTTACTGTAGCTGCAAGGAAAGTCACAGGCATGAAAAAATATCGAGTGTTTAGCAGTTTAAATAGAGAGGGATGTGAGGGATGTGGCTTTGAAATCAGATTATGATCTTAGTTTTGATTTTTTTTAACCTATTTTAAGAACATCCTTTATCTTCTCTTCTGTCTGACTCCCCCTCTCCTTTTCTCCCATTTCTCAGCAACCTAAAAGAAAGTGACAAGGACCGCCGTCTGTCGGTGGAGGTCTGGGACTGGGATTTGACCAGCAGGAACGACTTCATGGGATCCCTGTCCTTTGGGATCTCGGAGCTACAAAAACAAGGGATAGACGGATGGTGAGATTTCAGGAGGAGAAAATGGCAGATGGAAGAGAACTGGGAAAATTACCCCAGTGTGGGCAGAAATGACAAAGGCAGAGGGCACAGGGGTGTGAATATTAAAGAGCTTTATTGTCATAGTCTGGTGATAATCCTGGATTTTATCTGACACTGCTCTGGGGTTTAGGTATAAGCTGCTGTCCCAGGAGGAGGGAGAATACTTTAATGTCCCTGTCCAGCCAGATGGAGAGGACGGTAACGAGGATCTACGACAGAAGTTTGAGGTGAGACGCAAAGGAACAGAGACACAAAATGACAACAGGTTTAATTTGTGCTGTCATTGTTTTTATTTTTATTTTATTTTTTTAAACACAAGGCTTATTTGTTGTAATCTCATTCTTTTCCTGTGATTCCTTCTCTCTTTAGAGGGTGAGGGAGGGTCCAGGGAAGCCCACAGACTCTTCTTCCTCCTCCTCTTCAGTGTACACGTATGACAGCAATGGCAATCAGGACCGTGTCAAGCTCTCAGACTTCAACTTCATCATGGTTCTGGGCAAAGGAAGTTTCGGCAAGGTGATTCACATGCATAGACGCTTGTGCTTCATGATGGAAAATGTGAACCAGCAGTTGGTGGAAAATGAAATTCCCCTAAAGTTCATTTCTGTACCTTTCATTCACTCCCTCAGGTGATGCTGGCTGAGAGGAAGGGTACAGACGAGTTGTACGCCATCAAAATCCTGAAGAAGGACGTGGTGATCCAGGACGATGACGTGGAGTGCACCATGGTGGAGAAGAGAGTCCTTGCTCTGTCTGGGAAACCACCTTTCCTCACTCAACTGCACTCATGTTTCCAAACCATGGTAGAGCACAGTGTCTTGTACTGACAAAGACGAGCACATTTAGAAACATGGCAACACACAACTTGTAGCAGAACTGGCTACTGATCGATTTGTCCCCGATTCTTCATCCTCCTCTCCCTCTTTACCTCTTCATCTTTGTATTCTAGGACCGATTGTATTTTGTGATGGAGTATATAAATGGAGGAGACCTCATGTACCAAATCCAGCAGGTTGGCAAGTTCAAGGAGCCTCATGCTGTGTGAGTACACACACAGAGAAGAGTTGACATTTTAACATGCTTACAGCATGTTTGTGGTAAAAACCCTACAGCACTTCATTAACTCAGGCGCCCTGTGGGGTTTTCTCAGGAACAAGCAAAGGTTATGTTTACATTAAGTGTCACTCACTAAAATTTTACCCGTACCATAGACTGAAATAACATCACATGAAATTGTTGAAAACCCAAAAATACTGTGGAATTTTTGGCATGATAAATGTCATCTTTTATCTGTATCACTCACCCACAACACACTCCATATCTAAGCCTTATAGACATATAAATATGCTTAAAAGGTGATGTTTGTCTGTGTTTTAGGTTTTATGCTGCAGAGATTGCCGTCGGACTCTTCTTCCTTCACTCCAAAGGCATTGTGTATCGGTAAGTCCGTTTGTGAATGAGCTTGAGTCTGCAGGTGCCATTAACGAACATTTCAGAAAACAAGTGTGTTTAATGCCTCTGTGACTGTATTTGTATCTGCTTGTTTTCAGGGATCTGAAGCTGGACAACGTGATGCTGGACTCTGAAGGCCATATAAAGATCGCAGACTTTGGCATGTGCAAAGAGAACATGTTCGACGGAGTTACCACAAAGACTTTTTGTGGTACACCAGACTACATTGCTCCAGAGGTATGTTTATGTTGTTTAGTAGTTGGTGTTTTTGTTTTTTTTTTTGTTTTTTGTTTTTTTAAACATCTTTTCACTTCTGAATAAGACTCAGGTGTTTACCATTGTGTCTTGTAGATCATAGCCTATCAGCCTTATGGAAAGTCTGTGGACTGGTGGGCCTTTGGAGTACTGCTGTATGAAATGCTCGCTGGACAGGTTTGTATGGATAAACTCTTTACTTTTTTTTTAAGGAAACACCAATAACAAGAAGTGAAAACAATAAAATGTATTTGTGCCTCTCCAGCCTCCTTTTGACGGGGAGGACGAAGACGAGCTGTTTCAGTCGATCATGGAGCATCATGTCTCTTACCCGAAATCCATGTCCAAAGAAGCTGTTGCTATCTGCAAGGGGGTGAGTGTGCACTCATGAATGCACACACACACACACACACACACACACACACGTCAAGGCTCGGTCCAAATCTGGAAAATTAAAAGGAACCGTTTGTTTGTCCCCAGACATGTTTTATTTGTATTAACGTCAATATAAACATGGACCAAGTAAAACATGGAGCTGCATTATTAAGCACTAATTAAAAAAGGAAATGAAAAGCACATAGACATAGTAAGGGGGTAGTGGGCAGGGTCCACTGTATACAAAGACACACACACATACTCACACACGTTCAGACTCTTATATTGTATCTGTGTGTGATTTATTTTTTTATTTTTATTTTTTTTTAGCTGATGACAAAACACCCAGGTAAGCGTCTGGGCTGTGGTCCAGAGGGGGAGAGAGACATCAAGGAGCACGCCTTCTTCCGCTATATAGACTGGGAAAAAATGGAGAATAAAGAGGTCCAGCCACCTTTCAAACCTAAAGCTGTGAGTATATTACACACACACACAGACACACACACACTCTTGAGCTGTTGTGTATGACCAGAACATCATTTATCTCCTAAGAAATTTGGAAGAGTAAGGAAGGAAATAACATTCCTAGTAAAACTTTCAAGGTAAGTTATGGAGACAATTAGATCGCTCATCTCCCAAACCCAACCATCACCTGCCATTGGTCACTACTCTGACAAACGCAGATCTGAGCTTTGTGAGTGTAGTCACCAATGATGAAGCTGAGATGTCACTGGCTCACGTATGGACCAATGGAAATCCACAGCTTCGGCTGTGAGTGATTTGATTGGTTGATGCCATGTTTTAGTCGTATTTCTCTTTTTTCTCTTTGTTGTTTGTTGTTGTCCTTTTGTTGTTGTTGTCAATCATTAAACTTGTTGAGAGGGGGGGGGGGGGGGGGGGGGGGGGGGGGGGGGGGGGGGGGGGGGGGGGGGGGGGG